>OW026439.1:5847867-6447867 GCA_932274075.1 Diarsia rubi | reverse complement strand
TGAGTATGACAGTTCTTTTTTCAAATTCCAAAACCTATGCTGTAATGATAGTCATACACCCCGGCATTCAGGGGTGTAAGGGTGTACTTACAGAGCAAGAGATATGTAAAGTAATTTATTATTGCACCCTTTAATCTAACAGGCACGAGGGCAATATAAATTACTTAAGGCGAGGTGCATAATCTGCTTTTCTTTCAACTATTACCTATAGGAATAGTAGATAAAAGAAACTCATATCGAACAGTTAAAAAAATATTTGTTTTTTTCGATAATCATACCTAGCTAAATATATTATGTCATCAGGGGATTTATTTAAAAACATCTCTACGTTTTGAGCTGTAAAAACTTTAGATTTTTTGCTTTTGAACCCATCCGATGATCGTTTCAAAAACGCTGTGAGTTTTGAATATTCTTTGATATGCACATTGTGTCTTGTGCTAACAGTGGATTTTAGCATTGAGTATATGGACCACAACGAAGATGGCTTCATTTTTTTCGATAGTTCACTAAAATAAGCCAAAAATACACTCTCTGAGAACGACTTTGCTCCATTTCTATCTTTCCAATCAATAAATTTCTCATAAGATTTTACGTGTTGTACTCGAGATTTTAAGGGTAAAAGATTTTCTATAACACTGTCGGCTTCAACTAGAATGTTTTCCGGAGTTAATGTGTCGCTAGATGATTCCATTTTAATTCAAAGCCGAAGCACTCAAAATCAGATAGTATCACACTTTATCGTTTCCAAAAATATTGTCAAGCAAGATTAACAAAGTTCCCGCCAAATCACTTTTTTAAATTTCTTTCATTTTTAAATCAGAGAGCAGCAATAATTTTTAAAATTTGGAACAAGTAGGTTAGAAACGAATAATACGTACGTAAAAAAAAAGTATTCATATCGGCTGGCTGAATAGAGCTAATCCATTGAGATTGGCACCTTTTGGTGCGATTAAAAAAAATAACTGTGCAATAATGAAATTTCATACATTTTTATTGCTCTAGAGCATTAAAGACTCGCTTTGTACTGAGTTTTTAGTGTAATTGTGATGAAATTAAAGCATAGTTGGAAGAAATAGTACATTATGATATAAGTGCTGTAATTATCAAAGCGCACGTATGTCATACGACGTTTTATAACACATTTGCGAGGAAATAAATAAAACTCGGACTTTCTTAAACGAATAAATCTTTAATCACTTGTTAAAGCAGTTAGAAAAATTTGAACAATTTGTGAAATTGATTATTACGTTGCCAGTTGGCATTTTTAATGTTGTCAAGTTATTATTATTAGTTACAATTTCACCAGTCTCTCTCTCACTCTCTTGAGTGAAAGTAGGAGAAACGAGACCACAGAGTTCTGCAGTCGGTGGCGGCGACGGAGGCGGCTGCGGCGGCGGCGACGATGGTGGAATGTACGCGTGTGTGCTCGTTGATGGTCGAGAGTCAACACTTGGCTCCAAATTTATATTCCTTGTAATGCGGGAGCTAATTTCTTCTTTATTTCTCATCGAATCATCTATGTAGCCCTCGGCTACACTGTTCGACCGCCACCCTCCGTGGCGTTTTAGTGTCAATAAGTTCGCACCTGAATCGGCGAGCAATGTAGCCGAGGACCTTCTAAAACTGTGCCCTGTGTATTCATGTGGATCATCCAAATTTAAGAAAGTGGCAATTTGTTTCGGCATTGCTCCAAATTTATTTATGCCAATGGGTTGCATTTTCCATTTTGGTAATTTTGAAAAAATCTGTTAGACATCGCTTTTGTTGAACGAAGCGCTTCGTATTTCTTCACTATGTCGTGAAAAGGCCCCTGTATTGTGAACGACCTTGGAATTTTATTTTTTGTGTTTTTGACCTGGACAAGAAGAACCCGTCCATGGTTCTCGACATCATTAGTTGTGATGTTTGCCAACTCTTGACGTCTACATGCGCCATTTATGCCGAATATTAAAACAACCTGAAAAGAGATAAAAACAGCGTACAAAACACCTATATTGTAAAGAAATACGAAAGTGAAAGAAGTTAATAACAATCATTTAGTTTCAACTGACTGACCTTTGTTGCCAAATATCGGCAATCTGGAGCTTCTTTTAGGAACTTCTTGACATTGTCAGCCGAAAATACTTTCGACTTTTTACTCACATGGCCACTTGAGCGTCTTTTTAGAAATGCCAGCAAGTTGGAATATGACTTGATATCAATACCATGTTTTGTTTTCACAGTGCTTTTTAGCATTGAATAGTAGCACCACAATGAGCTTGACTTATATTTTTGTGAAAGTTCCATGAAATAGGCTAAAAACACACTTTCTGAAAATGAATTTGCATCTTTGCTTGTTTTCCATAACATGAAATTTTGATACGCTTGTAAGTATCTATCGGTCGATTTTTCGGGCAATAGGCTTAGAGTAGCCTTTTTCGCGGCCTCTGAGACATCTGGCGGTGTCGAATTAATAAATTCATCATTACTTGACGACATTTTCAAATAAAAACAATACAGCGAAAAGAAAAAGCGCGCGGAATAATTTTTATTTGTTCACAAATTAGCGATGCGCGGGCATCAGTGCTTTTTTTTTTTTAAGGCAACGGTACAAAAACAGCCAGTATTACTAATAAAGTAAATTAATATTTTTTTGTTTCTGTTACAGATGTAATTTACTGTCAAAATGAATTAAATTAAAGAATTAAATGTTTATTTTTTATATTTTATCTCTCAAAGTTAATTTTATTCATAAAAATAGGTAAAAAAACTTTTTAAGTTAAACGGTTTTATGTTAAACATACATTGCAATGTTAAGATAAATGTACTAAAAACCAAAAAATAATAAAATAGATACAGTCGTAGGAATTATAAACATGTGCATAGACTAGACTAAAATAAAACCGTGGGGCACGTCTCTTTTATTTACATGGAGTGTATAACTATTGGAATTTCCATGAGCAAGAAAATAGTAAGTAATTTCCTCACCGTCTGCGGGCCAACTGCCTATTTTAACGACGAATTAAACGATTCTTCTATCGCACATTAAGTCGATAATTTGTAGACAATTGACGTGCCCCACGGTTTTATTTTAGTCTAGTCTATGCATATCGACGCTGGAAAGGAAAAAATATCCAAGCGACATTTTTGGCCATATTGAGTTATAAACATTGTTGGAATCGCCTGATTTTTCTGCGTCGTTTGGTCTTACTCACGTCCTTCTACGACGACTTTTGATGTCGCTTCGACATTATGGAATTCGCGAGGTTTCACTTTTTTTTCCTTTCTAACCGACAAAATTTTCGAGCATTTTTGAAAATTTGGTGGTAGTCGTAATTGTGAAATGTCAAACTTGACCAAAGTCAAATTTAGCATTTCACAATTACTTGTGAAATGCTAAATTTGACTTTGGTCAAGTTTGACATTTCTGTTCGTACGGTAATTACTCCACTTAGTTAATTTTTCCAGTATCTGGCAATATAGTGTAAGGCGCATAGTATATTTTTTCCTCAGAAAGGATTTGTTCTTTTATCACTTATGTAATTTTGGCTGATTTGGTTTTTTTCGAACATGGCGTTTAGTTAAAATTGGCAGTTTTCTTTTATACAAGTAGATTTATAATACCTAACTAATACTAATACTGTGTACCATAATGTTGCTTTGTTAAACTTAATAAAACTCAAGACAGTTTAAGTGCATTTTATTTATCCATTATTTTTTAGTAATTCTTTAATGAAAGATTAATCCAATTTTCTGTAAAAATGTCGTTTATGTCAAAATTACGGATAAAAAAAATATAAAATTAATATTTAGGTTGTTTTGCCTCAACTGCCACATGTTTTTTATATTGGTAAGGCAACTTTTACTCTGATATAAATAAAAAAAAAAAGATATATACTACATTTTTACCGTACCCTCCTTAATCAAAGCTTGTCGGTTAGTCAATTTTTCCCGTTTCTACTTTTAGGGAAAATTTTACTAAGCGACACTAACTTTAAAACTAAGCATTATTTTTAATAGTTACGTATACTATAATGTAGATAAAAAAATAAACAAATAAATTTCTAAGAATTGGGCTTTTTGGACCATTACAAAAATTTACACGATTTTTTTTTCAGAAAATTCAGACTTTAAACAGCTCTACTGTAAAGTTAGTCTGATGTCGCTTGGATAATTTTTCCTTTCCAGCGTCGATTATGTTTATAATTCCCACGACTCTATTTTTCGACATCTATTTTATTATTTTTTGGTTTTTAGTACATTTATCTTAAACATTGCAATGTATGTTTAACATAAAACCGTTTAACTTAAAAAGTTTTTTTACCTATTTTTATTTTCTAGTTTTTAGTTTTTATTTCGCATTCTGTTTAATTCATTTAGTGCTTCATTATTGCAAGGTTTCTTGCCCGTTAGTTTATTGCAGTCCAACTCCTCTATACGTAGTTAAAAAAAAATTATTATAATTTTCTATTTCCGCCATTTTGTAGCGACCGCCATCTTGTATTTCAATTTTTTATAGTATATTGTATTCTGCTTGTTGAGCCCTTTCATTTGATACCCATATTGATGGGATTGATAAAACCTACGTTATCCGCCATTTTGTAGCGGCCGCCATCTTGTATTTCAATTTTTTATAGTATATTGTATTCTGCTTGTTGAGCCCTTTCATTTGATACCCATATTGATGGGATTGATAAAACCTACGTTATCCGCCATTTTGTAGCGGCTGCCATCTTGGATTTCAATTTTTTATAGTAAATTGTATTCTGCTTGTTGAGCCCTTTCATTTGATACCCATATTGATGGGATTAATAAAACATAAATTATCCGCCATTTTGTAGCGGCGGCCATCTTGAATTTATAATGATAATGAATAAACATAATTGTATTGTCACCAAAATCCAAAGTGTATACAAAATTTCAGATTAATCGGTTGACAGGAAGATGGTGAAATTTGAATTACTAAATTTGACCCAAGAATAATAAATAAAACAAACGGGGTGAGCTAAATAAAACCGTTTAAAAATATTGACCACTTTTCTGACAAAAACTTTTTGATTTGCTTTCTTTGCTTTTTTTTTCTTAAGATTTAAAAAAGTACCGTTGGTTTTAGACGGAGCATGATAAACCGTACGTGTTACCTTATTAGAAAGAAACTCGTGCGTTTTACTTTACGATTACGCACAAGTACGTAATGACATACATTACGATATTGAAATTAGTGAAATAAGAGGCCCTTTACGAGCAAATGTGTTATAAAATCTATGTATAAGGTAAGTTACAAGTGAGCATTATGCAAGACCCATTTCATCTATTAATACCATCGTTTAATATAGGACTTTGTGTTTACAAAGACAGCTCTAATAGGTGTTAGGTTATTTTCGTTACGGAATTTCTGGATTCGGTCTCTAGTTTGTGTTATTTACTCGTATTATGTAAATAATAACAAACCAACATTAAGTAGAATATTACATTCTGAAAGTAACATATTATTACGTATTATTGACTAACACACAAAAATAAAATTCAAATAAAAAAAATGAGTTGAATAACTAAAACCCGACTACGAATAAAAACGCAGACTTATAAAACCGCGGTCTTAGAAGGATTAAAGAAGAAAAATCGTCGAGTAAGTAGATAATTTCATGACAACTGTAGTCGCATGCCACTGATACCTAATGCGCTTCATGGCGTTTTCATTGATACAGAAATCAGCTGCCAGTTGCCATTAGCAAGGTGGCATGCGACTACGACTGTTTGTACGTTCGCACCCCACCGCAGGCGTTTTCGACACTACCGCAGAATATTATGGACGAGTCGCCGCCGCGCAGCGAGGCACCGCTGGTGCCGCAGGCGGGCGAGAAACGCCACTTGGCGTCGCCGGAGGAGGTCCAGGAAGCTATGCGCCGCCGGGTAGCAAAGAAGAAGGAGGTGCCGCCTATTGGCGGCATTCTAGCCGCAACACAGGTGCTGCCAACCCCGGCTCGCCTTGAACCTGAGTCGGCCGATACGCTGATGACAGCGGTCGAGACCTTAGCCGGCCTTGCCACGAACAGCACCAGGGCCATCATGGAGGCGGTAAGAAGTAAGACCTCGAAGCTTAATAACGACGAAATAGCGGCTATCGGCGGTTACACCGAGCGGCTGAGTGCGGTTGTCACCCATTTGACGCTGCGCCTTGCGATGGCCGAGGCTAGGGCCGCCGCGGGCCCACCCGCCCAAATGGACGAGCATCGTCAACTGCTGCAGCGGGCGGCAACACCGCCGAGAAGGAGCTTCGAAGCGGCGCTGCGGCTTGGGCCGGGCAGCGCCCCGGTCCCTATTACGCGTCCCCTGGGCCAATTACAATTTACTTTTTTAAAATTTATTTTCGCAATTTACCCAACGGAGGAGCAGCGAGACACCATAAAGACGGCCGAGGATACCCGGAGGGTTTAACAAACCTCCATTCAGCCGTCACAGCTAGAGCTGCAAATTGCCGGCGTCCGACGTGTCGGAAACGCGGGCGTAGCCGTCCAGACGACCTCCGCGTCCGCGGCTGCGGCGCTCAGGGTAGCGGTGTCGGCTCTCTGCGGGTGGCGGAGCCCACGACACGGCAGCCGCTCATCGCCCTCACAGGCGTAGATAAGTCGGCACGGTTCGAGCAGGTGGTACAGGACATCTCGGAGCAAAACCTGAAAAATGACATGAAATAGACGAGTGAGGCGATCGCCGGGGCACTACGCCTCTTATACAAAAGGGATCGCCACAACGGCAGATCCTAATGGATATGCTCCTGCAGCAGTGACCTGAGGCGGGCCCTCGTAGATCTAGGCGGCCTTTATATAGGGTGGGACGTCGTGGAGGTGACGGATCATCTCGGGGTTACGTGCTGCAGCACATGCCAACTTTACGGGCATCCGGAAAAATACTGCCGGGCAAAGGCGATGGTATGTGGAAACTGTGGCGAGGAAGGCCACAAGAACGCGGAGTGCCAGGCTCAGACGCCAAGCTGCGCCACCTGCAAGCGGTTCGGTAAAAAGAATGCAAATTCCCGCCGCACCGCGTCACGGGACTGCCCAGCCAGGGCACACGCGGAGCAGCGGCAAGTTACTGGCACCAACTATGAATAGCATCGGGCTGACGGTTGGCTAACTAAACCTGCAGGGCTCGGCTGCGGCGACCGCAGAGCTGCCAGCCATTGCAGGGGACCTGGGGCTGGGCGTGGTGCTGGTGCAGGAGCCGTTTTCCTCGGTCCGGCCATCTGTCACGTCGCATGGCCAAATGATCCTGCCGGAGGGCCCCTGCCCCAAAGCGGGGGTCTTCCTGGCGCGCCTCGACGTGACGTGTGCAGTGCTACACCGCTTGACGACGAGCCACTGCGTCGTGTGCCAAATAGCCTGGAGAGGTACGTCGACCCACATTATAAGCGCCTAGTTCCAGTACTCTGAGGACATTTCGACCCACCTGGAGCACCTTACCAGAGTGCTGGAACAACTACGGGGACATCGCGTGCTCGTCGGCGCGGACACTGCGAGCCAAGACAGCTCTCCGGACGCGGTCGTGAAGTGGCCCGGCGTAGGGAGCAAGCGGAGGGCTTCCTGCTGGGCCAGGGCTTGATGGTACATAACCAGCCCAACCAGCCGTCGACGTTCTTCACAGCCAACGGAGAGTCCAACATAGATGTGACGTTCAGTACACGTAACATTTGCGTCGCTGACTGGCGGGTCCACGAGCACGCGAGCAGCAGTGACCATCGCCTGATTACCTTCAGGCTATGTGGTACAGGAGCAAGAGAGCCCACTCCTATAGAGGAGCCGTCGGTGTCGTCGATGTTTTATAAGTGTACTAGATGAAAACCCGGCTTCGCTCGGGTGAAATGTGATTATGTGACTCGTAATACGCATAATAGTTTTTTAATCGAATTGGAATATTACTATCAACAGACTGGAATATTAATTATCCTTTAATTATTCAGTGTTACAAAATTTATCTTACATTTTTACATACTCGATCCCTAGATAAAAAATATAATGTAAAAAAAAACAGCGTGCCTGACACGAGTATCGGCACAATGGTTACTAAATGTTAAAAAATATAAGCTTAAAAACTAAAACCCGACTACAAACCGCGGTCTTAATAGTAAAAAACAAGAAAATGTTTTTTTTTCTGATATTCATAAATTGAATTTGTATATTTCTATTTAAATATAAGTAATATTATTATAGAGGTCAGTCGTAGTCGCATGCCACCTTGCTAACGACAACAGCAGCTAACTTCTGTATCAATGAAAACACCATGAAGGAGCATCAGGTATCAGTGGCATGCTAATACGGCTCCTCTAAAATAATTTTACTTATATTTAAATAGAAATATACAAATTCAATTTATGAATATCAGACAAGAATAATTTTCTTGTTTTCTACTTTTAAGACCGCGGTTTGTAGTCGGGTTTTAGTTTTTAAGCTTATATTTTTATTTGAATTTTATTTTAGTGTTTTTTAATCAATATTCAATATATATTCAATCATTTATTGCATATCACATGTGTTTTACAAGATCTTAATAATAATAAAATAGTTCACATGGACCCTGTCGGGCACAACAATTTTTTTTTTTTTTTTTTTACAATAGTGATAGTAGCATTTAAGGTACATTAGTTAAAATTTAATAAACAGTAAATTAAGAAATTTTTGAATTCATTTAAATAAGCAAGCATATGCAGTCATAGGAAAAAAAAATTAAGACAATTAAGTAAAATAATGAAACTCGGTAAATAGAATACAATAGTCAAATGCATCACGTCAAAATAAAATAATAATCAAATACTTAAAGTCGGCAAATAGAATACAATAGTCAAAATAAAATAATTCAAATAATTAAAGTCGGCAAGTAGGGTACAATAGGCATGACGAAAGATTTTGAAATCCTCTTCCGTAATGTGGGTACATCTTTTTTATTTACGAAAAAACCTTTATTTCAGTAATAAAGTAAAGTTTAACGAAGATATAAGCCATTTTGAAAAAAAAAAATAAATAGAGCGCGAAAACAGCTCGCAGTGTCATGGCGTCGGGTCTGACGTCACGCCTATGTAAACATGGAAATGTCAAAGCGCAGCTAGAGGAAACTAAAACAAACATTACCATAATATTCGTGTGTTAAAAATGAATAACAAAGTTTATAAGTGGTGTGCGGTGCCTCAGTGTAAAAACACATCAATAGCAATAGTTTTAGCATTACATTGAATGCCAAAAATGTTGTCCTCTGGACCTGCATAGCTGATCCGGTGATTATGATAGTAGGTTGTTACTATGAGAAAAGATACTAGTACATGCTTTGTAGTTACAGAAATTTACTCCTTTTGTTGGTTATTAACTCAGTAGCAAACTTTTATTACAAGTTGCGAAGGAGCTAACCTCAAAAATAAACTGACAAGTTTATTGTAAAAATAACATATGAAAGTGAAAATAAACTAAACTCCTACAAGCTCAAAACGAGTTTGTTGTATTTTTATAGTGTTAGATACTTACAAAATTTACTTACAGGGAGGTTTTCATATTTCGGAACTCGGACGAGCAAAATTCTTTATTTGACCCAAGGAAATCGCCCAACATCAGTAAATCTATCCTGGGCAAATTTGAACTGTTTGCTTTTACAAAGCCTGATTCCATTGCTAAAGATGTTCACAAAGTATTGTAGTAACAAAAAAAATATCCAAATGCGTAATCGGCAACAAAACAACACAGTGAGCTAGTGACAGCTAGTGATGTTTACATTGGCGTGACGTAGTGCGCTATGATTGGTGTTTCAATCAAAATGGCCGATATCAGTATTTTAATCTTTTATTTTATTAAAAATCTTACTAATCTTAATTTTTTAAATAAAACTAAATCAGTGTTTTAAATCCTTCTCGTATGTTATTTCCCCTAATATCATTAAATCATTGATTCTTTGACTATGTCGTCACGCCTATTATAGGCAAATGCATCATGTCAATAAAATAAAGTAATAATCAAAATACAATCACAATAAAATGTCAAAGATGTGGTACAAAATGTCAATAAATAAAAACTAAAATTCAATAAATAAGCAGTCAAAGTTAGTCCATTATGATGTCATCATTAAAAAAATCATTCAATGTGTAATAACAATTGTCAATTAATAATTTTCTAACTCGTTTTATAAATATTTTGTCATTTTGTTCCATTCTTATCGCATTTGGAATTCTGTTGTAAATTTTAATTGATGTAACGTGAGGGCTAGTGCTGTGTAATTTAAGCTTCGATTGGGGTACTAAGAGGGTATTTTCAAATCGTGAACGCGGTGCATATCGGCGAGGCTGGTCAGAGATTTTAACGTAGAAGTTCGGATACTGTCTAACAAATTTGCAGATTTCCAGAATATAAATTGATGTCAGAGAGAGAGTTTCTTGAAATGAGGTCTACAACTTTCGTCGTTTTCAATATGGACCAATATCCTGATACATTTTTTTTGCAGTATGAACAACTCGTTGATGTCAACACTATTTCCCCAAAGGATTATTCCGTATTTTAGCCACGCGTATGCATACGCATAATAAGTGGATAGGGCAGTTTTTAAATCTGTTGTTTTTTTTAGCTCACGTAGCGCATATATGAAACTAGATAGTTTTGATTTAATTTTCTGAATGTGTGCTTTCCACGTCATATGAGTATCTAGCTCCAGACCTAACAAGGTCCACACATTCTACTTTAGTACCTTCGAACGCAAAATTTATATTTAAAGGTTTTTTTTTGATATGGTCTAAATTGCATAATTTTGGTTTTTAAAAAGTTAATTTCTAGGTTATGATCTTTCATCCAATCTTGTATAGTTATTATAATTTTATTTAATATGTCATGTAGGCGTTGAGAGTCATTACAAGAAATCATTATTGAAATATCATCAGCGAACAATACGCACGATTCCGTTAGAATTTTAGGGAGATCGTTGATATAAATCAAAAATAATAAACACCCTGCAACACTACCTTGAGGAATTGAATTTTTAACACACATCTTATTTGAACGTACATGGCTGAGTTGCCCAGTGTTATGATCCCAATGATCAATTTCTACGAATTGCTCTCGGTTTTGTAAGTAAGATGCGAACCATTTATGAGCTATTCCCCTAACGCCGATGCCGTATAGTTTGTCAAGTAGAATATTGTATAGTACTTTATCGTAAGCCTTTGTCATGTCGAGTAAGATTCCAATAGCGTATTTTTTATTATTTAAAACGTCCAATATTTGTTGTGTGAATTTATATGTTGCTAAAACTGTGGATCTTTTTTCCCGAAAGCCATTTTGTGATTCATCAAAAATATTAAAATTTTCACAGAAATTATAAACGCGCTTGCACATTGCCTTTTCGAAGATTTTTGATGATGTCGGTAGTAGTGCAATTGGACGGTAATTATTTGGGTCAGACTTCGAGTTTTTCTTGTGAATAGGTTTTATAATTGATTTTTTTAACGCGTTTGGGAAAACCCCTTCAGAAAATGATTGACAAATTAATAGGTAAAATGGTATTGTCAGTTCTTCAGCACACGTTTTAATTAATATGGGAGGTAGTTCATCCAATCCGTGACTGTATTTGCCTTTAAGGTGTTTTATTATATTTAATATTTCTTGCGGTGTGGGTGGATGTAAAAACATAGTGTTCTCAGTCGGTCGGAGCACAGGCCGACCGCGCGGCTCTGCGTTCCCGCTTTGCCTTGTTTGTCCTATTGATGCAAAAAAATCATTGAACGAGTTAGAAACTTGTTTTGGATCGGACGTTAGTTTATTATGGATTGTCAATTTAATATTTTGTTGTGTCTTAGGTAGTTTTTTATTAGTACGCTCTTTAATTATTCTCCACATCGATTTGGTTTTATTGTTTGAGTTTCTAATTTCCGTAATAAACTGTTTTTTTTTTGATTTATTGACTATTTGTTTTAATGTTTTTTCGTATAATTTATAATGTTTTGTTAAAACAGGATCACTTGAGTAGGAAGTAAGAATTCTTAATAATCGTTTGTTTTTACATGAGATTTTTATGCCTCTTGTCAACCAATCCTTACGTTTGTTTTGATTTAATTTGATCATTTTAACGGGTATACATTCATTTAATATTTTCAGTAAAAGCGTTTCAAATGCGCTGTAGTTTTCATCCATGGTTTTATCCGGCGTTATTATTAAGTTCCAATTTATGTTTTTTAATGCAAGTTTAAATTTCTCCATATTGTTTAAATTAAAAATTCGTTTTTTTGTTTGCCATGCTATGCGCTTGGTAGGCATGACGTCTAGTTTTTTTAAGTTTACTTTAATTCCTTTATGATCTGAAAAACCATAGTCATTTACCTGAGCACTAATTAATTCAGACACAAAGTTTATAAATACTAGATCAAGGCAGGTTGAAGTGCTTTCTGTCACTCGTGTAGGTTTTTTAATACATTGAATGAAGTTAAATTCTAGCATTAAGTTTGTTAGTGTTTTGGTTTGTACGTTATTTTCAAGAATATTTACATTGAAGTCACCTCCGAATATGATTTTATTTTTATTATCTTTCTTTAGTAGAAGTTCTAGAATAAGTTTTAACTGTTTATAAAATACATCAGGCTGTCTGTTATTCCAATATAAAGTTATAAGTATAGTTTTATGTTGGGGCAATTCAACGGCACATACTTCTATTACGTATTCCACCGACTTATCCATAATATCCTTTCGCTCAATGAATTCCAAGTCTTGTCGTAATAGTATGCATACACCTCCGCCTTCGTAGTTCTGTCGACAGTATGAAGCTGCGAGGATGTAACTATTGATGTTAATAAGTTGTTTCTTTTCTTGTGATAACCAAGTTTCTGATAAGCAAAGTGCTTGATAGTGTCCGTTATTTTCGTCGATAAATTCTTCTAATAAGTGTAGTTTATTGTTGATACTTTGCATGTTTTGGAATAATAGTGTAATTTCATTATCTTGGGTGACGAAATGTTCGAATTTCACTCATGTTTGTCCTTGAGAGGTCGGTGTCGTGTACGTATATAGTGTTAGTGTTTTCGTACGGACTGTCATTGTTTTGCGAGTTAATAGGTTGGATGGAGTCAGTTTTGTTTGTTGCGGAGTTTTGTTTAGTCGTTGCAGTGAGTTCTTGTCGTCGGCCGTCTACTATTAATTGATTATTTTTGATGATTGCGTGGTGTCCCTGTTGTCTTGCTAAGCGTAGGTTTTCCTGTAATATCTTTTTCTGTCGGAGAGCAGTAACATTTAAGTATTCAGAAATAAAAAGTCCTGTATGTTTGAAGTACGTTGCGTTGTCCAATATATATTTCGTCATACGTTTGCTAATAAGCTCAATAACAATGGGTCTCCTAAAGCTGTTGTTTCTTCCTATTCGTGAAAGTCCTTCAATATATCCAGTCAGGTCTACATTTAAAATATCTTTGAATGCTTCAACAACACGGTACTCTAGTTCGTTTTCTGATTCATGGTCACGTTCCGTAAGTCCGAATAGTACGATTTTTTTATAGAAACTATCCTGTTGTGGGTTTCCTATTGTTGTCATATTTTGTTTTATTTCCTTTAGTTGTTGTTTAAGTTCTTTGTTTTCTTTCTGTAATGTTTCTATTTCCTTTTTTATTGTTTTTATATCGTTCTTTATTTTTCCTTGTTCATGTGTTAGCTTGTGGGTATCTTTAAATATGTCTTCCTTTAATTTTGTGATATTTTTTTGTATTTCTTTTTCAATTGTGTTTTTTAGTACAGATAGCAGGGATTGATTATTCTTTTCAAGTTTAGAATCTAGCAATTTACTGAGGCTATCTAAGGTAATCGAAAGTCCTTCTGGTAGGGTTTCCTGTGTTTTCGAAGTGGTTTGGTTATTATAGTCAGGGGTTCTGCACTCGTTATTTTTGGTAATACTTGAGTTTTGCTCGTCTTGTCAATCAATCCGTTATAATATATTACTTTCATGATGTAAAATTCTACTGAATGTTGGTTTTGCTATTTAAATAGTACGAGTAAATAGCAGACTAGACTGCGAAAACTTTTCGACCGCATTCTAAACGTGTATGTTGACTAAAACTATAATATAATAGGTATACATATTTGTAATATGCTCGCCAAAACATCTCGTTTGATACCAAACATGTTATGATTATCTCATTTTATTTTTTTACAAGCTTAGAATTTGACATCTGGGGGCACGGTAGTGCCCCCGCCAAGTCGAGCAATAAAGCGGCACGGCCGGCCTATACTTTTCTTGAACCAGTTCAGGCCATTTTCGACCTCCTATAACTTCGTTGTGGATAAAACTAGAAGCCTGAATTTTTAGTAACCAATTAGGCATTGTATAAACACGGTATATTTAAAATTTCATTAAATTTGAACCAGTAGTTTAAGAATTATAACTAATCAAAGTTCCTTAGTTTTGTCACTCACTGGCTGACTGATTGACCGATCATCAAAAGTCTAAGGCACTTCTAGCAGACATATAAGCTTCAAATTTAGAACACAATTAGTGTTTAGTGTATAAACCATGGAAAAACTAAAAAAGTATACAATTTCAGTCCAGTTTTCTAGATAAACTAACTGCGTAAATAACTTTGTAATCCTATATAATTGTATAGCATTACAAAGTTAAAGTTACATTAACAGTGAATGAATTTTACGAGTTACTAAATTTAACACACTTCCTAGTTTCTGATTGATCTGAAATTTTGCACGTATATGTATATCGCCTATCAATGCAATATTATGATGATATGGAACTGATCTGATGATGGAGCTGGAAGTTGACCATAGGAACTCCATTTTAGAATATCATAACCCCATCGAGTTTGGACTCGTTTGATTCGTCTTGTCGAGTAGTTTGTCTTAAGATGGTGTCCAGGGTCTGTTGGTGGAGCTGAAAGGTGGCCATAGGAATTCCGTTATAAAACGACATAAGGTAATGTCGCCAGTCATGGACAGTATAAGATTTTTTTTTTTTGGTTTCGTCTATTTTCTGGTTGCATATTTTGTCTGAAATTGTTAAAATAATGGAAAGTAATAATTAATAATACAGTATATTCAATGACTTAAATTATTAATTTTAATCATGAAATCAAATAAAAGTTGTCAATTATTATATATATCTAGAACATCCTGGTGACCAGTAATGGACAAACTGTTTCCATTAATGAACACCCATCTATGGACGCGTCTATTTATGAACTCCCAGCTATGGACACTTTTATAGGAAGGTTACATACCCACAACAAAATAGTAATAACCTTTAGAAAATGTAGGTAACAAACTATGCCTTGCTAGTTGGAGGGTTACAATAGGTACTTATTACCTATAGAAAGAAAAACATTTATTATATCTACGCAAAAGCTCAAAATATACAGACTTATTATAAAAATACTAATACAGGAACATTGACGAAGTAGGTTGCACAATAATATTTTAATATAATCAGTTTCAAGAACACTATCAAGTATCAATATTGAAAATACCTAATTACCTACATTCTAATAATCAACAAGAAATAAAATCTAAAAAATAATAATACCTTCTGAACAACTGAACATAGTTGCAATTATAATATAAATGGCAAGTGCTTTTCCATTTCTGGCACTTTAAAAAACCCTCTTTTATTGACTAGTACGGGGCTCTGAATATATTCAACTATGTCGTCTTCTTTATACCAAATTTTATCCTTTGTCTCCGGCCACCTAAACGTATTACCTTTAGACAGTGTCATTGTACTTATTTCAATATATCCCTATCTTCAATTACACCTGGAAAGTACTCTCCTTCATATCTTATAATGACATAATTTCCTTTTTCTTTTTTCTGAGTCAACTGCGCCAAAGGAGTATTCTCAGAATCTGAATCCGAGAATTTCTTTCTTTCTTGCTTTTCATAACTCCTCGCTGTGCTAAGTGTACCGACTGTAACTTGGTCTTCTATCTCCGAATCTATCATTTGTTCTCGTACGTCGTACTCTCAAGCTCAGAAGAAGAAGAAATAGAATATGAAGAAAGTGTCATATTCTATTTCTTCTTCTTCTGAGCTTGAGCTTGGTATACTTAACTTTTTTTTCTTTTCTTTCTTTGCTCGATTCTTTTTCTCTTTTGCTTTTTCTTGCTTTACTTTCATTTGTATTTCTTTTAAAATCTTTTTTTCTTGTCTTTCTTTCATCCTATTTGCTTTTTCTTCTAAAGCTTTCCTCTTTACGTTTTCTTTTTTTGCCATATATTCTATCCAAACATCACTAGTGATTGCTGAAGGTGTGCGTTCTTTCGTACGTCGTTTTTTAATTTCCGGTTCTGGCCAAAACAATGCCCGTTTAAAAGGTGATGGAATAATCATGCCTTCAGGAGTAGTTAAACTTGCTGAGAAAGACGGATGTAGGATGTTGCTCGAGGAAGAAAACTTGTCGGGAGTCATTTGTTGTTGTGACTGAATAAGGGTTTGTGATTGTGTCTCAGTAATAGATTGTATTTGTAGCTCTCCAGGTGTCATGAATTGTAATTCATTCATAATTTCAGGTTGTGTCTCGTCAAAGACATGAAAGGTCTCTTCTGTTGTATGAGATTGTGATATATTAACTGATGAATATTGCGTTTCTTTAGATGTTGAAGGTTTAGGGTCAATAATAATTCGCAGTTGTGATTCTTGTAACTGTAATGTTGTGTCTCGATTTTCTTGTGGTTGTGGTGTACTTATCTGTCCTTCTGACTGACCAGTGTTTTGGCGTCCTTCTATGGTCTGTAAATGTTCTGAATATTCTTCAGGCTCAATATATCCTGGAAGATCTTCACACGTTATATTTTCTGTGATATTAACTGATGAATATTGCGTTTCTTTAGATGTTGAAGGTTTAGGGTCAATAATAATTCTCAATTGTGATTCTTGTAACTGTAATGTTGTGTCTTGATTGGCTTGTGGTTGTGGTGTACTTATCTGTCCTTCTGACTGACCAGCCTTGTCAGACTGACCAGTGTTTTGGCGTCCTTCTATGGTCTGTAAATGTTCTGAGTTTTCTTCAGGCTCAATATATCCTGTAAGATCTTCACACCTTATATTTTCTGTGTCAGTCAGCGTATGCTTAACTTTAGCCCAAATTATGTAAAGAGATTGATCTTCTTGAGGAATAATATCTTCTATTGCTGTTCTTTCCATGTAATATATTTGATTGAATAAGCGCAATTTTTCTGCCGTAAATACGTGTTTTATTTCTGACTCCAGATATTTTATGAACTGATTTGCGTCAGAGTTGTTTTGGTCGGTTCCTAAGATTGTACGAGACTGCGATTTAAGTTTATTCAAATCTACGTAATCTATTCCAAATGGGTAGAGGCCACTTTTGCGAAAGCCATTTCTCATTGTTTCTTTTGTGAGTTTTTCCAATGCTATTTTGAAGTTTGGTGCAAAGTCTTCCTTTTTCAATCGTCTTTCCGGATGTTCTGTTTTCCACTGGTGGACTTGATTTTTCCAGAAAACTTTTAAAGGTCTAAAAACTGCAACGTCCATTGGTTGAATTAAATGTGTAGAATTAGGGAACAGAGCAATAATTTCAATACCATTGTTTTTACAAAATTCAGCCAAATGGAGGGAAACCAATTTTATTCTTTTTAGATGGCCACAGATCCCATATGACCCTTCATATGGGATCTGTGGCCATCTAAAAAGAATAAAATTGGTTTGGGAATGTTATTTTTGGCCAGCCATGGATTAAACGCGTTTGTAATAAATTCGTAAAACGTTTTAGCGCACATCCACCCAGTCTCAGATCTACCTATGACCCAATCTTCTGGGACGCTGTTTACAATTAGAGTAGGCAACCGTTCATAAGGAAATACAATCATGGGTGGTGCGAGAGTGCCGGCAGCATTGCTTGTTAACAACACTGTTGTTAAATTTTCTTTCTCATCTCCAGCAGTGTTATAAACATTCTTTTCACCTTTTCGAACAAGTACTTTTCCGGCTTTTGGTTGCAAGAAAAAGGCACTCTCATCAGTATTGAAGATGCGACTTGGGTCATTTAAGATGTTCAACAGACCTCGCTCTTCAAAATATTCTTTAGTAGTCCCAAACCATTCCTTCAAATTATCTTCAGTAACATCGTCCCTAGCTTTTGTCAAATTCTGTGCTGCTCGTTTAGAAATTTCTGGATGACGCTTTAAGAAAGACATAAACCACTTTTGTCCTGGCCGGTTATTTTTAAACGGACAGGAGTCTAGTTTTTTTTCTTTTATGATCTTTTGGACGCTGTCCAATAGGTGATCTTTTGTAACAGGAAAGTGATTGTCACTCATCAGGAACAACCATTGAACCTTTTTTTTTCGCGTCCAGTAGCCAGTGCGACCAGACGTGTGTTGAACTATCTATTAAAACAATTTGCTTAAAACCAATACCTGTTACCCCAGTTTGAACTTTAAATTGTACAGTGAAAGTGCTAATAACCGTGTACAAAAAAGACTATTGTCTACTACTTCAGTGCGGATAGTTCTCGCAGCGTCGCGGTGCGCGGCCAAGAAGCAGCTCCCTTCACCCCCTCGGGTAAACGAGACAAAAATATATTTTTTATCCCGCTCGTACTCCGAGACACCGCTGCGCGCTGCAGCAACGAACAAGTACAAATAATTTTCAACCTTCGCGTACTTACTTTACTACTCCTAATAATAATGAGTGTGGTAAGGCGATCACCTAACGGAAAGCCAAACACACCAATTGCGGTAGCTACAACAACATCGTCATCGTACCCGGATTTGCGCAAACTAGACGAGAATGACGAATTGCAATCGATTACCCTACGCAAAAGAAAAAGACCTGAGCTTGACCATGAATTTAAAGAGGAGATTACCAAAATTCATACGGAGATAAATACCATGAATACTCAATTTACGGAAATAATAACTAGCTTTCGTAAAGACATGTTTGCGTCCTTAGAAAAAATCTCAAAAACTCAATCAGACAATATGTCACAAATTCGGCAAGACTTGAGTGACCTAAAAGCAGACCTATCGAGCATTAATCAACGCGCGGTCCAGCTAACAATGGAACAACAAATATTAAAGTCTGATTTATCACAGCTAGCATGTAAAAGTGACATAACCGAGCAAAAGCTAAATCAGATCGAATCCCAAATGCTGAACCTTAATATAGAAACAACTTCCACTCTCAAACAAGAAGAACTACTTCACGAAATGCGCGAACGGTGCGACCGACAAAAAAATATAATCATAGCGGGAGTTCTAGAACTAGAGAACGCAAACAAAGCAGATCAAGAATATCTCGAAAAACGACAAATACGAAAAATATTACAACCTCTGTACGGCGACAGCAACTGCCCTAACATCACCAAATGCCTGCGCCTCGGAAAATATAATGCCGACAAAAACAGGCTCATCAAAATAAGCCTGGAATCCTACGAAATAGCCCAACACATATTACGTAACAAGGAAAAGCTGTCAAAAGCAAATATAAAAATATTCTCAGACCAAACACCCAACCAACAAAAATACCTAAATGAATTAAGAATAGAACTGCAGCGCCGTCAAGAAAATGGAGACACCAACTTAATCATAAAATATATTAAAGGAATACCTAAAATTCTGAACATACCTTCAAAAAACTAATATCCACTGCGACCTCAACAATAAACTATCCAAACCCCAACAAAACTACGTACCAAGCTATACACAATTACCCTCAACTGAACATCGATGCGCAAGCACTTAAATTCTTATATATCAACATACGAAGCTTATCAAAGCAAGGAAAAATAGATGAACTACAATGCATTCTGAAAGGCATACCCCACGTAATTCACCTGATTCTACTAAGCGAAACATGGATTAAATCCCACTCTGAAGGCTCGTCACTATTCATACCAAACTATACTCACCACTACAATTACCGCACCGATCGACGCGGCGGAGGAGTATCGATTTTCGTCCACAATGATCTAGAACACAAAGTAGTTCAAGAAAACTACATTGATGGGAACAATTACCTTTGGATTTTCTTGGAAAAGTATGCGATGGACGTCGGCGTTATCTACAAACCTCCAGATACGGACAATAAAAACTTTATAGAATACTACTCTTCACAACTTCAACTAAAACGACGATGCATAACCTTCGGCGACTTCAACCTTGACTTACTCAAACCGGACCGGACTACGACAACCTACACAAATATGATCAAACAGATTGGATACAAAATACTAAACAAAACAAACAAGAAATACTCCACTCGGACTACCGGCACCACTAATACAATATTAGACCACGTCTGCTCAAACCTCGCCAAAGATAACTTTCACATGGCTATAATTGAGTCATCCTTATCTGACCACAACCATATATACCTGGAACTAAAGAAATTCAGACGACCACCAAAAACAAGGCATTACTATACAGCTATTGACTACACACAGCTATACAAAGATGTATCTAACACCAATTACTTAACAACAAGCGACGACTATCGTGTCCTAGACAGCTTCATAAAGGATAAAGTGAAGACAAATACGAAAAAGAAATCAAAAATTCTAAACCTACCCAGAGACGATTGGATCAACAGAAAAATTACGAGGGAAATCGACAAGAGAAATGTACTATGGAGAAAATCTAAAAGCGATCCAAACAATAACGACCTTAAAACCGAGTTTATAACAAAGAGAAACGAAGTACACCATTTTATTAAGCAAGAAAAACGTCAGTATTTTTTCAACAAATTCTCTAACTGCAAATCAAATCCAAAGAAGATGTGGTCCTTAATTAATTATCTGTCTAATAATAATCCGGTCACCGCCTCCAACATACCTAAGTTAAACGTAAATAACAAAACCATTAACGACCCTAACGAGGTATGCGAAACTTTCAATACCTTCTTTGCGTCCGTAGGGAAGCTCCTAGCCAATCAAATACCACTCAAATTTCACAACAACCTAACATACACCACAATTAACAATAACCCGAACTCAAATCAATTAGATACCCTCACGCCTTGTACTATTACCGACATCATAAAAATAATTGACAATTTAGACCCGTGCTGTAGTTCGGGAATCGACGGCATCACCACTAAAACTATTAAATGCTTAAAAAACCTAATAGCGGACAACCTAGCAAATTGTATCAATAAATGTTTTAAGAATGGCTCGTTTCCAAATACCCTCAAAATTGCGAAAGTCAACCCTATACACAAATCCGGCCCAAAATCAGACCCAGGGAATTATCGACCCATTTCAGTATTACCGGTAGTATCAAAAATTTTTGAACGACTTATTTACACAAGACTAGAAAAATATCTTAACGACATCAATTATATATATGAGCGGCAGTTCGGTTTTCGACCCAAATCAAACACCCTGTGCGCCACTATCGATTTGGTCACGACCATTAAAACAAATATTGACAAAAAAAACATTGCGCTGGGAATTTTCATTGACCTGAAAAAAGCTTTCGACACGGTGTCCCATAAAATCTTATTATTAAAGCTAAAAAGCATTGGAATCACCGGAGAAATGTTTAATATCCTCTCTTCATACCTAGAAAATAGGAAACAAATAGTCAAAATGGGAAACGCGATGAGTGGAGAATCTCCCGTAGAATTCGGTGTTCCCCAGGGATCTTTGCTTTCCCCACTCCTTTTTGCTATTTACATAAATAATATTAAGGACCTAGGTTTAATTGGACAACTGACTTTGTACGCCGATGATACTTGCCTTTTCTACTTCGGTGGCAACATAGACACCATCGTGGCTGACGCTCAAAAAGACTTGGATATTTTGTATAATTGGTTTAGCTCCAATTTACTAACTATAAACGCAACAAAAACATCGTACATGATATTCACGGCTAAAAATAAAAAAATCCCTGACCACCCAGCTTTACACATAAACAACACTAAAATCAACAAAAGTAACTGTGAAAAATACCTGGGACTCAAATTGGACAACAAACTCAATTGGCAAGCACACACTGATTACATAATATCTAAAATAACATCGCTAATGGGATCAATGCGCGGGTACATCAATAACATTCCAAAAAAAATCCGTTTCAATATTTACAACTCATTAGTTCGCTCGCACATAAATTATCTGATCGAAATCTGGGGATGCGCCACACAATCTACAATTAAAGACCTACAAATAGCACAAAATAAAATAATTAAGCTTTTATTCAACTACGACTATCACACACCCACATCGGAACTATACAAAAACACAAAACTAATGAGTATTCATCAACTCTATACATTCAATTCTTGCATTCTCATTAGAAAAATTCTAAACAAAACCATACACACACAGTTATCCTTCAACATAAAAACATCCAAATACAGCCAAAGAAACCCTAACCAAATACAGACCCGCCCCCCGCGGACGCAATATGGCAGGAAAAATATTAAATACGAAGGTGTTCGACTTTATAATAATCTACCGTCAGATATCAGGAACACATCTTCTTTTAACGTTTTCAAAACTAAACTCAAGCAGTACGTCATTGACAGCACAAATGTACTAGGCTAGCGTTCTTAATATTAAGCTACTCTTTCAAACCAACATGTCAACATCGTACCTAGCCTACATTAGTAATAATATCCAGTAATAGATTATTTATTCTAAATTCATCCTAATATTACATCCATGTATTTTTGTTAGTAGAATTGCAAGCTTACAAACTAGTGTTAGTAATGAGTTTATGACTCATTAGTTAATAATAAAAGATTTCCAAATGAAATATCATAGGTACTTAAACAACTTAGTCTAAGGAAACACTGTACAAAAGAATCTGTGTATATAACAATCATGTTGACTCAAACCTGTTTTCTAATGAGCGAACTAATAGCAAGCACTACCTTACAAGTTACGGGTAGATGTTAACGACTAAAATAATTACGTGCAAAATATTTTTTTTATATACCTACCTACATCTTCAGTTATATTTCTTTATAGTGGTTAAGTTGTGTTGTTAATTAAAGCGAATGTATTTATTATCTCTGAACTGCTACTGGACTACATGTTACCTCATCTATGTATTTATTCGTTAAGTGAACAATGTATGTTCTTTTAGAATAAATAAAATCTTTAAACCCAACCATCAATTTTTCTTCATCATTACTTAAAATTGTAGAAGGACCAAAGGTACAATCCAAAGGGCTTATACCAGTTATTTTATTTCACAGTGTAATTCTTGGGACACCATACTTATTGGCTGCAACAGCAACTTTAACACCCCTATTTACTTCTTCTATGGCTTTTGCCATCTGTTCTTTTCTGTAGTTTCTTTTTGGCGCCATTCTGAAGAAAACAAATGGTTAATTTGTAAAATAAATCATTAGATAAAAATAATTTTGAAGCTACCAGTTATGGACAACCAATCTTGGACACTTCAATATTAATGGGCGACTTGTTTATAAGAAAATCTACGACAGATCAAAGATTTGACATTGTTAACATATACCGATTACCAAAAAAAGAGAGTAATCTGGAGAAACGCTGTTAATAACAAAATGTCCATAGTTGGATAAACAAGCATTGACAGTACCAATCATAAACAACGCATATAACAAATTCAATTTCATCATAAAGTAAAAATAAAGTTTTTAAAATAAATCTATTATAGTAATTTCAAATGGAAATAAATAGAAATCGCATCCTATATTCACAAGTTAATCGTAATTTCATAAATACTGTACTCACCCGCATCCGGATTCTTGTAACAAATCACGATTACTAAACAAATATCACGACCGAATTCACTGTGTACCCGTTTACTAGAAAACAATATGGCCGAGAACTGTCAAACGTCAAAAAAAATGTTGGAGTAGGTTTGATGTATCTATCAAGTGTTGTCAGTAGTAAAAAACTACTCGAGTGTGGCCGTTGTAAGCAAAAGTTCTGTAAACTGTCCATCACTGGGTCACTGTACCGCCACCGCAATTACCTTAGCCCTATCGAGTTTGGACTCGTTTGATTTGTCTTGTCGAGTAGTTTGTCTTGTGTGCGTTTCGACCGCGCGGCCACGACGTTTTTTTTAAAAAAAAACTGTACCAAGTTTATGTAAATGTTTGTAAAAGTTGATTCCCAAAACCATAAATTTGTCAAAGTTATGGTTACAAAGTTATAAGGGTTTGAACGTGGCCGCGCCATCGAAACGCGGAGAACCGCGCGGCCACGGAGATCTTTAAAACTAAGCGTTGCAGAGACCTGCAATTTAGGTAAATAACAGATTCCAGATGTAAAAAATTTGTAAAAATATAGAAAAAAATCCTAGGTTTATATTTTAGGTGCTGTAACACTAAAACCCCATGGCCGCGCCATTGAAACGGTGAAAACCACGTTATCGCCGATATCTCGCTGAAAAAGCATCGTAGTGGTCTGGAGTTTCTTATGATTCATAGATTTGAATTTGTCAAATCATATAAAAATACAAAAAAAACCTTAGGATTATATTTTAGGTGCTATAAGACTAAAACGCCATGGCCGCGCCATTGAAACGGTGAAAAATACGTTATCGCCGATATCTCGCTGAAAAAGCGTCGTAGAGGTCTGAATTTTCTTGTAAAACATAGATTTGAATTTGTCAAATCATGTAAAAATACAAAAAAAAAACCATAGGTTAATATTTTAGGTGCTATAAGACTAAAACGCCATGGCCGCGCCATTGAAACGGTGAAAAATACGTTATCGCCGATATCTCGCTGAAAAAGCATCGTAGAGGTCTGAAGTTTCTTGTAAAACCTAGATTTAAATATGTCAAAACTTTTGGAAATACCCAAAAAGGACCTAGGTTTATATTTTAGGAGCTGTAAGACTAAAACCCCATGGCCGCGCCATTGAAACGGTAAAAAACCACGTTATCGCCGATATCTCGCTGAAAAAGCATCGCAGAGGGCTGAAGTTGTTTGTAAAAAAATGATTTGAATTTGTCAAAAATTGGAAAAATACACAATAAAATTCTAGGTTTATATTTTAGGAGCAGTAAGGCTAAAACCCCATGACCGAAACGGTGAAAATCACGTTATCGCCGATATCTCGCTGAAAAAGCATCGTAGAGGTCTGAAGTTTCTTGTAAAACCTAGATTTAAATATGTCAAAACTCAACCAATATCCAAATAATAACATCTCAATATTAATATCTTCTCAATTATTACAAAACCAACAATCAAGATCACAGCCCATACATTTGTCACTTGTGTTTACAAAAAATTAGAGCAAATCAACTGCCAGCAGCCTGTGTTCTGAATGATCTACACGTTAATACTGTTCAACCACAGATAACCGTGTTAAATGACTATGAAAAGATATGGATTCAACTCGCCAAAGCGAAAGGAGGAGAAACGCTCCTATTTCAGAACTCTACCAAATGCTCAAAGTCAATGCAGCTCCAATTGATTCTAGAGAGAAAGATTTAGATGTAAAGTGCTTTCCTGATCTTTATGTTGAAGGTCAGTTTTGTTTTTCAGCAAAATTGAACATCTAGTAAATATTTATTAAAGCTAGACTAATGTCAAAACACTCTCAATTCCGCCTAAATCAACAATATTTTTGATGGGGGTCGGATACTTGCGATAACTTTAGCATAGGTTTACTTGACATGTTTGATGATCTAAACCTTTGCCTAATCAACGATGGCAGTCCTACACGCAGACCTGCACGTCCTGGTCAGAATAATAGCTGTGTTGACTTGACGGTCTGCTCTCCACATTTATCTAGTCTCCTCATTTGGCGGCGCTTGGATATGAGCTATGGAAGTGATCACTACCCCATCATAATTGAATTCCCTTCCAAAAGTATCCCCTTTAAAGTTTCCCCCCCTCTTTTAAAACATCAACTAAATTCAGCTGACTGGGATTTATATTCTAAAATCGTAGACCTAAGAATATCTTCCCTTCCGGAAGTTAACAGGGATAATGCCCAGGATTGTTTTTTGCCCTTTTCCTCCACCATTGCCTCCACAGCTGATGATTGCTTTCCGTCCAAAAAACCCCATTCCGGTAGACTTCCTTCTCCGCCATGGTGGGATAGGGATTGCACTGACATGGTCAGGGCCAGGAATGAGGCTGAAGAGACAGTCAACGACAATATGAATCTGGATAATCTCATTGCCTTCAAACAGATTCTTGCCAAGTCCAGGAAATTTCTAAAAAGGAAAAAACGCGAAGGTTGGTCAAAATATTGTAGTTCGCTGAGTCCGTCCACCCCGATTTCGGTGGTTTGGCGGAGGGTAAAACGCTTCAGGAGTAGTTTAGCGCCTGCCTCCTCATCTAACAACCTCACGGAAGAACTGGGATACCAGTTTTTCTGTAAAGTCGCTCCAGCCTATGTCCCAAGTGTTGAGGAAATCAGTGCTGACATCCATGATGCAGAGAACATTGACGACCCAATGGACATGCCATTTACCATGGAGGAACTAAAAGCTGTGCTATCCCAAGTCAAGGATTCCGCGCCGGGAGTGGATGGATTCCCGTACTCCTATATTTCTAAAGCTGGCCCAAAAACTCACCAATATTATCTGGACCTAGCTAACTTCTGCTTTACTTCTGAATATATTCCCACAGAGTGGAAGGTACAGGTTGTCATTCCGATTTTAAAACCAGGCAAAGATCCTAATGATCATTGTTCATACAGGCCTATTGCCTTATCGTCCATACTCATAAAACTTTTAGAACACTTGGTCAAAAACCGGTTAGTGTGGTTGGTGGAAAACAGGAAACTGCTCCCTACGACCCAATTCGGCTTTAGAAAAGGTCTGGGCACTGGTGATAGTGTGGGTATCCTCATATCAGAGGTCCGGCTGGCCCTCAGCAGGAATGAGTCTGTGGTTGCAGTTTTCCTGGACATATCAGCTGCCTATGATTCTGTTCTCATCCCTAATCTCAGGCAAAAGCTGCACGAGCTGAGAGTCCCGGCTAGGATTTGTCGCATCATTGGTAGCATCTTTACCAATCGCACCATTCAATTGAGAATACCTGGGAGTGACTCTGAACAAAGATCGGTCTGGAGAGGACTACCTCAAGGATCAGTTCTTAGTCCCCCATTATATAACATCTATACAGCTAACCTGCCCTCTTCCCTTAATTTCGATTGTAAAATCCTTCAGTATGCTGACGATATTGCACTAATGGTATGTGGCAGCTCCATTCAGGATGCCGCTCTTTCGATGAATGTCTCTCTAGCTTCATTAAACCAATGGCTACTTGACAATGGTTTGTCTTTAAGTGCGCCAAAGAGTAAAGCTGTCATTTTTACACGCAGGCGTTCGCTACCCCCAATTGATATAAACATTAATGGACAAACCATTCCAGTCGAAAATAAGGCTAGGTTTCTGGGAGTAACTTTAGACACAAGATTGTCTGGGGTCGATCACATAAACAACACGGTCAAAAAATGTGAACGTTCTGTATCGGTTCTTAAGTCTTTGGCCGGGGTATGGTAAGGTGCTCACCCCTACACCCTCAAACTGGTCTATAATGCGTTGACCAGAAGCGCTTTGGATTATTGCAGCTACCTTCTTGAGCCCTGCAACAAAGAAGCACTTAAAAAATTAGACAACATCCAGTCCAAATGCCTAAGAATTGTCATTGGGGCCATGAAATCCTCTCCCATAAATGCGCTTCAAGTGGAATGTGCAGACCCACCCCTACACCTTAGGAGACAGTATTTAGCAGATCGCTTCCTAACTAAAGTTTTTTCCCTCTCCTCCCATCCCTTACTCCCAATCTTAGAACAAATTGACCTCTCCTTCAATGATTCTTCTTATTGGAACCATAAAGTAGTTCCTCTGTTGATGAATAGGTACAGAGAGCTTAAACAACTCTCCGCGCCTATATGTCGATATTCTACTCTTCCCGTCTTTTCCGCCGCGTACGAGGCGATTTATTATGAACCAAAAGTCGTTTTGGGCCTTGGAATATCAAGGAATCCTCAAGATGCTAGAGATGACTTTGAGTTAGCTGTCAAGCGTTATTGGGAAGGCTGGAACTTATTCTTCACAGACGCTTCAAAATTTTCGGAAAGTGAATGTACTGGCGTGGCAGTCTATTTTCAAAATTCTAAGATAGTTTTACTTTTTCAATGCCCACCAGAAGCATCAGTCTTTACAGGGGAGTGTACTGGTATTTTAGAAGCCCTATGCTATATTAAGTCCCATAAAATAACTAGATCAGTAATTTTTTCAGATTCCCATAGTAGTATTCAGGCCCTAAAACAAAACCAACTTCACAGTAACATTAATAGTCATATTATTATGGATATAAAGAGCTTGTTGTTTGATCTCTCCCAAAACGGCTTGGACGTCGAGATAGCCTGGATCCCCGGTCACACGGGTATTGTTGGCAATGAATGCGCTGATTCGTTAGCAAAGTATGCCACATCTAATCCGGCTGATCGAAAGCACTACGTTGCGCACAACTACGATTTGCGAAACAGTGCCAAACCCAAGCTATTTAATTCATGGACGGAAACATGGAAGACGACTTCTAGAACCAAGGGCCATTACTATGCTGCTATACAGCCTGAAATCCAGCGTCGACCTTGGTTTTTTAAATGCCCTAAATTGTCGAAGAGAACTGTTTCGTCCCTCTGTAGACTAAGACTCGGACATTGTTGTAGCCCTGTGTTCCTGTACAAAATCCATGCCCGGGATAGTTCCCTATGCGAGTGTGGTCTTGCGGAGGGTACTTTAGATCATATTTTCTTCTTCTGCTCCTTAAATAATAAATCCGTTGACCTGTACCAAAAAAACTCCAATTTCAATATACCTCTCCCAACCAACTTTCATACCCTTCTTTCCCACTTCTCCCCTAAATTAATCAACATTTTGGCAACATTCATAAAAGAGAATGATTTAAAATTTTAACTGCTAGATTAACACCTACCACGAAGTACGAAGTTCGACGGCCTGCCTCTCTGTGCTTCCGTCACGACGTGACACTGGCAGAATAGTCGGAACCGGCTCAGTTGCCATTAAAAAAAATATACGTCAAATAAATTCAGGCATATTCTATAAAATGAATTGCGTTAATCAAAAACAAAAAAATACAGCTGAACAGTATTATGAAATGCTTAATTAAATTAAAGATGAGTTAGAAGGTGACTTAACAGCGATATTTGGTAGGTTAAGAAACACGGAACAGTTTTGGAAAAAACCGAGAAATTATGTCAACTGTATGACACAACACTATGGGCCAGCAACCTGGTTCCTCACTATGAGTCCTTCAGAATGGATGTGGGATGATTTAGGTGAATACCTTAAGGAAGTAAATCGTCCTGAAATGGCGAACAAGAGTATTAGTGAATTAGTTGCACTAGATCCTGTCTCCACTTCTCGATTTATTGATAACAAGTTTAAAGCTATGTTGGACTTCATTATGTCATCCGATAATCCGCTTGGAAAAGTGATCCATTACTTTTGGAGACGAGAATATCAATCGCGTGAAGTATAGGGGTATACTTCACGAGTCTTCGCTTGATGAGGTTGCATCATTCATTTCAAAGTACGTAACTTGTGCTATACCTAACAAGAATGTTTCATCAACACTCTATTAACGAGTTACGTCATATCAGACCCATAAATATAATAAGTATTGCATGCGCCAAAAGAAAACAAGAAGAGGTTTTATAAAAGTTTGTCGTTTCGGATTCCCCCGCCCGGTCACAGAAGTACTTACTATTAGAGATCTAATAGAATCAATAGCTGCAAGAAAAACATTCCTAACAGTAGACTTTACTATATTGTACGCAAAAAAGAATGGGTTATGGTTAATGATTATAATCCCGCTATTTTGCTAGCATGGAATGGCAATACAGACATTCAATATGTAGGCGAAAAAACAGCTATTTTAAATTATTACGTCACTAAATATACCACCAAAAGCGAGAAAACTCATGTTGCTGATATGTTTCAAGACATAAACTCTACGAAACCTTTAAGAAGCCGCCTGTTTAACATTGGCCTTTTTTTTTTTTTAATTTTGGTGGGTGTAAAATCATCGAATAACCCCTCCCGCTCTTGGGCAGAGCGAAAGGGAGTGTGTCTAAAAACCACCCATGTTCCTTCTTCGCCCTCTATGTCGAGGCCGCGATAACCGTTGGACTACCCGCGGCCCCGACCGGCGTCGGCCCTTTCGGGCCCCTCCCATGTTGCTGACATCTCTTTGAGGCGCGCGTGGAACACGAATGCGCCGTCGACACGGCCTGTTTTCGTCGTGAGACGGACGGACGGCGAGTTAGCCCATCACTCACCGTCCACAGGCCCGCGTCTACGGTGGCCGGAGGTCATCGCGGGACCCCCGACGCCCGGAGCGCCTCCCGCGGCGGCTGGGACGAGAGGTTCTCTCCCTCTCGCGTTCCGCCACCTCCTTCGCCAGCATCACTGCTTCGCAGAAGGAGGCGACGGCGTCCCATTCCTCCTCGCCCCGGACCATGGCTTGCACCAGGGCCGGGCGCGAGAGGTCGCCGCCGCCGATCGCCGCTACGAGAACACGGCGGGGCTCCGCCCAAGCGGGGCACACCTCCACTGTGTGCTCCACCGTGTCCTCCGGCCGATCCTCGCAATGGTGGCATCTGGGCGTTTCCTCCCGCCTGATTCGGTGCAGGTACCTCCCGAAACAACCGTGTCCGGTGAGGACCTGCGTCAGACGGAAGGTGAGGGCGCCGTGGCGCCTCTCAAGCCACTCCTCAAAGAGGGGACTTTTACCGCCACTATCGTGGCGTGCCCTGCACGGGGTTGCGACAGTCGCTGTCTCCATGTAGCCATGAGATCGCACCGGAGGTCTGTCCGTCGCGCAGCAATTTGCCGCGGCAGCGGAGTGACCCCCCGGCGCAGCGCCTCCGCGCGCCATTGATGCAGGCGCGCGAGGACTATCGCCTCCAGATCCCACGGCGGCAATCCGGCAAGGAGGTTCGCCGCTTCGCGGGAGATCGTGCGGTACCCCCGCACCATCCTTACGGCCATGACCTTTTGGGGCACGTTCAGGTAGTGGGCGGCCCGCTTCCTCAAAGCAGGCGCCCACACCGGGGCCCCGTAAAGGGCCATGGACCGCACGATCCCCGCGTAGAGCCTCCGGCAGGAGGCGTTTGGCCCCCCCAGATTGGGCAAGAGCCACCTAAAGGCAGCCCCGGCCCGCTCCAGTCTGGGAGCCAAACGTCGGAAATGCTCAAATGCAAAAATGCTAATGCTCAATGCTATGTTTCAAGACATAAACTCTACGAAACCTTTAAGAAGCCGCCTGTTTAACATTGGCCTTAGAGTTTTGTCTAATAGAGAGTGCGGCTCGTTGGAAGCTAGCGACACTTTACTTGGTATTCCTTTGTACGGTAAAGATCCTAAAACAACAATTCGATGGCTGGACGTGAACGTCTTTCGTAACCGGCGCGTTAAATCTAAATCTGATGATGATGCTAGAACCGGAGTCCACCAATATTTATTACGAGTCTTGGATTGATGATCACTATCCTAAACGGCCTAAAGAGTTGGAGACTACTAACTTGTACAGTTTCGCTCAAAATTACGACATTGTTAAAACACGCTCAGTCTCCTCTAAAGTCGAGTGCTACGAAATAAATGACGGTAAAAAAATCCTGAAAAGAAGAGCTAACCCATATTTGATTAATCACTATTTCTACGACGGAAAACAAGTACCAGAAAAATACTTCTTCTCTTTACTTCTTTTATTCAAGCCATGGCGTTCTTTAGATGAACTCAAAATGGGGTGTGACACTTACACGGAGGCCTTTAATTTGGCGATAGAAGATTTAAAAGAAGGAGTTGACTATGGTAATTCAATGATAGATTCAAGATACAAGATACAAAAAGCATTTGAAATGATAGAATCTAAAGTTGCTGAGATAAACAGAGAAAGAAGGGAAATTGTTGATGGTGATGACGAAGGTCCTGAAAATCCTTTAGACTTCGAAGCTGTGGAAGCTGCAAACGCTATGGATGACTTTCAGAAAATCAATTTGGTAGAAGAAGAGCAGACTGATCTTCAAAGTATGATCGCAAAACTTAATGCCGATCAAAAAAGAGTCTTCGAAATGCTCATAAATAAAATAGACACAACCGATATTCACGCTGACGTTTTACGCTGTTTTGTGAGTGGAACTGGTGGCACTGGAAAAAGATTTTTAATAAAAACTCAAAGTTTGGGTTAAAACGTATCTGAACAAACAAGTGGCAGTTAGTGCTCCCACAGGAATAGCTGCATTCAATGTGAATGGATTGACTATACATAGACTATTGCAGCTGCCTGTGGAACACAAGCGAACACCGAAGTACAAACCACTGTCTGATGAAGTGCTCCGAGTTATGAGATCAGATTTGAAAGAAGTAGTGTTGTTTATTATAGACGAAGTATTGATGATATCCAATGTTACTTTAACATAATTATATTCATTTACGCTTGTCTGAGATATTCGACACAAGCGACGATCAGAATGGGTGGTTTGGAAAAAAACATCTTGTAGTTTTCGGGGATGTCTTACAGCTTCCGCCGGTAATGGAAAAGTCACCTTTTGAAAAACTATCAACTGCTGAAACTAACAAGTTGTTAGGTTCTCTCAGTATGCCGAATCTGTGGATTGAGCTGTTCACATACGATGAACTTACGATTAACATGCGACAGCTCAATGATTCTTACTTTGTTGAAATGCTAAATAGAATAAGATTAGGTGTGACTACACAAAAATACCGCGACTTACTCGCGACTAGATTAATAAGTCTCAAATCCCATTCAAATGAAAATAGATTAAATGAAATAATCGAACACCTCTCGAAACTTCCTGATGACACCGTTTGCTTATTACCTACAAAATGTATGTGTCAACAATTAAATACTGCAATGCTTAGATCTCTCCCACACCCCGAAATAAATCTTTCAGCTGTAGATAGCATAGACTGCCCCAGATACCTAACCAAAAGAGCTCGCGAATGCGTAAAAAAATATGAGGACGATGCTTCTATGACTGCGGGCTTGGAAGAGAACATAATCATAAAATAGGAGCAAAAGTCATGTTAAGGCGAAATATTGACGTGTCTTGGTTTAGTTAATGGTTCTATCGGTATAGTGCAAAGAGTAAAGGTGGATCCGGAAAATACAAAAATAATTAAGAAAATAAACATTAAATTTAACAAAGAACATGTTTATGAACTTGGTCCGGTCAAAACTAAATTTGAAATTATTAATAGAGCTTATGTTCATCGTGAACAGTTTCCCATATGTATAGCCTATGCTTTAACTATACACAAAAGTCAGGGCCTAAGTCTAAATAATGCGCTGATGGATATCGGTTCTGCAGTATTCACATCCGGTCAAGCTTACGTGGCACTTTCGAGAGTTACAAGTCTAGGCGGCTTACATCTAATTAATGTCGACTTTGGAAGTTTTAAAGCACAGGAATCCGCAATTTGTGAGTACAATAGACTAAGAAACATTTACCGTCCAGACTTGACAAAAATTGTAACAACAAAGCTTCCGAGAAAAACCCATAGACACAGGGAGTAGGCTTTGAGAAAAACTGTAGCTGAAGCTCAAGAAGTAGTACCGGAAAAGAAAAAGAGGAAGACTACCAACAAAAATAGGAAAAGGTAGAGTGTACGAGAGCATAAGATAGAATCCGTTGTTAGTATTCAAGAATTTAAAGGTACCGGAAAGGAAAGAAAGTAGGGCTATCTACAAAAAGAAATGAGATCCAACCAAAAACAAAACTTGTAAAAAAGCCAAGCCGAGCAACTCAGTTCTTTTACCGTAAAAAAGTAGTGAGATCCAAATAATACCAAGTCAGTTAATATATTTAATCCCTACTTAAAAACCTTTGATGTTTTAAATACAAGATTGACTTGGCCACTGCATCATATTGGCCAATGCCATGGCGATTAGCTATTACAATGGCCTGTTTAACATTGGCGAATGCGATCGATGGCCAAGTCAATCTTTTATTTACGGTAAAAGAACTGAGTTGCTCGGCTTGGCTTTTTTTACAAGTTTTGTTTCTGGTGGGATTTAAATTCCGTCATGAAAAGAATTGTTAAAATTTATAGCCTAAGTCACCCGGGATATTCTCACGAATCTATTGACACCTCATTCATTAAAATACGTTCAGTATTCTAGGCGCTACGGTGGAACATACAAACATACAACCATACATAGACTGCCAAAATCATTACCCTTCCTTTTGGCTACGCCGTAGTCGGGTAAAAGAATACATCTGCAATTTAAATATATTCCGTGAAGAATGTTGTTGTAGTCCGGTCAAATTAGACTAAAAAATAGGGGTGCGGGTACAATTATTCCCACCCAGCTGAAAATTGGTAGAATTGTGCAAAACACCATTATGAAAACCTCGGTGGTTTTATAATGCTAGTCTGCTTGAACAATGTATTTTGTTAAATGGTAAATACATGAAAAAAAAGCCATGTGAAAACTCTTCATTGATCCGACACCTGAAAAAAAATTTGAAGATTAATCAGCTTCTGAAGTCAGTGGCAAAAAAAGGAAATCAAACACAAAAGTCACCGACTTTAAAAATAAAAAAAATCGAAATGTTTGCTAGGACATAGTAGAACTGAAACTTCAACGAACAAGTGGAAAAACAAATCGCAACGGACAAGTGAAAAACGAATCGCATCAAAATTTTTACTTAGAGTTTTACGGGCAGATTGTTAATGTACCTACCTACCTACTTGTCAAAGAAAACCTGCTCGTAAAACTTCAAGTTAAAATTATGTTGCGATTCGTTAAAATTATGTTCCCTTTAAGTTTCACTTCTACTACCTATGCGTCCCAGCACACATTTTTTTTTTCATTAGCCTATTTATTTTCCCACTGCTGGACAAAGACCTCCCCCATAGTGTTCCACTCGTCATCAAATTACAAAGACAATGTATGTACCTAAATGAACCACAAATTAGATGTACATAAGAACGCTTATTTCAGTCGAATGTAGATTGTAAATAAAAAGTTATGTATAAAATTATTTCGTTAAATAAATATTTTATTTGTTAAAAATCGTTATTCTTGTGTTTTATTTGGGCATGTTAAGAAGAGAGACGACGAGAGTTACGAGAGTTTATTCCGATATTTCTTCTCAGGGATCATTCAGCAGTAAGCGCGCGTTTTAAAATCATGTTCATTCACTACCCCTAATTCCAATTCATTGGGGATCGGCGCAGCAATGCTTCTTCCATTCTTTTCTTTTACTCGTCATTATCAGATACCTGCTTTTTTGCCATAATATCATGCTTCACACAGTTCACTCACCTCCTCCGTTCCTCTACTCTTATACCTCTCCACCTTTACATATATACATATACGTGCAAAATTTCAGATCAATCAGAAACTAGGAAGTGTGTTAAATTTAATAACTCGTAAAATTCATTCACTGAAAATATAAGTTTAGCTTTGTAATCCTATTCAATTATATGGGATTACAAAGTTATTTATGCAGTTAGTGTATTTAGAAAACTAGACTGAAATTGCATATTTTTTTAGTTTTTCCATGGTTTATACGCCAAACACTAATTGTATTCTAAATTTGAAGCTTCTATGTCTGCTAGAAGTGCCTTTGACTTTTGATGATCGGTCAGTCAGTCAGTCAGTGAGTGAGTGAGTGACAAAACTAAGGAACTTTGATTAGTTATAATTCTCAAACTACTGGTTCAAATTGAATGAAATTAGATTAAATATACCGTGTTTATACAATGCTTAATTGGTTATTAAAAATTTAGGCTTCTAGTTTAATCCACAACGAAGTTATAGGAGGCCGAAAATGGCCCAAACTGGTTCGAGAAAAGGATGGTACGGCCCGTGCCGCTTTATTGCTCGACTTGGCGGGGGCACTGCCGTGCCCCCAGATAACATTTTGATCTTGAAACTCGAGAATTCTTGGTACGAGTTTCGGTCATTGTCTTTTAGATATCGGGCTATACATAATAATACATTACGCCTGTAATCCTCAAAGGGTGTGTCTGTGGTGTACTCATCCGGATACCCAGTCTGCCAGTTATGTTTTACTTCCATGTAATAGAGGACGAGCTCTTTTTTTTTAATGGGACCCGCCTCATTATTCCCACTGTAGCTCCTGTAAGCCAGAATCAACAGTGGCGACCACAAGAAAAGCGCCAAAACAATGAAGCTCGACGAAGTCCCGACAACGAAATTAATAAAAAAAGAATAGCGGAGGAGTACGGGGACGAGCTTATTAGAATCAACCGACACAAACCAGACTATGTGGATGCTTCTCAGAAATTCCTCATGGAGAAACCCAATAACACTTTACCCAACCTGGAAATCGAATGCAAAACCTCATGCCCAGCAGGCGCTTAGGACCACTACACCAACCAAGCAGTCAAGAAATCAATATTATTATTTAATAAATTTAATCAGCTCAAAATATTTACCTAAATAGTACATTATTACCCAATGGGATGGAAGTTACTTATTTAGTCCCGAGACGGGGTTTGGTAGTGAGGGCGCTAATAGTTCGAGGGACTAAATAAGTAATTTACCCGAGGTAAACACTGCTTTTCATTACGAATACGAGGAAAATAAGAACATAATTATTAATTACCTACTAAAGAAAAAATTAGTGTTGATCAAATGCTGTCACATTTCAGCTTATTTTGATTTTTTTGTCTGGTCGTCCAGCTATACAGCCAGTATTTATCATGTTCATCATTAAAAAAAATTACAAAGATTTTGTCGAAATCTATGTATTAAATTATATTAAAGTCATAATTTAATTGTTTTAACGTTGTTATTTTAATTTTAAATCGTGCTGTAATTGACTGGCTGTATAAAACGTTGGAACAAAAGTTTTTTTTAAATAATTTGACAGTAGCACTTTCAACCCGCTCCGCAGGCATGTTATGACCTACTTTCAGAGTATGAGTACTGAAAATAAAATTTCACGGCAGTTTCAACCCCAGTAACTTCATAAGATTAAATCGAGAGGAAACGGCAGGTATACGATGTACCAAAACACTTTGCGATGGGACAACTGCCAACAGATACCATTTAAACTTTTAAGCGCTGGTGTATTGTGGAGAAAAGTTTTCTGAGGCCATTTATTTCGAAAAACCTTTTGTCTGTGTCGTCGAGGGGAGGAGGGGGAGATTTTACCCCAAAGATATACTAACATAATACCATCATAGATCATCTTTTGCCGTGTTGGTCTAGTGGTCACCAGCGCAACTGCTAAGCATTGGGACAAAGTGTTATTCGGTTTTTCCATCACGAATTTCTCAGTTTTTCTGTTAGTTGCTACTGTCAGTTTCTGCAGACTCCGTGGGCTAAAACCTCTTTCACACCCACACACCAGACACCAGGTTTGGCACTAACCACACTTTCTACCTAGGTTCTACCAAATACTAAGCTAACTAGGTACTTACCTTTTAATACAGGAACTTAAGTCAGAGCACGGTATGAAAATTTCGTTACACATGGAATCGAGTTTGAAGAGGTCGTGTTACAGCCGCTATCCGATTACTGAGCACCCTTGAGCTAGTGATGTGAACGGGTGTACCTCATATCCGCGGAACAGTATTTTGCATCACGCAACTTCGTCTGCGTCACAATAATATACAGTGTGTCCGGACATGGACTAGCGATATTCTAAATACTTAAATATAAGCTATTTTAAAGTACTATTACACTATAGGCTTGGGTCCAATACACTTCCCCGCTATGTGGCAGCCATTTTGTTTTTTTTGTTGAAATATGCTCTATGCGAGTACAAAAAAAATCATATATCTCAAAGTTTTAGTCATACTGAGATAAAAATAGGCTTATTCGGAAGGCAATAATATTGTCTACCGTCTGCATTACAAAGCAATGTGTTCACAATTCCATAACTTTTGAAAAAAAATGTGAAAGTCGAAAAAAAAAACAAAAAATTATGCAATTCAACCAATAATGGTTAATTACTACAAAAACAACCCCGAGAGCTTTTTTATTTTTTATACTAGATCGACAGTTTTTGAGCTAAGCTACAATGCAACATAAAATTCACAACTGTATGTTGAATTTTAATCTTCATTTAATATTGGAAAAAACATTAAATAAAATTCAATATGAATGTTATGTTTTTTTAATGATTTCCTGTTTAGGGTTCCGACAAAGGCCTTTTGTGCTTGCGCATACGCTATGTTCATACAACAATAACTCTTAAAGTATTAGACATACAGTTGTGAATTTTATGTTGTATTGTAGCTTAGCTCAAAAACTGTCGATCTAGTATAAAAAATAAAAAAGCTCTCGGGGTTGTTTTTGTAGTAATTAACCATTATTGGTTGAATTGCATAATTTTTTGTTTTTTTTTTCGACTTTCACATTTTTTTTCAAAAGTTATGGAATTGTGAACATATTGCTTTGTAGTGCAGACGGTAGACAATATTATTGCCTTTCGAATAAGCCTATTTTTATCTCAGTATGACTAAAACTTTGAGATATATGATTTTTTTTGTACTCGCATAGAGCATACTTCAACAAAAAAAACAAAATGGCTGCCACATAGCGGGGAAGTATATTGGACCTAAGCCTATAGTGTAATTGTACTTTAAAATAGCTTATATTTAAGTATTTAGAATATCGCTAGTCCATGTCCGGACACACTGTATAGCTTACAACCTTTCTCGATAGATCGACTATCCAACGTAGTAATATGTGGAAAGAATTTTCAAAGTCGTCAGAGTAATTTATGAGTTGAATCGTAATAAACAAAAAATCTAATCTTTCCTCTCTATAATGATTAGTTTAGATTACCTTAGAATATATTATTAAAGTGAGAATTACTATAGGTACCTACATATCATAATCATCATCGCCTTATATTGGTCCCATTGTAGGGACTCAGGCCTCCTCTCTAGGAGAGGGATGGGCTATAATCCACCACGCGGGCCCAGTGCGGATTGGTAGATGTCACAATTATCTTCGAATTTTTGGTTCTAGGATATGCCGGTTTCCTCACAATGTTTTACTTCGCCGTTTTAAGAGCAGTGGCACGTGATGAGATAAATTACACAAAGTAATGCGCCTGCCTGGGTTCGAACCCACATCCAACTGTTCGTAAGTCGGGGCCGCCACCACTACTCACAAAACAATATACAATAACACCTTGTAAATATTATGGTGCAATAAATATTTTGAATTTGAATTTCCTGGAGGCCAGAATCTCCTCGTATGTACATTGGGAGTTTGGGATCCGAGGGCCAGCGCAGCGGACCGCGTAATTATTTTGTCGCGCGGACATTTTTACATTGCGATATCTTATAAGATATTTGTAACTATATTGTAACGACAGTGGCAAAAAATAGACAGGAACTGATTAATTATTTTATTCGGGCAGAGTCTCCACTTACAAGTTTCACAATCGAGCGCGACAAGACCTCGAAACTGAGCTTACAGGACATTATATAGACTTATATCCCCACCGGAGGCATCCGGTAGTTATGGCGGTGTCTTCGCTTGATTGTGATTGGCTCGCTAGTGGTTGCCTGTCATTGGCTGGCTAGAGTGGCATGGCTATGGTTTGCTAGAGTGGCATGGCTATGGTTAGCTGTCATTGGCTGGCTAGGGTGGCACGCTGTGAGCAGGCTGTTGTAACATTCGGCCGTCCTGGAACAATTGCTCCCGCAATGGAAACAAGAAAACAGTGATTACAAGTCAACTCAGAAAAACCAAGTTAAAATGGGGCAATAGACCTCTCAGGAGATTTATTAAATCTTCGGTTTTCAATTGTTCGTTCACACTACTGGTGCTATCAGACAAAAACACTGCTACGATATGTTACAGCGGATACTAAACCTGTAAACCCGTTGTATCATATAATATGACCTTTCACACTTCTTAGTTTATGTCAATCATTACCTAACTCCTCAATATCACTTAATATGGGCCGGAAAACAAATCCTCTAACAAACAAGAGTTAACCTGGCTCGCCCCCTATAGCATGGGACTTTAAGCTGAAGGAAAAGGAATAAATGCATAAGAAGATTTGTAGTAGGTACCCACTTGTACTAATTATTATGGACAAAGATGTAGGAAATGCCTAGTACCAACAATTTTTAACGACATACCTTACGATTTAGAAAATAGCTGTACCACGAAAATGTCTTTTAAAAATAAATTAGGGAAGTTGGTTTTTAACCTCATTAATTGTTGTATAAGTACATATTTATGCCATACTAGCATATGTTTGCGGCTTCACCGCTATTAATTGAAGTGTTTTAACGCAACTTAAATGTTATAGCATTACGTTATAGTCAACTTTTGTGTTCAATAAATGTGTTTAGTTGTAGGTAAAAGTGTCGTTGTTATTGATGGAAACGTACCAACAAGTTGTTACATTTAAATTAAATATAACTGTTTTACAGTATGGCAGAAGTAATATACCTTGTAACACGGATGTAACCATGAATAAAGACTTTTTAATTCATTTCAATTTACTGGCGAAATGTGTGTGAACTCATGAGAATACCTCTGCCTAACCCATTGGGTATTACATGCGTGATGTTAAAAGCATTAAACCTTGTTGCCGCCAGTAGTCGCCTGGCGCCAAAGTACATAATCATAGTTTTTTTTTGTAAATCCCACTATTAACATATTTCCTTTCCTTTTTTTTTTCTTTTGCCTCATTACTAAGTTTACTAACCCTAGTCGTTAAGTTATTTTGTTGTTACTAACACTATAGACACTTGTCTGAATTAAAGAGTTTCAATTAGAATTAGATTTATCATTTTTCACCTTGTATCTAAGTTACGTCCCATTTCTTTCCAGCTATTCTAATCTGAGATAACCCTACCGCGCCTAGATTGCACTGGTTTAGCAACCCCATCTGGGATAAATCGTAAGGCTTATAGGTACCCGGTTGTAATATTAACAGTATTATAAGAACGCCATATTATCTGCGACATTAAAAACATGAAACACTTTTCATGTAAGAAAATATAAATAAACTGTTTTGCCAAACTGTCGTTTGAAGAAACGGAAGAAACAATTTAAGTTAATTACATCATACCATTAGGACGCACGCACATAATTCACGTACAAAATACGTTAATTATACGTACATGTACTCACACACATAATTCTTAGCGTGTCGATGGCAAAACTTCATTACTTATACACACTAACACACTACATAAGAATACGTTTTTCTATTTTCCCAATATAATTTTATGTGTTTATAGCTATTAAGTACCAATGTTAAGTTAATGCAACTCTGGCCCCCAAGATACCCACAGGCGCAGCCTCGTTTCAGGACATCAGTTTTATCACCATTTTAAAATTAAGATTTAGCTTGCTACTGTCATGTAATAACAGAGCTAAGTTAGATTTAGAATTGGATGTCAATAACCCTCTTTCCTACGTTATCCCCTTTACAGTACGCACAATGTAAACATGACGTCACTTAGTAATATTTCCTTATAAATCGGGTTATTTTTGGAAATCAGAAATTAGGTTAATATTTTTAAAATTTCGTTTTACTCCTTGTTATTGCCATGATGCATTTTGTAATATTTTCCATCGCGCGAAGTTTGACACAACTCACACAACTAATCTGGTACCGTAAAGGTTTGTTTACGTTATAGCCTACCATCAATGATTACACAATTACTCACTATAGGTATCTGTACATCCACTTCGCAGTAAAACAATACTACTTTTCGGCTTTTCATCTTGTCATTGCACAGTACCTACTGAACAAATCGTTCACTTCTAAATGGTACACAATCATCATCAGCCTATAGCAGTCCACTGCTGGACATAGGCCTCTCCAATTGCACGCCACTTTTCTCTATCCTCGGCCACTCTCATCCAGCTGCTACCAGCCACCCTGCGAAGATCGTCGCTCCACCTAGCCTGAGGGCGTCCCACCTTACGTTTGCCAATTCGCGGTCTCCACTCAAGAACACGTCTACCCCAACGGTTATCGGTTCTGCGACAGATATGGCCGGCCCATTGCCACTTCAACTTGCTTATTCTGTGAGCTATGTCGACAACTTTAGTTCTCTGCCGGATCACCTCATTCCGGATTCGATCCCTCAGAGAAACTCCAAGCATAGCCACACAATAAACGGAATCTATCGAACGATCTACTTACCTAAGATAGGCATAGACTTTGAGTTTGGCTTTTCGTTTTAGCTTGCTTGGGCTTTGGCTCATCGGTCACCATAGTGAATAGTAATATCGGGCAATACATGGCATAAGATCATGTTTAGTCATTGTATTGCGTACCTACTGCAGTACAGTCCGAATTACATGGACATTTTTACATAACACGTCATAATACGAAATCTTAGCAACAATTTTATCACTGCAAGGGATTCAAGCCCAAAATCATGATAAACACTCTTATCTGACTTGTAACGCGACTAAACTAAAAGACAGGGCGCAAACTACCGTCAATCTAGTTTAGAACAGACTAGCTGACCCACGCAACTTCGTCTGCGTCACAATAATATATAACTTACAACCTTCCTCGATAGATCGACTATCCAACATAGTAATATTTTTTTAATTAGTTTTCTAATGTTTAAAGAATATTCAAAGTGGTCTAAGTAATTTTTGAGTTAAATCGTAACAAACAATAAAAAAACAATCTTTCCTCTATAATATTAGATAGAACCTTAGATTACATGATTAAAGTGAGAATTACTATAAGTAGGTACCTACCTATCTCTTACTGTTAAATACACAATCATAGTCAAGTCAAAGTCAAAGTCAAAATATTTTATTTCACATAGGCCTACATGGGCACTTGTAAAACTTGTAAAACATCATCATCATCATCAGCCTACATTGTTCCCACTACAGGGACTCAGGCCTCCTCTCTAGGAGTTGTATGAAATAAATTACATAAAGTAATGCGCCTGCCTGGGTTCGAACCCACAACCAACTGTTCGTAAGTCGGGGCCGCCACCACTGGGCCACCATTGCTGCCAAAACAATATACAATAACACCTTGTAAATAATATGGTGCAATAAATATTTTGAATTTCCCGGAGGCCAGAATCTCCACGTATCTACATCGGGACGCGATTGCCGGCGGACCGCGTAATTATTTTGTCGCGCGGACATTTTAACATTGCAATATCTTCTAAGATATTTGTTTAAAGTATATAGACTAAAAGGAGCAAATATATTTATTTAGATATAGATTAATACCATAATAATATGGGTTAAATAAGCTTCGCAAAAAATAATTCTATTTAACCTAACAATTCAATAGTAAAAAATGGTTACAGTGAGTCAATCTTAATAGATAGATATGTGCTGTCGTGGACTTTTTTGTAGAACTTTTAAAGAGAAACATTTCTTTAGTACATAGTATTTGCATAACTTAAACCATTTTCGCAGCGCACGCGACGGAAGCTCTCAAAAAGGATTATCGTTTCCCGTTTTTGCAACATTTTTCATTTGTGCTCCACTCCTATTGGTTGTAGCGTGATGTTATATATCCTTCCTCGATAAATGGACTATCAAACACAAAAATAATTTTTAAATTCCAACCAGTAGATCCTGAGATCCTAGCGTTCAAACAAACAAACAAACAAACTCTTCGGCTTTATAATATTAGTATAGATACGTGCAATACCTGCAATACGTGTGATTAACTGACTATGATTAGATTTACTTATCGGGTTTACCAAATTAATTTGTCTACGATTCGCATAATTATCAACTCATGGGGCACTCCATGGTAAAACACATTTGGCTTATATATTTGGCTAATTTTGCAAATATTGGCATGTTGACTGACCTTGTTATTTATGCATGGTTCCTGGCAGCTCTCAGCGTGAAGTAGGACGGTTCCTTTCTTCCATGTCATTGGGCCCGCTGTTGACAACCTATAGGTAGTCTTAATTTACCGTAGAACCGTTGCTGGCAGAGAGATGGATACTTCTTGTAACTCAAAGTGTCTCACAGGTGGTTACTGGCCGCAGTCTTCGTTTTCAAGGTCAAATTATGGGATGAACGATGCGATACTGAGGGTAGGCGCTTCGTGTTTCATCCAGATTGTAGCCTGCTTTTTCAATTTGTGCCCTGTGATACTGTGATGGGAGACAATGTTTTCCTTGCAGGCGGTGTGCATCAACGTTCTTCGTTTTAATTTTCAGACCTCGTCCTCCACAGTAGGTGACCGTTGACTTTTAAATGTAGCAGAGCGTCGTTTTTACCCGACTCATAACTCCTAAACGGATGAAGGGATTAAAATAAAATATACGTCGTTAGATTCGTCTTGATAGCGCGAGTGTCACTGGCTAGGTACATTAAAATAAAAAAACAGAAATATTGCTGGTTTTAGGGGCCATATCGTGGATTTGAAAAAATAAAAAAAAATCCGTTACCATCGAGTAGGATATCAAAATGAAGGGTTTTAAAAGGAGATTACAAAAATATATGACACTTATATGTTTAAAATAAATACGAAGTCACAAATCATATTAACAAACAAAAAAGTTAAATCATCTGCGAAGATTTTTACGCGACCAACGAAAGAACAAACACAAAAGAACTAAAAAGTTGGAAATAAAAAAAGTAGTTAAAAAACTAAAAAACCCGACTGAAAAAACTGAAAAGCAACAAAACAAGTACATTTTAAATTAAACAAAACTTGGAAGCAGGCGGGGTTCATTTGAATATTAAATAATGAAATAGAATGAACCCCGCCTGCTTCCAAGTTTTGTTTAATTTAAAATGTAAGTACTTGTTTTGTTGCTTTTCAGTTTTTTCAGTCGGGTTTTTTAGTTTTTTAACTACTTTTTTTATCGTAGGTTTTTTATTCGATCCCACTTCTGAGTGTAACGACAGTAGTAAAAAAATAGACAGGAACTGATTAATTATTTTATTTGGGCAGAGTCTCCACTTACATGTTTCACAATCGAGCGCGACAAGACCTCGAAACTGAGCTTACAGGGCATTATATAGACTTATATCCCCACCGGAGGCATCCGGTAGTTATGGCGGTGTCTTCGCTTGACTGTGATTGGCTCGCTAGTGGTTGCCTGTCATTGGCTGGCTAGAGTGGCATGGCTATGGTTTGCTAGAGTGGCATGGCTATGGTTAGCTGTCATTGGCTGGCTAGGGTGGCACGCTGTGAGCAGGCTGTTGTAACAATATAGAGTAAAAAGCACAAATATTCTTTATTAAATTTCCGTTCTAACAAACCCATTTATTCAGATATAGATTAATACCATATGGCTTAAATATGCTTCGAAAAAAAAAACTGTTGAACCTAACATTTCAATGGTAAAAAATGGTTACAGTGAGTTAATCTTAATAGAAAGATCATATATGCTGTCGCGGATTTTTTTGTAGAACTTTTAAAGAGGAACATTTCTTTAATATTAAAGAAATTTTCGCAGCGCACACAACGGAAGCTCTCAATAAGGAATATCGTTTCCCGATTATGCAACATTTTTCACGAAAAAACGGTTATGTGCACGTGGCCCATAATGATAATTATATAGATATACCTACAAAGCTAGTATATTATAAGTTGACCTAGTGTGTCAAACCACCTAGTCCTTATTTGTTTGAAGATTGCCTTACATGCGGAAAAATATTTAGAACTACTAGCTCGGCATTGTGGGCTGGCTCAAAAAAAAATATGCGAAAACATTGCCGGGAAAGATTTTTTTGGTGTTATAATAACTATTTTCGTTGAGACTCAATGCAACGTATTCAAAACATTGTGCTGGTGCAAGCAATGAATTGTATAAGGGCCGTAGAGGTATTTAAAGCAAAGTTACAAACGTCAAAAACGTTTTTTTTTAATATGTGTAAAGTTTGAACGTTGACCTAATGTCTCCGTAACTAGAAGGTTCCCAGGTATGTTGCAATTACGGGGATAACAAGTGCCTTTCTGATTCTTTAAATTCTTTAAACCTAGTTACTTTTACACCTACATTGTCACCATCTATTACATAATACCTCAGCGTATCCTATTTGACACGCAACACTCGTGTATCATTAGTTACTGTATTTTGGACATGATTACAACCAATAGATTATTTGAAGTTATACGTAGTGATAACCTATGTTACTACTGTGGCGCACTGAAGTTGTTTTATTGGCTGCCTCGTTGGTCTTAAGTGGTAGCTTGACGTCCTGGGTTGAATTCCCTGGTCGGGTAAATTGTTATTGAGTTTTTCCGTTTGAAATTTCTCAGCAGCTGAGTTCAGTAATTGTTATCCCGGTTGATAGCAATAGGTTCGCTTCCTGTTACTTGGGACTTATACATAACTGGCAAAATGTAGGTGTACTATTAGGTAGAGCTCTGTCTAACCCGATAAAATATGGGTGTACTTTGGTACAGCTCTGTCTAACCCAATAAAATGTGGGTGTACTATTAGGTACAGCTCTGCTTAACCCAATAAAATGTGGGTGTACTATTAGGTACAGCTCTGCCTAACCCAATAAAATGTGGGTGTACTATTAGGGACCGCTCTGCCTAACCTCTGGGTTCTGGGTAGGAAGTACTAACTTTGTGACGTCATTTCATTTTTTCATTTATTCATTCATTTACAATTTACATTGTGTTGAACATTACATATTAAAAAAAAGAGAAATAACACAATCAGAAACAAATACATTAATAATACATTTCACTAAATTAATGTACAATGTCAGCAAAATAATTTGACAACAAAAAAAAATAAAATGTCAAATACAATGTCATGTTTATAGCGAATCTAATGTCAAATACAATGTCAAATTATTAGCAGGTATGTCAAATTCAATGTCAAAAAAAAAAAATTAAGATATAATTTCGCTAAGGTTTTAGTAATGAGCGTGGTACAAGTCGATTATAATTTAGAACCAATTAGCTGCAATTATTTTAAGTGACCACTGTTATTATTAATAAATTCCGATACCGAGTAAAAACATTTTTCCAACAAGAAGGCTTTTAATTTAGTTTTAAATGAGTGAGAGCTATAAATTAATAATTTTATATCAGTTGGTAACCTATTAAATAACTCCACTGCTTGGTATCTGGAACAACGTCACACGACTTGGCACGACTTTTCGAAGCACTGTATCGTCTTCATCTTTTGTTTACGGGTTATCGGGGTATCGGGTTTATCTTTTGGTACGGGTTTCAAAAAAAAAAATCGAATTAGTCCGTCAGTTAGCTGACGGATTAATTAGATTTTTCGCCTCAACAATAAAACAGAAGAGATCTCAGAAAAAAAAAACGTGTTATAAAATCTGAAAAGCAGCAGAAATACCGTTTATAATCCATAAAGAATACAATGCACCCGAAAAATATTGGATCAAAATATCCGATAAATCAAACTCACCCCATCACTACCCGGATAGTTGAAAGTAGTTGAATAGTTCCGAGTACGGGGCCGCCCCTCTTTGTGACTTTGAGAACAGGGCTTGAAATATTTATACTCTTTGGAACGGTGAACAGACTATAAAACATTCGGTAAGTAACGGAACTTTCAAAATGGAATCGATTTTCACGTTCACGCGTATATAGAATAGTATGAATCACAAACTGGATGCAACTAAATACTACTGGTATTCATACTTACTAATTTTACAAGGAGCGACTATCAGTTTAACGTGCTTTCCGAGGCAGGAAGGAAACTCGGTATGTAATGTGGGTCACCCTTGGCAAGCGCGTCTTAACCTGAAGATTGGTCCGAGCGACTTCTTATTTAGGCACGAGATCCTCTATAAAAACTAAGTCATAAAATGAAAACTAGCTCAAAATTCAGCCTAGTTCATGCGGCTAACGATACCTAAAATTGAATAAAATGACAGTCGATTTATCCGTAATCCCTCAACCATTATTTACTATCCTACCTATCAATAATAGCGTGACAAAAATATGCTAAGACGTAGAGGGCCCTGTCACGTTCTGAAAGCGATAAATTACACTCGGCCTACGAGTCAAGGAAACAGCATACTCGATATAGCAATAGTGAACCACGATCACTCGCTATTGGAATTTAAGTGCCAGCAGAGAGAGTGTATTTCTTCAGACCACCTCCCGTGGGATTGGATGTAATAATCGAAAGTGACTACGAACAACAGATGAGTCGCAACTTCAAACAAATAAAAGGTACCCGAGAAAGCAGGCAAGCATTCGAAGAGCTGCTTGCTAACAACATGAACTCAGAACTACAGATCGCCTCAAACGACGACTGTGAAAGATATATCGCGGAGATAGAAAAGGCCGTCGTAAAAACACTCGACGACCTGGCCCCGCTGAGAATCGTGGACTGCAAAAACACACTTCCAACTCACATTAGAGAAAGAATAGCCGAACGTAACACCAAGAAGCAGCGTGCCTAGCAACTTAGATACACTGACCTCAGGACAGTGGCAAGAAGACAATACAATGCCTGTAAACACCAATTGACTAAAGAAATTATACAACATAAAGAAGCTGAATTGACCAAGCTACTCGACAATACTAAAGATAATAGGAAACGCATGTGGACTGTGCAAAGAGCAATGAAATAGCCTATCACAAAACTGCCTCACTTTAGCGATTGCACCAATGAGCTAGAAATCATCGATAGAATGGTCGACACAGCCATAGTTAAAGAAACTAATATCGACGCAAGTGACGAATGTACCGAAATTTCTACACCATTTACTATTACACTAGATCGAACTTCGAAACACGAGCTCAAATTAGCCCTTAGACGTTTAAAAAATAGCAAAGCCTGACGGCATTGAAGCCGACATACTCAAACTAGGCGGCGACACCATGATTACAATATTTAAACGAATTATGGACTACGTACTTGAGACGGGTTACTTCCCTAATCGATGGAAAACCAGTACATGTATATTCTTGCATGAGGCAGGAAAGGATCACAGCGACCCTAAATCGTATAGACCCATCAGCCTACTCAACATTATGGGCAAATAGGCCGAGGGAATAATACTCAACCGCATCGAGACAGAGTTAACCGAAATAATACCCAGCCACCAGCATGGGTTCACAAGAAACAGAGGCACCGCCACCCAAATCCTTCGTACCGGCAAATAGGCGGCGCGGTAGCCGACGCGCTGGATAAGGGCCACAGCGTGGCCATGATATCTACTGACCTCAGCAAAGCCTTCGATTCAATCAATCATAAAGGGCTCTGTCGAAAACTGATCGATGCCGGAGTTCGTAACAACATCGTAAAGATGATCGAGAACTATCTGAGCAACAGGACAACAAGAGGTAGCTTCAGAACCACTTTGGGAACGGAGCAGCGAGTGCCGCACGGGGTGCCCCAGGGATCAATTCTCGGTCCGGCGATCTTCAACCTCTATGTGGCTGACCTACCAAACGAAAGAATAGCAGGTCAGATGCTGTCACAGTACGCCGACGACCTATACATATATACTCAACGCAGCTGAAAGACCAGACCACGCAATGCGACGAGCAGAGTGGGCCGCCATGGACATAATTGACTACTACAAAAAATGGGGCCTCAAATGCAACGTCGATAAAACAGAATGCATAACAAGAGGCCAAGACTTAACAATATGAACACCGGGTTTCGCAATTTTGTTCAAATACGGGGCGAGCGCATCGCAATCAAACTAGAAATAAAATACCTTGGTGTCTGGCTGGACAATAGACTTTCGATGAATAAGCATGCCAAGGAAAATATTGAAAAGGCCAAGAGAGTCAGAGGAGCGCTGTATTCAATCATCGGCTACCGCTCCAAGCTAAGTGTCGACGTCAAGCTACTTGTCATCCAAGCATGCTTACTGTCAGTGATAGACTACGGAGTAATACAGATGCTACCGAGGTACAGTAAAACAAACCTGCTCAAGCTTGAGAGGCAGTATAATATGGCATTGAAGAGCGCCGCACAGTTAACCAGACGCACTAACACCGATCTACTCTGGGAAATCTTGTAACAAGACCCGTGGCACGTTCGTGCTCATGATCTCCACGGCGACATGATAGAACGTCTCAAATCTCTGTCGATCGAGGGGCTACAAGAACAAGGCCCAGCATACAACGCTACGGACGACATAATCCCTTTCTTTTCTCTACTAGAGTAAGGGTGGTAGGTGAAATTGAATACATCAATAAAAAAGATAGGGACAAGCCGCTCTTCAAACGACTGGCCCTCTTCCGATAGCGTAGGCTCTGACTGTAGAGTCACTCATTAAAGTAATAAGTTATTGGCCGCTGACCACTGCTTCATCGTTATCCTCACTTAAAATTATATAATAACTAGTAATAGAGGAAACGACCAGTATAGGTTTCAAAAGCTCCTACTCTACGGACAAAATGAAATACGCAACTGTACAATAAGATTTTGAAGTGTTTTGTAATATTAAACTAGAGAAATAAATAAAATTCTGATTCTGATTCTGATTTATACTCTTTGGAACGGTGAACAGACTATAAAACATTCGGTAACTAACGGAACTTTCAAAATGGAATCGATTTTCACGTTCACGCGTATATAGAATAGTATGAATCACAAACTGGATGCAACTAAATACCAGTATTTTACATGGAGCGACTATCTACGACCAACAGGGATTCCTCTTCCGCGCGCACTCGCAGTCGGACGCGTTTGCAAGTAGCTCCACGTAAACAAATTAATTCACCGTAGTTTTAGTTCTTCTACGAACCTTATCTGTTACGTATACAGATCATAACTAGTATTATATAGCAGTATCAAATTTTCATAATTACTGCAACCACAACATCAAAAATAGTGAAGAAACTACTTCATTAACTGCCGAAGATAAACACAAAGCAACTGAGCAACAGTGAATCATCGCAGCGCGCGGCTCCTATTCGTCGACTATGAGTCAGAGCGTCTTTAGCTACCAAAAATAAAACCGGCCAAGTGCGAGTCAGACTCGCCCATGAAGGGTTCCGTAGCAGCAAGTAACATAATGTAAAAGTTATTGTAGTTCGTTGTAACTTTGACGATGTTTCAGCGTATTTTTTAAATTAAGTTATTGCGATTTACGATTTATGACGTATTAAAAAAAAAATACTTACTAGATCTCGTTCAAACCAATTTTGGTTGGTAGTTTTTTTTCTTTGTTTTTTTAATTCTAAAAAAAATATATAATGTTGAGATCTACATTATATATTTTTTTTAGAATTGTCACTCTCTTACTTTAAAAGTTAGAGGGGTGGGGGGGGACACACATTTTACCACTTTGGATGTGTCTATCTTTGAAACAATCGACTTTGAGAAAAAATGATTTTAAGAACCTCAATGTCATTTTTGAAGACCTATCCATAGATACCCCTCATGTGTAGGTTTGATGAAAAAAAGTTTTTTTAGATTCAACTCCATGTATGGAGAGCCCCCTCATAATCTTATATTTTTTTATTTTTATATAAAAATCAAAAAGCGGTTTACAGAATACATCTACCTGCCAAGGAGAATCTAAAGACGACGTCTGCAAAATTGTTACCGAAACGGCGGCTGTTCTTGAAATCTCATTGCAGAAACTGGATATAAAAGACGCTTTCCGTGTAAACAAAAAAGAGGGAATGTCGTCGATTGTGGTGGATTTCACTAGATCCAAGACTAAAGACGAAATAGTTAAATGCATCAGGCAATTCAATAAGAGAAACAAGGAAAATAAACTCAACACAACCCACATTAAAATGCCTGGCCCGGCAAAACCTATACATATTGTAGAAAGTTTGACAATAAAAGCTCAGCGCTTATTTTACTTGGCCCGAAATTTTGCCAAGGACAATGCCTACAAGTTTTGCTGGACTTCATACGGGAAAGTCTTTCTAAAGAAAGGTGAAGGTGACAAACAAATTCTTATCAAGGATGAAGCTGACATCAATAACCTATGCAAATGACTAACCGATTATTATTGCTGTTATATAGAAACTATTATCGTCTGTTACATTATGCTTATTTGTTTTCCGCCTATTGCAACCAATCACAAAATCATATACTTACACTACCTCCACGTACACAACATACAGCACTACATACATACTTCACCCACAGAAATGAATCTACACCAAATATGCTTTTTAAGAGTTGTGTTTGTAGGACTCCGTGCATACAAACCGATTGGCTATTCTGGTCGTTTTTGTGCGTTTATAATTTATATTTGTGACATAACCCCTTACATTGATTTCAATGGCTAATAAAGTTTTAACAGATGTTGACTCTGTCTCTATGGCTGATAGTTACAGTTGCGATATCGAAACGTGCAACGGAATTATAGAGAGCTCCATGACTTCTCTAAAAGTCATATCTCAAAATATACGCAGTATATACAAAAATTTTGACAGTTTTCAAGCACAATTATCCAGGTTATCTTTTGAAGTAGATTTCATTATACTGACTGAATGCTGGATAAATGATCATAAGCCTATTCCCATTCTCGAAAATTATGAAGTATACTGCTCTAAAACACGCTTAAACCAAAATGGTGGTATTGTAATTTACATAAAGAAACACATTAAATGTACAGTTGAAGAGCTTGAGTCAGTAGGCGCTAAATTTCTACTCATAAAAATTCATCCAGATATAAATATATTAGCTGTTTATAGGTCACCTTCCATATACTGCACTAACAGCTTCCTGACCTCACTAGAGAACATTATACGACCAATAAAAACAAAAAAAGTTGTTATTGCCGGGGACGTTAACATTGACATCATGTCAAACAATACAGACAGAAACAGTGCGTCTTATCTAAACTTGACTGCGGAACTAGGACTATTACCTTCACACATATATCCAACGAGGCTACATAACTGTTTGGATCACGTTATGCTAAATACATGCCACTCTGCCTCAGTTTTTGTATTAAATTCTGCAGTAACTGACCACGACTCTGTATTGATATGTATATACTGCACTAATCAGCAAAGCAAAACTACAAACATCTACACTAGCATTGACTATGAGGCTGCCATTACTCATCTAGAAACTATAGACTTCACATTTATTAAAAATGGTATGGATTCTAATGAAGTTGCATCGCTTTTCATTGAGAAAGTATCTGAAGCGTTGAAACTGCATTCAAAGGTACTTACTAGACCTGGTCGGAAAAAAACTTCTTAAACCCTGGCTTACACCTGGAATGCTGCGTTGTATCCGCCATAGAGACAAACTTCACAAAAAGTCTTCTAAAGAGCTACAAAATCAAATTCTGGAAACGACATACAAAAGATATCACAATTTCTGCAACTCATTGCTCAAAAAATGAAAACGAAGCTATGAAAAGTCTTTGTTACAAAATGCCAAAAACAACAAAGAAAAATGGAATGCTATTCAAAGTATAACCGACACAAAAAAACAAAAATCCTGTGCTGATAAACTAATACCCATAACTAGAAGTGGATCACAGGCAGTCGACGAAGTAAATCACTATTTCGCAAATATAGGTAAACAACTTGCAGATGACATAATACAAACCACCCCCCCCAGATGAGGCCGAAGTAGAATAATGAACCTAAAAAGTGACTGTGCCGTTGGGTGGGACTTGATAACAGCAAAATTTCTCAAATTGGCGAAACATGTCATGGTTCCCCAACTAACAAAAATTATTGAGATCTGTTTTACACAAGGTGTCTTCCCAAAGGCTTTAAAAAAATCCCTTATTACTCCTGTCCACAAGAGTGGGGTGAAAGACAACGTCCGGAACTATCGGCCAATTTCTGTTCTCACAACGATGTCGAAAATTCTGGAAAAGGTGCTCAACACTAGACTTATAAACTTCTTAGAACGCAACAAGATTCTATCAGACGCCCAATATGGTTTTAGAGCGGGAAAGAGCACTGAAGACGCAGTTAGTCAACTGGTGGACCATGTCACGCGTATACTTGATGAAAAACAAAAATGTGTAGGTATTTTTCTAGACTTAGCCAGGGCTTTCGACACCGTTTCTATTCCGGCTCTTGTGGACAAGTTGGAGAGGGTTGGTATTCGCGGAAATGCTTTGAACATCTTCAAAGACTTTCTGTATGACCGCACTCAGAAAGTCAAAATAGAAAAATATTTGAGCTCTGAGACCACCGTAACCTACGGCGTTCCACAGGGCAGTATACTTGGTCCCAGTCTTTTCCTCGTTTATATATGTAAATGACCTGTGCCAGCAAACTCTTATGAATGGTAAAGTTTACACATATGCTGATGACACAGCATTAATATTTCATGGGGATACATGGGAAGAGGTTCAACAGCTCGCCGAATTAGGCTTACACAAAGTTGGTCACTGGCTAAGATCTAACATTCTAACTCTGAACGTAACAAAAACTACTTACCTACAATTCCATTTTTCCAAAATCGAACCATCACAAACACATAAAACTACATACATGCAGCTCACTTTTTATACTCCTAGAGGGAAACTGCTCATGCTTGACTTTAAATAAAGTTACTCATGTCAAATACCTAGGGGTATTAGTGGATGAAAAACTCAGCTGGCGACAACATGTTGATCTCACTTCTACGCGAATCCGGAAACTATTAGGGGCGTTTAAAAAGCTGAGACATGTCGCGGACTTTGAATCCTTGCGCCGCGTTTACAATGCACTAGCGGAATCAGTGCTGAGCTATTGTATTGAGGTATGGGGTGGGGCATGTAAAACTTTTATGATACAACTAGAGAGAGCTCAAAGATCTTTGCTTAAAGTCATGACCTTCAAACCCTATTTATTCCCTACAGTGACATTATACGAGATGTGCAAAGTACTCACTGTAAGGCAAACCTACATTCTGCAGGTTGTTGTCAAGCAACACAGTATCACACCTTTTAGCAATAAGCATAAAAATAAACGCACCAAACCTGACATCTGTTTACCTTTTCTATGCCATACAGTGTCTGCTAGGCGACAACGTGTTCACCAGGCCATCTATTTGTATATTATGTTAAACAGGAAGCTAAATATTAATCCTCTCACAATCCACGAAACAAAACAAACACTAAAAACTTGGTTGCTAACACAAAATTACGATAAAACCGAAACTCTTGCAGCGGGCGTAAAGCATATTATGGTTAACACCTACAAAATGACATATCAAAATCCTTATCTTGTCACACATACACACACACCCTCACATATCCCCACACACATCTCCACACACATACCCTCGCACTACTCATACACACACTCACACACCCACACGTTTACTTTCCAAGTTTTTCGAATACTTAAATTCTACATTTCAACAACATTTTTGTATTTTCTGTAATTGTGTAATTTTGCAAGGTTGGTTGTATTGAATATTATAACTCTATGCTTGTGGCCTACATTTTATTCTGTCATTAAATTAATTTAATAATGTATTTGAACTAACACTTGTATTTTTTATTTTATTTTTTTATTTGATTAATTAATAGTATGCTTATAGGTATCATTTGTATTGAATCAACAATTTGAATTATATTAATTTGTATAGTCATTATTTTAAATTTTAAAAGTCGTAATTAATTTGTCATCAACTAATGATTTTAATTTTAATTCTTATTCTAATTGTAATCATTTTTAATTATAAGACATGTTTAACGTTTTTCCCACCGATCAACCTTGGCAAGCGCGTCTTAACCTGAAGATTGATCCGAGCGACTTCTTATTTAGGCACGAGATCCTCTATAAAAACTAAGTCATAAAATGAAAACTAGCTCAAAATTCAGCCTAGTTAATGCGGCTAACGATACCTAAAATTGAATAAAATGACAGTCGATTTATCCGTAATCCCTCAACCATTATTTACTATCCTACCTATCAATAATAGCGTGACAAAAAATAGACGAAGAGGGCCCTGTCATGTTCTGAAAGCGATAAATTACACTCTCAGGTCAATTTATGGCCATTTAGTACCCAAATCCAAACGGGAAGTTTGTGTTCCTAAATTCTAAATTTACTGAGGTTGTGTAAGGAGGGAACACGGAGTTCTAAAACTGGGGTAATATAGGACTGGTTTATCTTGAAGGCAGAGATGTGTTATTTATTCTATGCAGCTATGGGCAAAAGTCTCCACACGATGGTTGCCGGAAGACGGACCGCGCCGCCGAGGCCGTTCCAGAAAGTGGTGGCGAGACAATCTAGAAGCAGCGTCTGATTCGTGGAGGCACAAGAAAAGAGCTCTTGGAAGGAATTGGAGGAAGCCTTTTCCCAGCAAAGGGACAGTACTGGCTGATGAAAAAAACGTTACAAATAGCTTTACAAATATTTGATCCGTGCGGGGATCGAACCCGCGACACGCAGCGCAGCAGTCCATTGCCTGAGTCACTGCGCCAACCGTGTCGTCGATGTCACATGTCTTTGAATTTTTTGGTTCTAAGACATGCTGGTTCCCTCACGATGTTTTCCTTCACCGTTTTGTGAGCAGCGGTGATAAAATAAATTACTCAAAGCAATGTGCCTGCCTGGGTTCGAACCCACGACCGTCGTAAGTCGGGGCTGCCACCACTGGGCCCCCGCTGCCAGATATGTTTGAGTCTCATGAAATTGCGGGCGAACCTATTTCTATTCCCTTTATCCGTAACATTCCCAAAGTAATAAGTTTTGAACTAATATTAGCATTATCACCGAAAATTTAGGTCTTTACTTTAAAGGGTGACTGGTAAAATAGTGGTCGAAAATTTAAATCAAGTCAGGTTCCGAAGTTCCATCAGTCGAGTACAGACATCTTTTACAAACACGATTATAGTAAATGCCAATACTACTTATTTGTAACCAATCTTTAGCTACCCAACTCGATCGATATAATACTTTCCTCCTGAATTATTGAGTGACCAATCAACTAATCATAATGGGGCCAATTTCGGTTAACCTGCGGGGGAAGGGGGGTGGGTGGAGGGCAAAGTTTAAGGGTTGTTCTTTTGTAAGTTAATCTATATATTAACAGTTTTTAATTGATTGTCTGCTTGGTTCGTTTATTGAGCCTTTTTTTTTTGTGTGTGGGAAATCATCAAATAACCCCTCCCGCTCTTGGGCACAGCGAAAGGGAGTGTCAGACTTTGTCGTATTATTTACCCTTTTTTAAAGATTTTTAACAAAGGCTTATTTTTAATGGAGTTGTAATCCGCTCCTAGTCAACTTTAGTTGATATATAACAACAACACAGTCAGTAAACTCCGAGTTAACGTCAGGGCAGCTCCCGCAATAGTAGTCGGCAAGCTCCGAGTTAACGTCAGGGCAGCTCCCGTAATAGTAGTCGGCAAGCTCCGAGTTAACGTCAGGGCAGCTCCCGCAATAGTAGTCGGCAAGCTCCGAGTAAAACGTCAAGGGCAATAGCTTACTTAAAATACCTACTGTTAAAAATCTTTATAGTTTAGTTTATTTTTGGGTTCCAAAGAAGAACCATCGTTTCTACAAAAGTCTACATCTAGGTTCTGTAGTGGAACCAGTGCATCTACAAAAGTCTACATCTGGGTTCTGAAGTGGAACCAGTGCATCTACAAAAGTCTACATCTGGGTTCTGAAGTGGAACCAGTGCATCTACAAAAGTCGACATCTGGGTTCCGAAGAAAAACCATCGCATCTCCAACGCCGTCGCGTTAAATCTTACTCTCCGGGAGCTCTACAAGCGCCTCTACTGGTACTACTGCTTCTTAACTATTCTCCGGGCCTCCCTAAAGGACTCGCCCGTGATCTTCTCGCCTGGCTGCAGGATTGACCTGACCTGGCAGCTGTTCTCCTCGCCGTTCTTCAGCTGACCTACCTCGGGGCCTTACTAGAACTGACAAGTACATGTAAAACTTCCTCTAACGTTACATTCTGTAGAGCGTGAGTTAAGTAGGTTCGTGATTTATAGATCCCTGTATTTTCTACCCCTTATCCCTTTATTAAATTTAATTGTTAAATTATTTACCCTTTTTTACTTATTAGGGTTAAGTAATACGACAGTTTGACGCTAGCCCCACGTTGGGCGCCAAGGCGCGACATAAGATGTAAAAGGACATTCAAAAGATGAGAATGATTATGGTAAAAGTGTAAGTATAGATACTATAACTTCAACTGACTAAAAACCACCCATGTTCTTTCTTAGCCCTGTATGACAAGGCCGCGGTATCTCTTACAACATCCCGCAGCCCCAACGAGCAGGTTATTGAGCCTTCCACTGTTAATCTGAGACAGTTATTTGTTGTGAAGTAACTACCCACGCGATTTTTCACAGGCGTTATTAATTTATTAGTTAATTTATTTTATGACTATTGACCGTTACATAAAAGATGCTTATTTTGCAACTAGGTTTTTACCCGACTACGGCGAAGCCAAAAGGAAGGGTAATGATTTTGTCAGTCTATGTATGTATGTATGTTTGTATGTATGTACGTTCGTATGTTCCACCGTAGCGCCTAGACTACTCAAGGTATTTTAATAAATGAGGTGTCAATAGATTCGTAAGAATAACGCGGTTGACATATGCTATGCGTTTTGTACGTCCCTGTACACGGCGAGTCTGTGGGGGTCATATACCCAGAAGCAGTACAACGCTCTCCGTATTCAGTATAATAATGCGTTCAGGGTGCTGTTGGGGCTGCCCCGGCAATGCAGCGCGTCGGGAATGTTCGCCGACGCCCGTGTCGACTGTTTCTACACGACGATGCGAAAGCGGTGCACATCTCTGGGGCGCAGGCTCCGGATCACCTCCAACACCATCTTGAGCGTGTTTGCGAACAGGTTTGATTGTTGTTACATTAACCATTGTTTTATGATTAATGTAATGACAAACAAGCAAATGACTCAGGGGCGGGTGCAGTAATTTATTAGGATTATTTTGGTTTTTATTTTGTTAGTGTTATTTTGATTCTGATTATGATTTTGATTTGACATTTTAACTTTGTTTGCGAGTCTAATTTTAATTTTAATATTGATTGTGATTTTAATTTTGTTATTTTGAGTCCGATTTTAATTTTTGATTTTAATTTTAATTTTTGAGTCCGATTTTAATTTTAAGACTGATTATGATTTTAATTTTTAAATTTTGATATTGTTAATTTTGTTTGTGTGCTGTGAATTTTATTAAGTATGGATTCTGATATCTGAAATAAAGAAATATTATTATTATTATTATATCAATTTTAATAATTCTTTTTATGACGGAATTTAAATGTCAAAAACTAAGGTCGAAAAAAATAAATTGAGATAATCATAACATGTTTGGTATCAAATGAAAGGTCTTGGCGAGTACATCACAAATGTGTATATTATATTATAGTTTTAGTCAACATACACGTTTAGAATGCGGTCGAAAAGTTCTCGCGGTCTAGTCTGCTATTTACTCGTACTATTTAAATAGCAAAACCAACATTCAGTAGAATTTTACATCATGAAAGTAATACATTATAACGGATTTTATTAAATAACACTAAAATAAAATTCAAATAAAAATGTAAGCTTAAAAACTAAAACCCGACTACAAACCGCGGTCTTAAAAGTAGAAAACAAGAAAATAATTCTTATCTGATATTCATATATTGAATTTGTACATTTCTATTTAAATATAAGTTAAAATTATTATAGAGGTCAGTCTTAGTCGTATGCCACCTTCCTAACGACAACAGCAGCTGACTTCTGTATCAATGAAAACGCCATGAAGGAGCATCAGGTATCAGTGGCATGCGACTACGGCGGTCCTCTATAATAATTTTAACTTATATTTAAATAGAAATGTACAAATTCAATATATGAATATCAGATAAGAATTATTTTCTCGTTTTCTACTTTTAAGACCGCGGTTTAATTCAGTACAAACAAGTTACTTCAGGTGTAGTACGCAACGTAAATTACGTGGTCAAATGTTTGTGACAACCCATAAGAAGACAATTGGGAGATATACGGGTTTTAGTTTTTAAGCTTATATTTTTACAAACACTTCTACTTACTTGTCATTGTTTTTTACCCGACTACGGCGAAGCGAAAGGAAGGGTAATGATTTTGGCAGTCTATGTATGTATGTTTGTATGTTCCACCGTAGCGCCTAGACTACTGAACGTATTTTAATAAATGAGGTGTCAATCGATTCGTTAGAATAGCCCGGGTGACATAGGCTATATAAATTTTAACAATTCTTTTTTCTTGTCCTTATACCAATTCATTTAGGTCGAAGCACCATGTAAGTTTTCTTCTATACTTCTTTTAAACTCAAAGCATTTATTTACATTACACACACTTTTGAATATACAAAAAACTCTATTACTCGACATCGTACCAGGAACTTCCTTTCTTGAAATATCATTCTTGACACAGTCCATCCATCGTTTCTTTGGTCTTTCTCTACACTTATACCCGTCCACATTCATACTTAAAACTTTTCTTACGACTTGCGACATTTGCCTCAATCATAACATCACGCCTGTTATCACCGAAGGGTTAGGCAGAGGTGTTCCCAGTAGTACACCCACAATTAGCTAGCCATGTTTGAGTCGCATGTAATAGAGGGCGAGTCTATTGTCATCATCTGGGTACAAATCCAGATTCCATAGCCGAGAAATTCCTCATGGAAAAATCCAATGACATTTTGCCCGATCTGCGAATAGCTCCACCTCATTTTTCCGCACTAGCGGACGTCACGCGGTTTCACCCGCGCAGTTCCCGTTCCCGTGGGAATACAGAGATAAAAAGTAGCCTATGTCACCCGGGAATAGAGTGAAACAATTTTTCAAATCGGTCCAGTAGTTTCGGAGCCTATTCGTTACAAACAAACAAACAAATCTTTCCTCATTATAATATTAGTGTAGATTATTATTATTATTCCGCATTTTCATGCGGCTACCCTGTCGAAACAAAACAAATCCATCCACAAAGTGTGACTAACCTACCAACGTTAAACTATGTATGATAGCAAAAGTTTTCGAATTAATTGAAGAGTAAACGCCAGTGGAACCGTTTTAACTTTTAATTGAATGTACATAAAGTCCGTATTGGCACTCCGTGGCCGGAACTATATTGGTAGTTAAGAGAACTGTGGGGATTTCGACAGATCATTTATCTAAGTTGTGAATAATCTTGTGTTATTCAGCCGTTCATAAAAAAAACTTCCGCGTGTAATAAAAATTATTTTAAACTGCACTCAACGGACAAGTCCGCCACACTATTCCTAAACCACTGCAACCAATGAAAGCCAGAATCAACATTAGCCAGAAAAGCGCCGACACAATAAAGCTCGACGAATTCCCAGAGAAACAATTGAGGTCACTGGCATTTACATGAGTTCTAGGATGATGTTAGGTGCATAGTGCACCTAACATTATCATAATTATGACCTAGAATACACGAAGTGTACACATTACACAACCACGCACAAAATACTACAACCTGGATTTTTAGGGACTTGTCTGAAAAAGGTGTCTCAACGATCGGAATAGATACTTTCTGAAACTTCTTTAAACATTTAATTAATTTTGTGGGTTAGGCAACGATTTCCGAGGTAAGTCCGTGGTTGAGTGACAATCCGACGGGCCGAGCCCCTCAGTGTCTCAGAGAGTAGTTAAAAAGAATAGAAGAAACATAATCCCATTGTTTCTTTATAATCTGTTCAATTCTTTTTTACACGACTGCCCCAAAAAAAGAGTGTTATGTTTTTAGCGTTCATGTTTGTATGTATGTTTGTGAGTTTCTTTATTCCACCATAACTTCAAAACGCCTGAACCGATTTTAATGTATTAAACTCCTTGCGTTATCCCGGGTGACATAGGCTATACAAAAAGTTAAAAAAAACATAATAGGGTGGCCATAGTTTAGAAAAAAAAAGAACTTTTAATTTATTTTTATTGAAATTTCGATGGAAAATATAATCATCGTCTAGAACTTGTTAAGTAGATTACAAAAATATACCACAGTAGTATTCAATATCTATTGGCTACTAATAATACTACTCAACAAATGAGATAGTGACATTTTAAACCCGGGACTCGATACGAATAAGCTACTTAACAATAGATTCTTTGTAATAAAGGAAATAACACTGGCTAGATTACAACTCCCAAATCCATCTATGGAACATGGATGCAACGACATATGTATTATTCGGTAGCTCTGCTTGATCGTTCGGGTTTACAGGCGTGATGTTAAGTATATGTGAACAAAAAAAAAGTAGTTTAATAACTAACAACATTTAAAATTAAACAAAAATTGGAAGCAGGCGGTGCTTCCAAGTTTTGTTTAATTTAAAATGTGCTTGTTATTTGCTTTTCAGTCTTTTCAGTCGGGTTTTTTTAGTTTTTAACTACTTTTTTTTATATTTTCTATTTATATTTTTATATAATATGCTGTAGATTCTTTTTACCCGACTGCGGCGAAGCCCGAAAGGAGAGTTTTATATTTTGCTATATGTAAACTGTGAATAACGCTGTTGATTACGTAATTGTTAATTTTAAGTTTTGTGTCTGTATGCCTTATTATGTAATTGTTTGTTGTTCCAAATAAAATAAAATAAATAATTCCAAATAAAGTAAAAAAAACAGATCGGTTCATAAATAACGGAGTTATGAGGTAACAAAATACAAACTAAGTAATTGAAAACATTCTCTTTTTTTGAGATCGGTAAAAAAGCCTGAATGCTTAAAAAAAACCGGCCAAGTGCGAGTCCTACTCGCACATGAAGGGTTCCGTACCATCGTAGTAGAGGAGTCGAGTCGTGTTTTTTGTTATAGCAGCAACAGAGAGACACATTCAGTGAAAATGATGTAACTATGATTTATAACTAAGATTTTCGGAATTTTTCCTATATGTGTACTTTATAACGTTGCTTCATGCCAAATTTCAAGATTCCAGGTCGTCTGGAAGTATCCTTTAGGTTTTGATTCCCTTGCGAGTAGTTGCGAGTTTCAAAATATGCGGCTTTAATTGCTGTATCTTTTGATTGCGTTGACGTAGAAGTTTGATTTTGTTACAGCTTAAAGATATTATAGACTTGAGTATTTGTTAAGAATTTCAATATAATACCACTACGCGTTCTGAGTAAAGGGGTAATAAGTTTAAAATTATTAAAAATATTTTTATTATATGATGTAACTAAAAATTTATGCTTTTCGCAATTTTTCCTTTATCTGTGTTATAAGACGTTGCTTCGTACCAAATTTCAAGATTCTGAGTTCACGGGAAGTACCCTGTAGGTTTTGATTCCCTTGCGAGTGTCGAAAATTTGCGGCATAAACGGGAGTATCTTTTGATCGCGTTGACTTAGAAGTTTGATTTTTTCACAGCTCCAAGAGACCATAGACTTGAGTATTTGATATGAATTTCAGCTTGATACCTCCACGCGTTCCTGAGAAAAAAGGTCTTGACAGACAGACAGACAGACAGACAGACAGACAGACAGACGGACAACAAAGTGATCCTATAAGGGTTCCGTTTTTACCTTTTGAGGTACGGAACCCTAAAAATACATAAATACCTGAATGCTTAAAAAATATATATAAAAAGCGGATTCTTAAACTTTTATAAGACCAAAGTTAAATACTAAAGAATACATAAACCATTTTCCTTCTTTACGAAGAATCTCAGACTCGTCTTATAGTCAACTTCAGCTTCTTTAATGAAAATTCTTGTAAACTGTGCACTTGGCGGGCAGTTTAGAGCAAACAGCGAGGTTTCTAGGTTAGTGTTGTATAAGGTGTAAACGAACCTTTCACGTCGCCGTCAACCAAGTATTATATACATCAGACTTACTGCCCTTCTCAGAGATATTTAATGATTACTTATGCCGTCATTTAGTAAAGGTTTGACATATTTTTGTATGACAAAACTGTCAAAACCATTATTAAGTGATGGCCTAAGTAATCATTAAAGGTCTCTGAGTGCGGCAGTAAGTAACCAATGTATCATGTAATTATTATGAAATCACTGTATTTTTACCCGACTACGGCGAAGCCAAAAGGAAGGGTAATGATTTTGGCAGTCTATGTATGTATGTTTGTATGTTCCACCGTAGCGCCTAGACTATTGAACGTATTTCAATAAATGAGGAGTCAATTGATTCGTAAGAATAACCCTGACGGAATATAAAAGTCAAATTCTAAGCTCGAAAAAAATTAAATTGAGATAATCATAACATGTTTGGTATCAAATGAAAGGTCTTGGCGAGTACATTACAAATATGTATATTATATTATAGTTCAAGTCAACATATACGTTTAGATTGCGGTCAAAAAGTTCTCGCGGTCTAGTCTGTGTTATTTACTCGTATTATCCAACAATAAGTAGAATATTACATTATGAAAGTATCATATTATTACGTTTTTATTGAATAACACACAAAAATAAAATTCAAATAAAAAAATAAGTATTAAAACTAAAACCCGACTACGAATAAAAAATTATAGAGGACAGTCGTAGTCGCATACCACCTTGCTAATGGCAACTAGCAGCTGACTTCTGTGTCAATGAGAACGCTATGAAGAAGCATCAGGTATCAATGCGACTACGGTTGTCTTTAATTTTTCAAATTATCTACGTATTATACGATTTTTCTTGTTTACTACTTTTAAGAACGCGTTTTTATTCGTAGTCGGGTCTAAGTTTTTAAACTTATTTTTTTTATTTGTTTTACTGACTATGTAATTAGCAACTATATTAATGCATGATGAATGATGGGCGTTGACTTAGAACGAATAATGATTTTGAAATTTAGTAAAATGTAGTGAATGTAGAACCAGCATCAGAAATTGTACACCTTATAGGTATGTTGCAGAGATTCAATTGTAATCATAAGACCTAATACTTCACCTGTGACAAACAATAAATGTATTTCAATTTAAATATACCTAAAAAACGACGTTGACAGCAAGTTGTCAGTATTGCGCTGACTCAAGTAAGATGGGATAAGGGCTGAATGAAGAAAATTATGATGAACACCTAAAACGTGTCTTAAATACACTCCTGCTGTTTCCCTTTTCTATATGTAGTAAGTATGTTGAATTGAAATATATTCCCTTCTCAGACCTCTTTCAAAGAAACTCTCTAATAAATTCGTATAAAATATGTTTCATATTCAAGAAAAGTTATGTAAGGAAAGAGTTAAAGGCTGTCAGTTGCAATATTTAAAATATTTTCATAGCAAGTCCAAAAGGAGGGTTATGTGTGTGTATGTATGTGTGTATGTATGTTTGTATGTATGTATGTATGTCCGTTTCTTTGTACCCTCATAACTCCTGAACGGATGAAGGGATTTGAATGAAATATACGTCGTTAGATTCGTCTTGAAGGCGCGAGTGTCACTGGCTACATTAAGCAGCATTCAGCATTCAGCATTAAAATTAAAAAATAAAGAAAAATTGCTGGTTTTGGGGGCCATATCGTGGATTTGAAAAAATAAAAAAATACATTACCATCGAGTAGGGAATCAAAATGAAGGGTTTTAAAAGGATATTACAATAGTACATTGTTCACCGAGAGGAGAAAGTGACCGATTACCGGCGAGGGTGTCGTTTGAAGCCCGAGCCGTAGGCGAGGGCTTTAAAACACCCGAGATCGGGAATCGCGCTTTCTCTCGAGTGATACATAGTGCTTTATACTACACCTACGAGGAAAATAAAAAACTAAATCTTTACTAATTGAAATTTATATTGAAATTGTTGCAGTTAGTGAAGCTTAATGTAACACTTTTTCCATTAATGATTGTTTGAGATGTTTGCGACAATGTAGGAGGAATAACTGGCTGTGCTGTTGGCACTGCGCTCGTAGAAGGCTGTGGTGCCAAAGGGGCAACTGGCTGCTGAGGAGCATTTGGCATCGCCGCGCTCGTTGATGGTTGAGGAGATGAGTCTTGATGCACATTAATCGATCCCGATATTTGGTTATTTATTCGTGTTTTGTTTCCTACGGAATTCTCTATGTAACCTTCTGCAACAGCGGACGATTTCCAACCACCGTGGCGTTTTATTGTGTTTAAATCAGCACCAGTATCGGCAAGAATAGTCGCTGAAGTTCTGCGAAAGCAGTGGCCAGTGTATTCTAGTGGGTTGAGTAAATTAAGGTAGGAAGCTATTTCTCTTGGCACAGTACTTATTTTGTTTTTCCCAATTACTTGTTTCGTACATTTTTTGTTTTTATATTGTAGTAAAACCCGATTGGTTTTGGGGTCACTGGGGCGAATTTCGTTATATTTCTTCATTATCTCATAAAATAAGCCTGATATAACAAATGATCGCTGAATTTTGGTTTTTGTGTTAGGAATATTGACAATTATTCCATTTTCGAGGATTTCGATATCGTCTGTTGTCATATCCACAAGTTCTTGCGAACGACAGGCCCCATTTACTCCTAAAATCAAAATAACCTGTAAACAAAAATATCAAACATGAAAACCTATTAGATTTCTACTCATAAATAGGTACGTAATAAATCATAAACCAGTGCATTTTGTTCATAAACTTACCTTCATCAACAAATATTTGTCATCTGGAGCATTCTGCAAAAAGGAATAAACATCCTTTGTAGTAAGCACTTTTGATTTCTTACTACGGAATCCCTCCGACTTTCTTTTCAGAAATGCTGTAAGTTTTTTGTATTCTTGAATATTTATGTCGTTTCTTGTCAATATAGTACTTTTCAACATTGAGTACATAGACCATAACGTACTTGGTTTGTATTTTTGCGCTTTTTCACTGAAATAGGTAAGCTAGCAAAACAGTTTCAGAAAAAGATGCCGCATTTTTTTCACTTTTCCATTGCAAAAAATCGTTATAAGTTTTATTATATTTTTTAATTGATTTCTGTGGTAAAAGGTTATCAATCAGTATTTTTGCTGTTTCCTTCAACTGCGGCGGAGTTGAAAAATCTTCATCATCACTATCACTACTTATCATTTTGATAGTTTTATTTTACTTTCTACGAAAACTGAATCCTCAAACAACACACAAATTGAAAATGGCGCCAATGGCGTCTGCAATATTTACATGTTCTTTTTTCAAATTGTTTACGCCGCAGGGTCGCGCACTGCCAGCCCGACCCCATCCAACACACAGCTAGTGGCCAGTGCCATTTTGCGAACTTGGAGATAAAAACTCACTGTAAAAACTTTTTGGCTTTTGATATTTAGGTTACCGGCGCATAGTCTTACCCAAAATTAAAAAAGAAAAACCACGTAAGAAATGGATTTTCATACACTTTTCTCTCCCGCTCAGATGCGTTTTCTCCCCGCATATTTGTTCGATATGCAATGACGTACTTTCTACCGTAAATTTGATAAAGTATCAAGGTACTTTCCAAGCAGGTGTAGTATAAAAATATATGACACTTATAACTAAATAAATTCAAGTCACAAATCATATAAACAAACACAAAAGTTAAATCATCTGCGAAGATTTTTACGCGACCAACGAAAGAACAGACACAAAATAACTAAAAAGTTGGAAATAACAAAAGTAGTTTAAAAACTAAAAAACCCGACTGAAAAAACTGAAAAGTAAAAATCAAGCACATTTTAAATTAAACAAAACTTGGAAGCACCGCCTGCTTCCAATTTTTGTTTAATTTAAAATGTTGTTAGTTTTTAAACTACTTTTTTTTTTGTTCACATATACATAACATCACGCCTGTAAACCCGAACGATCAAGCAGAGCTACCGAATAATACACACGCATTTTCCTAGTGATGTTAACTGCTATGTTGATGGCAATAGGATCGCCCCCTATTAAATGGGACTTAAACATAAACTAAATGATTATTTTCTACCATAGAAATCAAAACGTGCGAATAATCATAATTATTGTTATATTCTTGGTTATTTTCCAACATCGTTTGCCAATAATCACACTATATCACACTAATATTGTAAAGGTGAAAGTTTGTGTGTGAGTGTGTATGTTTGTTACTTCTTCACGCAAAAACTACTGAACAGATTCAGATAAAAGGAGAATGGGCAAAATCGTACGGCACTTGGTCTATCAGCGGCCAGGAACATTTTATTTTTTTTTGGTTTAATATCACCCTACAATAACGGGTTCAAGAAGTTTTATATCTGTAGTGTCATTATTAATGGAACTAAATACATTTTTATTTTAGATATGTAAGCCTGTGATTTAGCTTATTAATTACTAAGATTTAGTCTTAAAAATAAGGAAATAAAATAAAATGACTTGTTTACTTCAATACATTTATTTTACATACATTTACATACATAAACTCACGCCCTTTTCCCATGGGGGTAGGCAGAAACCACAGAACGCCACTTGCTACGATCCTTACATACTCCTTTTGCCTCGTCCACATTCATACATTTAATGTACAATAATAGCACTGAGTTCTGATGCCGGTAATAAAATATCCTCGTCTTGATGTCTAGCCCATGCCAGATACCACACTACACACATAACGTGTGCGCAACAACCGATTGTGCGCCTTCCACTCAAACAACTGCAATAATAATGAGCAATTGCTTCTCTATTTTGTCTTTGTCGGTTAATTACAATATAAGAATAATATATTCTGGACCTTACATGTCTAGATTGTATTCGCACACGTAATAACCAAATATCTTCTTCTTCAATAAAATCTCTGAGCTGACTTATTTGTCGCTCCCGGTATACTTCGATATTGTATAAGCCTTCAATTAAGTGTTCAGCGTAGTAGCTGCGAGCCAACTTGATTTGGTATGTGCCAAGTGCAAACAGAATTAGGTCTTCTTCAGAAAAAACCGGAAAGTCTTCAAAAATAGGTTGGTCGCTGCTGAGTCTTTCAAATGATGCCCTCTGTCTATTTATGTTATGACGGATAACATAGTCCGCTAAGAGGTTCGGTATTTCAAAACGTTCATTAATTATATTTACGAACGATGATGCATGAATACTATCTTGTATTGGTGTTTGGAACGCATTGATGAGTGCCGCTGCGTTTTGAAAGTCCTCAAACATGTGACTTAAGGCGCGATTAAAATATTCTTGCCTAAACAATTTGAAATCTCGCTTGAACCTGCCATTTATAACTTCCACTACCCAGCGGCATAGAGTTACCAGCCTAGTTCTATTGGCCTGTTCAGTAGTAAGCTGGTCTGCACCGCGGTCTTTGGTTTCTGGCATATAGGCACTGTAGTTGCATCGCTCCAAATCGCCACAGACGTCTCTAAACCCACGATCTAAAATGAATATGTCGCCAGCCCGGTAAAACCAGTGAAATGTGCCTTCTTCGTCATTTATAATTCTTTCCAAAATACTGGCATCTGAGTCGGTAGCAGCATAGGGCCCGCAAACATCAATTATATGCCCATCGGAACACACCATTAAGAACGGTTTTAATAGATTTTCGTATTTGTGTAGACTGTAGGTCTGTCGCTGGAACGAAAAGTTGGAGCTCTTCTGTATATAAATATATGTTCCATCCATGATTGTTACTGCCTTCCTTTCTTCTGGAGAAGACTCGGGATTTCCAAATAACGCGTTTGGTACAATAAGATTACGGTCAGCGACCATTCTTCTATTTAAATGGTCGAGTCCCAGGTGTCGTGGCTTAAAATCCAGAGATATAGCATCACGCGCGGTTTTTAAATGCCTTTCTAGAGTCCTTCTACTTGGCTAATCTCTCGTTGCTATCACCAGTTCGCAACTTCATTAAATAAATGGCTAGTTTTGTTTTGGCGTTTGACTCAGACAAAGAAGGCGTTTGTTCCAAGATTGTATTGAATTGATCTCTGCTAACGCCCAATCGAATATGAATCTCATTAGGATCCATATTTGCAATATCTTCAAAGTCCAGAATATTTTTATTTAAAACAGCTTTTTTAAAAAGCTCTAGTATTTGCACAAAATGAGAGCTGTTAAAATCATGTCTGAGATTTGGACTATCAATGAGCTCTTCCCAATCATTTGATGTTAAATGTGCATCACATATTCTGGCACTGTCTGGTATGAATAAGTTAGAATGTAACATAAGAGTAATCCTTACATTCTCAGGCATTCGACGACGTGAAACACTACGGCATCTGTCAAACATACAGTTTGCCGAGGTGCTAGGCACTCGTGAATATTCTTCCACTTGAAGAACACATTCGTGCGGGGCAGGGTTATTGTTTGGCTGCACAGCCCGTTGAGCTCGTTGCCAACAGGGTCGACAAACGTATTCTCGGCCGTTGTATTCAACCTGAAAAGGAAAATAGTTTATAACATAGTATTTAAAACTCACAGCAGTTTCAGTTAAATCATGTGTTGTATAGTAGAACATGCCGAGCTCTTTTTCAACGTGACGAATGAGTCATGCTCATACGCATTGTTAATGAGTGGTTGGCCTCTATTATATTTCGAAGCTAGATAACGTTGGCTCTGTTTCCATATGCACCATGTGTGTAAAAGAGAGAGAAGATCTGTTTTGACTATAACTTAAGTATTGTTAGAAAAGAACCATACGCTTAAGGAAATAACATAATTCACTAAAAGGACGTACATAAAAATACAATCAAAACTGTAACGTGGACTTTCAATAAAGAGCCCACACTTCACCCAACGATGTGTCGCATATGCACATCGTGACACAATATTATGAGGCCATCACCGCTATAGGGTGCGTACATACGGGTAAAAACAACCAAAAAATAGTCTAAAAATACTTACTTGCTGTGGAGCTATAGCTTCAATAATATATTGAGCATTGGCAGCATTTTCCTCAAAAAGAGCATGGGTTATTTCTAACCTTCTTCTATTAACCACTGATCGATTGCACAAAACACATATAGGTCGATTTTCTGCCATTTTTCAATAATGTTCCGTTGGCGTACACAAGTCCAGAGTCCAAGTACACAAGCACAAACGTACAGAAGTTCAGAGTTAATAGCCAGGTTATCAGGTTAGGAAGAAACACAGTCCAGAGGGTAGCCAGGGTCAAAACGTTTGAAAAAGAATCCGTAGATGAGCGCACAGTACACAACGTCACAAGGGTAAGCGAAGGACTGCGCCGAGTGACGCACACGCACCCCACACCTCGGCTCTTTTGTTTGCACTCGAAGCTGATTGGGCCGTTCGAACTCAGGTAGTCCATGTAGTAAACCCATTGTTGAGCTGAGTCTTGTAAACGGTATGCTGACAACGTTTTGAAATACTTTTGAAGACATAAACTAATGTTAATAAGTATTTTATAAAATGGGTTTGCACATTTTCTTGCACTTATTATCTAAGTATTTTACCTATATGTATTTTTTTTTCTAAATGAGCTGCAATGTTACGTTCATAGTAAAAGTTAGTCCTTAGTAATAGTACTTTCATTTAATACCTATTTCGTTGTTGGCCGCTCATAGACCATTTTGCTCTTTCTCCTTAGGTACTCAAATAGTTTATAATCTGGATTAACAAATAGGATAGTTTTTATCCCGATTTTATCTTCCCGTGGGATAATTTTCGAGTTGTAGCGAGTGAAGCCGCTGGCAACAGCTAGTTTCATAATAAGTACATAACATAATGTTATCGCTATCGGTAGATTCTCACATTTTCCTTCTATTTAACTTCAAACAAAGCATTTTCGTTTTCGTGATTTCCTTTCCATTGATTTTTTTTCTCAGTAATTACTAATAGCTAGGGTAGTTAGCAGAAAAGCTACTTTAAAGGCCCGGTTTACGAAAAGTTCTAGCAGTATTTCTGTGTAGGAAAGGTAACTATGCAATTTATGCAATATCTTGCCGGTGTTCCCAAAAAACAAGGGTAGAAATATTTATTCCGACAATGTTTTAAGTACTTGAATTTTGCGGAGGAACAAATTCATAGTCTGAGAAACCTACACTATATACAATCTTGGCTCTCTTGTAAACACAACTGGGAATTTTCATTTTAGAATTTTTTAAGAATTTTCATAGCAGAATACACCTGGATATTACGATAGTCACACGGTTAGGCCTACCCTATCTGGAAATCGAACCCGGGCCTCTTGTCAGCTGTCGCACTGATGATCATTAGACCAATTTACCATTTGTTTTTCCAATTTACGTCAGAATATTCTAATTGCTATACCTCTAATTTTTCAGTAAAATCAATCTAAGCTATGTTGTTGTAAAGAATACCGCGGCCTCGACATAAAGGGCTAAGAAGGAACATGGGTGGTTTTTAGTCGGTTTTTGATGATTTCACACCCTCCCCAAAAAAAAGGTAACCCTAATGTATCTCTTCAATATGAATATATGAATGCTATAACATAAACCATCAAATAAGTCTAAAAGCCAACAGATTATCTTCAAAGCGCACATTACTGACAGCTACCGTCGCAGTTAGCTACTCCCAGTTAAGTTTCACATTACGCTTGTATTCGTCCGAGGATAGGCAGAGGTGAATAGTACAGTCACACTAATTTCTCCAGCATTGACAAAGTCGTATTTATATTTTGCCGTCTTAATATACTCGTAATGCCACAAAAATTGTGATTAATTCATCAACAAACAGATTTTTTGATACGTAACTGTAGAATCTATACTAATATTATAAAGCTGAAGAGTTTGTTTGTTTGAACGCTAAGATCTCAGGATCTACTGGTTGGACTTGAAAAATTCTTTTTGTGATGGATAGTCCATTTATCGAGGAAGGCTTTAGGTTATATAACATCACGCTACGACCAATAGGAGTGGAGCATAAATGAAAAATGTTGCAAAAACGGGAAACGATATTCCTTATTGAGAGCTTCCGTTGCGTGCGCTGCGAAAATGGTTTAAGTTATGCAAATATTGTGTATTAAAGAAATGTTCCTCTTTGAAAGTTCTACGAAAAAGTCCGCGACGGCATATATCTATCTACTAAGATTGACTTACTGTAACCATTTTTTACTATCGAAATGTTAGGTTAAATAGAATTATTTTTTGCGAAGCTTATTTAACCCATATGGTATTAATCTATTTTTAAATAAATATGTTTGTTAGAAAGGAAATTTAATATAGAATATTTGTTCCTTTAACTCTATATAGTTTAAACAAATACCTTAGAAGATATCGCAATGTTAAAATGTACGCGCGACAAAATAATTACGCGGTCCGCCGGCCCTCGCGTCCCGATGTAGATACGAGTACGTGGAGATTCTGGCCTCCGGGAAATTTAAATTCAAAATATTTATGGCACCATAATATTTACAAGGTGTTATTGTATATTGTTTTGAGCACTAGCGGCCCAGTGGTGGAGGCTCCGACTTACGAACAGTTGGTCGTGGGTTCGAACCCAGGCAGGCGCATTACTTTGTGTAATTTATTTCATCACGTGCCACTGCTCTTAAAACGGTGAACGAAAACATCGTGAGGAAACCGGCATATCTTAGAACCAAAAATTTGAAGATTGTGAGATCTACCAATCCGCACTGGGCCCGCGTGGTGGATTAGCCCATCCCACTCCTAGAGAGGAGGCCTGAGTCCCTGCAGTGGGAACAATATAGGCTGATGATGATGATCGTATATTTAACAGTAAGAGATAGGCACCTATAGTTATTCTCACTTTAATAATGTAATCTAAGGTTCTATCAAATACTATAGAGAGGAAAGATTAGTTTTTTGTTTGTTACGATTTAACTCAAAAATTACTCAGACGACTTGGAAAATTCTTTCCACATTAGAAAGCTAATTGAAAAATATGACTATGTTGGATAGTCGATCTATCGAGGAAGGTTGTAAGTTACATATTATTGTGACGCTGACAAAGTTGCGTGGGTCAGCTAGTATTTTATAAATTAAATAATATTTTTTAAGGTAAGAAAATAATAAAAGTATCAAGTTATTACACAGCGTGGATAGTACTTTAAATAGACTCTGGACATAGGTTGGTCGCAGCAAGGAAAACCGGCTGAGGTGGAGACTCATAAATGTCTCTGTCCTGTAGTGTGTTTGTTCCACGAACAATGGGGCACTGAATATCGTACAGGAACTGAAAGTACCGACCTAGTAGCTCTACCTTATCTAGACTGCCATCGAAATGATAAGAATATGAAGAATAATAATAATAATAATAAGTTAATTTATTTCTCTCACAATGGTTATTAGCAGTAAACAGTTTTGAACAGTGTAATATTCACATTGTGAGAGCTGGTGCCTGAAGTAGGTTTCAAAAAAACCTGTATTACAGGTCACCAGGCCTCACTTAGTGGCATCCTTATTAAACAGGCAGGTAACAGATTTCCTACCAAACAATTATAAATTTAAAATAAAACAATCAAAATTGTAAAAATGATAACCCCCTCCTTTTTGAAGTAGGTTAAAAATAAATAAACAAATAACCAGCAAGAAACAAAATATTCCTACCAGCAGTCACAGGGTGTGTGTAAATGTGTATGTGAATGTTTAAGTATTATGTATTTGGGTGGAGCAACTTTTCTGTGTCATCATAGGAAAGCGTTTTCAAGAAGGCAATTACTTTTTTCTTACAACTGGGTTTGTGTAGGGGATATATATTTTGACCCTGAAGAAGATCTGATAGTAATCAAAGAAAATAACTACTTATCTAAACAATTACAGAATTTGATTAAAACTTCTGCATTCATCTGCATCCTATTGAACTGGAAGGCAACCCAGGCCATATCGGCAAGGCCCTGTATACTTTATTATGTGTATTGGTAGTGTACACACAAGTCTACCTAGATCTTAAAACCATATAATATTCTGGCCGTACGTCCGATTAATGAATTACTTAGTAGTCCAATGGTTACTGAGCATGAATGCAGACAACGAGCATTGCACACAAAGTGGACTATTACGCTGTCTTTAACGTCAGTCGGAGTTAAATACTGTAGTGGGTTGTAGTTTATTCTGTACCTAGTCCGAAATAAGGTCTATTGTTGTCAGCAATCTTCGTCTTTATCGTTTAGTTAGTGCGTTTATTTAAAGCATGGGAAATCTAACAATACACTTAAACACTTAATACTCAATAAACAAGTCTAACAATACCTTTCGCTCAGGGCAGAGCGAAAGGTTTTGTTAGACTTCTACTGGCTAAAAACCACCCATGTTTCTTCTTAGCCCTTTGCCCTCCGGGTCCGTGGTATCTTTCGAGCAGTCCCGCAGCCAGAAATGTTAGCAAAATGGAAGGGATCTCTTCCATTTTGTTAACATTTCTTTGAGGCCCGCGTGGAACACGAACGCTCCATCGACACGGCCTGTCATCATAAGACGGACGGACAGTGAGCCCATTACTCACGGTCCACAGGCCTGCGTTTGTGCCCAACATGGTGTCAGTTTTAATGGATATGGGCCTCAGACTTGGCTTTACATGCCGTAGAGATAATATTATAATATTTGTATGCACGTCATGTATCAGCGACAAATAATTATTTGTTGTTTATTTCTTGTTGTTGGCACAAAATTGTGCCAAGAGCTATTAGCTCAGTATATGATCTTATAGCACTTTTTCTTACTGTGCTTATTTCCACTAGTTATTTCGCAATAGTTTGGAAGTTGGCGGTATGATACCCCAGTGCCTCGGATAACAAGTTAAACCATTGATCCTGCTTCTACATAATCTCTCTGTGGTCGTATCGTATTGCCGTCCCATCGTACTATGAAAGTAAAGGAACTTAGTTAATCTGTGGCTGAGCACATACTCCTGCGTTATAATATTTCTGGCACCGATGGCTAATATTTACTACGATTAGCCACCGTGACCGAATACAGTCATACAGTAAAATAACTTGCAAAAACAAGAGATTTGAGCTTTGCATAGCATATTACAATAAAATAACATCATTTATTTTAGGTCATCATCATCATCATCATTTCAGCCGAAAGACGTCCACTGCTGGACATAGGCCTCCCCTAAGTGTCGCCACATTGACCGGTCCCGTGCGTCTCGCATCCAGTGGGTCCCCGCAACCTTCACCAGGTCATCGGTCCACCTAGTGGGAGGTCTTCCAACGCAACGTCTTCCGGTTCGCGGTCGCCACTCCAGAACTTTCCGGCTCCATCGGCCATCCGTTCTGCGAGCAATGTGCCCTGCCCACTGCCACTTTAGTTTGGCAATTCTTCCAAGGTTACCAACATAGCCCCCTTCCTTGGTTTTAGGTCATATTGGCCGACAACTAAATCCTACTAATATTATAAATGCGAAAGTTTGTGTGATGGATGTTTGTTACTCTTTGTGTGTCGGGTGTGGATGAAATTTAGAACACAGATAGTTTATAACCTGGATATACACATAGGATACTTCTTATCCCGGTAGTATGATCCCGTGGGACAATTATCGAACTCCAAGCGGGCGAAGCCGCTGGCACAAGTTAGTACCATATAAACTAACATATAAAGTAGATACAAAAATTGTGAGTGTTATAACAGTGATCTTCATAACATCACGCCTGCTCTCCTCGTAGGGTTTGGTAGAGTTGTACCTAATAGTACACCATGACGCCAGTTATGTTTTAGTCACATGTAATAGTGGGTAATCCTATTACCATCAACGTGTCACAGATGTAGAGCCCTATTAGTAGCTACTATTGTGAAATTCTTGATAAGAAAACCCATTAACACAGTTCGACGTGGGAATCGAACCCATTCCCTTGCGCTCAGCGGCTACGCTTGAGCTCACTACATCAACAAGGTAGTCGTTATTTAATTCATCTATACTTTTTTTTTTTGCCTAGCCTTTTCCCAACTATATTGGGGTCGGCTTCCAGTCTAACCGGATGCAGCTGAATACCAGTATTTTACATGGAGCGACTGCCTATCTGACCTCCACAACCCAGTTAATACTAGGTAATACGATACCCTTTGGTAAGACTGGATGTCAGACTTTCAGGTCACTGACTACCCGTAACGACTGCCAAAGATCTATATATGGCACCCGGGACCAACAGCTTAACGTGCTTTCCGAGGCACGGAGGAAACTCGTTATATAATGGGCGGTCACCCATCCACAGATCGACCTAGGCAAGCGCAGCTTAACCTAAAGATCGACCCGAGTGGCAGTTCTTATTAAGCCACGAGCTCCATCTATACTATCTATACTAATATTATAAAGCTGAAGAGTTTGTTTGTTAATGTTTCCTTTTTGAGTGCTTTTGTTGTGTGCGCTGCTTAAAAAGCTAGATTATGTGACGCAGACTAAGTTGCATGGGTCAGCTAGTTTAATAGGGTAGTTAACTAAAAAAAATCTAATTAGTCTAAAAATCTTAACCAACAATAAAGACGATACAGTGCTTTGAAAACTCGTGTGACGTCATTTTCTGAGACATTAGTATGACATTCTTTAGCGTTCAGTGACATCACAACCCCCCACTCAAATCTTTGACGCGTTTTATCTTTGTCAATTTTTATTGATTTGATAAAACTTAAAATACGTATCCAATATTTTTCGATAATCTAACAGACGTAGACGGACTAATTAGAATCATGTTTTGTTAAGTCAGTAAACATCCCTATGATAAAGATCTTGCTTACTTGCAATAACTAAGTTGGCTTTAAATCGTGCAGCAAACCATTTAGATAACATTAACTGATATTTAATAATATTAAGTATTAATCAAGTGTAGCTTATACTGCTACTCGTAAACAATAATATTGAAATCCGGTTCCTAAGCAATCAGGCTGTTTAGTAGATTCATCGGCTTGTGGGTGCATCGAGGATATAAGTTATGATGTAATTAAGTAGCACTCACAGAGACGCTCCTGCCTGTCTCCTTAACGAAAAACCTTTGAGTCACTTTTAAATAAGCTACAGCCAATACAATATAGCACTAAAAGCAAAAAATATATTGTACATGTTTTTGTCATATTCACTTAGTAAGTAATGATAGACATTACGTAAAAATCCAATTTCCCGCACTCTACGTAACCTATACCAAACAATTCAATTTCAACAAAATCCACCACGAAATTAACGAAATTCCCCTCTAATTCCTATAAAAAGAAAATTCGAATCCATAAAAGAAATTCTTTAAACCCTTTTTTTCATGAATTTCCTTTGTTTTAGAACATATCCTTCAGTTTATTATCTTCAGTTTGCCGTCGGTCGTGGAAGCGTACGGACGTGAAGCTCATATCGAATTTTGCGGGATTTTCGAAAAGTTTAGAAAGTGTCTGTGCCTGTGTTGAAGTGTGTGTTGTGTTTGCAAGTGTTCTAGTGTCATTTTTGTGTGTTTTTTGTGTTGAAAATGGATGGTTTTTGAGTTCTTTGCCGCTGGATAAAAGGTGAGTTTGACTTAATTTTTTTCGTTCGTGGAAAACTTTTCTGTATGTAGCGTAGTGTTTCCCATAATTATCGTTCACGTACGATTGGACTTTCGTATTTCCAATTTTAAGTTAATAAAGGATTAATTTATAATATAGTGTTTGAAAGTTTAAGATTTATTGGAGAGTGGAATACTTAATGAATATTGCAATCATTTTCGGGGAATTGCAACGTTTACGCGATTATTTTAGTTTCAGGAAATGGGGATTATAATCTTATGATTAAATTAATTTGGGTTTTAACGTGTACAAATTAAAATACATTTTCCTGTGCCTCTGTAGTTTTGAAAGCATATTACAAAGAAAAGCTTTTGTGAAAGGATTTCAGAGTTGGCTCTGAAAGTTAGTAGAGTGCATTTTCTTTGTTTCTAAATTGGGTCAAAAGTTTCTAGAGGAAAGTTGCTTCACTCTGGAAACTATGGTTTAAACTAGGATTTGAACGAGAACTTTTTGAGAGCAAATGACGAGCTTTTAGGTATTATTGCACCGATCGATATCACTGCTGATATGGATAAAATACTGTCACAGAATTTAATCTAACAAAACATGGCCACGAAATTACTATTTTCCTTTGTTCTAATCAATTTAATTAGTAGATAGAGTATATATTCCGTACTTTGATTTATTATTTTTATCATGCTTTTAGAGAAAAGCTGTTCTTTCAGCATTGTCCCAAAAGTTGAAGCAAAATATTCAAAAATGTAAATTTTCTTTGTTTACTCATCACCGTCAGCCTGGCCTTTTCCCTACTAAGTTACGGTCGGCTCCTAGTTCAACCAGCTGAACTGAATACCCATAAATATGTTACATGGCCGATCGTCTAACTGACTTCTATAAACCAGTTATTGTCTCCTTTGGTAAGACTAGCGGTCTAACAAAGAGATTATAATTATACAAGGTGTAAACGGGCCCATTACCCAAAAAAAAAATATTGCAGGGAAATTACTCTTTTTTCGGGAGCGAATAATCACGGATTAGGGTAGGACTCAATATGACTCACTCAATCTGCAGATTCAGCATTGAATAGTGTAAGAATCATAGAGGTGTTGAAAGTAAAGCTACATAAAGGGTGTAAAAGTACCCTTAACGCAAACAAAGGGCACTTGTTCTCCCCACTACTGCAACCATTTTTTTGTTCTAGACCATACCTGGGAGCCCCTAGTTACGGAGATATTGGGGGTCAAATTTCCAAATTTTGCACAGCTGTTTTTGTAAATACTAGTTTTTCAGGTTGTAACTTTACTTAAATTACTTCCATGACTCTTTTACTATTCAAAGCATCCACTAGCACAATGTTTTAAGAGTGCTACATTGAGTTTTACTATAAAATAAATATTTGACCCCAAAAAAAAAGTCGGTTCCTAGCATAAACTTTTGTTAAGGGGTACTTAGTTTGAAGTACAAAATGCTTGGTTGACGTATGTGTGAAGTGTTGATTTACACCCAGTATAATTTGAAACTATTATTTGAAAAGGGGTATTGTTTTACCAAGAACTAACTATTGGTTTTCAGCTGCATTCGGTTAAACTGGAACCCACATCAAAACCAACACAGTTAGAAAAGTCTAGGCATATAATTATCTGTCCACATGTCCAATGTGTTTGTTGTCTGATCTCGTTTTAACCGCATTTTTACAGAGTTATGATATCACATTTTTCTATAACATATTAACTACATATTATAAAACAAAGGCCTCCGTCGCGTCCGTCTGTCTGTCTGTTCGTGATAAACTCGAAAACTACTGCACCGAGTTTCGTGTTTTGACCAAGGTATAGATTGGTTCTCTAGGAAAGTTTGAGTATATAATTTGACGGGCGACGCCCGACGTAGAATAATTATGTAGTCTTTGTAAAGTTCAAGTGCGAATTTGTCATGAAATAACGATTGCAACTTGGAGACATGACCTACTTTATGATAATATACAGGGTGTAAATTAACCTTTCACACATACGTCAACCAAGCATTCTGTACATCAAACTAAGTATCCCTACGCAATTTTTTGGGGTCAAAAATCTCATTTTAGGGTAAAACTTAATGTAGCACTTTTAAAACATTCTACTAGTGGATGCTTTGAATAGTAAAAGGATCATGGAGGTAATTTAAGTAAAGTTATAACCTGAAAAATTAGTAAGTACAAAAACAGCTGTGAAAAATTTGGCACTTTGACCCCCTGCTGATGATGATTGATGGCGATTAGCTATTACAATGGCCTGTTTAACATTGGCGAATGTGATGCGATGGCCAAGTCAATCTTTTATTTAAAACATCAAAGGTTTTTAAGTAGGGATTTAATATATTAACTGAGTTGGTATTACATGGATCTCACTACTTTTTACGGTAAAAGTGAGTTGCTCGGCTTGGCTTTTTTACAAGTTTTGTTTTTGGTGGGATCTCATTTCTTTTTATAGCGTCTCTCATTCTATCTATTTCGTTTAATGAATTAACAATACATAGGTTTATTCGAATTTGAAGCAGTCTTATTCATCGATTTGAAGTACTGCTAAAGTATCTACTCGACAAGCTGAATAAAACGAGTAAAAACTCGACAAGGTCAAGTCGTTTTATAACGGAATTCCTATGGCCACCTTCCAGCTCCATCTTCAGATCCTGGTTACCAACTAAAGACAGAGTACTCATCAAGACAAATCAAATGAGCTCATACTCGATGGGGTTATGTGGTTTTATAACGGAATTCCTATGGCCACCTTCCAGCTCCATCATCAGAACTATTCAGAACCCTAAACATCATCTAAAGACAAACTACTCGACAAGACGAATCAAACGAGTCCAAACTCGATGGGGTTATGATATTCTAAAATGGAGTTCCTATGGTCAACTTCCAGCTCCATCATCAGATCAGTTCCATATCATCATAATATTTTATTGACAGGCGATATACATATATGTGCAAAATTTCAGATCAATCAGAAACTAGGAAGTATGTTTTATTTAATAACTCGTAAAATTCATTCACTGAAAATGTAACTTTAACTTTGTAATCCTATACAATTATATGGGATTACAAAGTTATTTATGCAGTTCATCTAGAAAACTAGACTGAAATTGTATACTTTTTTAGTTTTTACATGGTTTATACACTAAACACTTATTGTGTTATAAATTTGAAGCTTCTATGTCTGCTAGAAGTGCCTTAGACTTTTGATGATCGGTCAATCAGTCAGTCAGTCAGTCAGTCAGTGAGTGACAAAACTAAGGAACTTTGATTAGTTATAATTCTTAAACTACTGGTTAAAATTTAATGAAATTTTAAATATACCGTGTTTATACAATGCCTTATTGGTTACTAAAAATTCAGGCTTCTAGTTTTATTCACAACGAAGTTATAGGAGGTCGAAAATGGCCTGAACTGGTTCGAGAAAAGGATAGTACGGCCGTGCCGCTTTATTGCTCGACTTGGCGGGGGCACTGCCGTGCCCCCAGATGCTGTAGCTATTTATTCTGTGCTTATTTTGATGTTCTGAACCCAGTAAATAAATCATGCTTTAATCTGTTCAAATAGAATCTATTATTTCCCTTTTGCTCTGGCTTGTCCTACAATATTGATTTCATTTTCATGTTAAGTGAAAAAAAAAAATCTTAACGTAAATTAAGTAATTTCTCAAAGTTACAATCGTTATTTAACGGCTCATTTGCGCTTGCCTTTGTCAGAAGTTCATATATTTGAACACTTTGCTCAGTACGAGGGACTAGGTTTGTCAGCCACTGTTCTATGACTGACTAGGATAACTTGACGGGATCATTGTTATAAAAAAAAAGTCATTTAGAGAAAGAATATAAAAGTATATAATATATTAAGACCCGCACAAGACAAAACAATAAGGACCTGTATTTCACCACATACGATCAAGTTCCCGTTAACTGACTTGGCAGATAATTTCATACATATTTTGTTTTATTTTTGAATATATTTAGTTGTTGGTAAGTAGTGGCTATTCGGATATTGTGAAGCAAAATTAAATAAGAAAAAAAAACCCGTGTTTGTTTATAGAATTTGTGACTTTGAATTTATTTTCAACATATAAGTGTCATATATTTTTGTAATCTCCTTTTAAAACCCTTCATTTTGATACCCTACTCGATGGTAAGGGATTGTTTTTATTTTTTCAAATCCACGATATGGCCCCTAAAACCAGCAATATTTCTTTGTTTTTTTATTTTAATGTAGTCAGTGACACTCGCGCCATCAAGATGAATCTAACGACGTATATTTCATTCAAATCCCTTCATCCTTTTAGGAGTTATGAGGGAACAAAGAAACGGACATACATACATACATACACGTCAAACACATAACACTCCTTTTGGGCTTCGCCGCAGTTGGGTAAAAAAATAGACACACATTATTCTAAATAGATGATTTGCTCCATTTATAGAGTTATTAGCAATTTAAGGTAGCCTCTCTATTTCAGCGCTCACTCTAGTCCTTTGTTAGGGCTATGCGCTAAAGCATTGTCCATCGCATTTTTTATGTCAAGTCCGTATTGGCATACGGACATATACACAATATTAAAATAAATAATGTGGGGCACGTTAATAAATTCCAACTTTCTGCTTTCTTTCGAGTTTTATTCCTGTGTTGCTTGGTGTAATATTTGGGATAAATGTCTAAAAATATTGTGGCAAAATTATGCAAAATACGCACTTGGTATGCGAGTTTCATTACCAACATTTCTGGGTCACACAAACAACTATATAATATATTTATCATGTATTTTGTACATGACCTTGCGTTGGGAAGAGACCTCTTTTCAACGCCTGATTAACGAAATAAGAGTGAGTTTTGAACTTTAAAAAAATACGTAGTTATTAAGCATATAACCAGTATTATGTTGCATTAAAAATAATTGCAATTTATTAGCAAATTCAGTCGAAAAAACATTGTAAACCAGTGCGAATTTTTCAACAGACTATCAATGTTACAAGACTCAAGCCTTAAGATAACTTAAACAATAGGTACTTGTTTGTATTGATGCCAGTTTTCGATTAATTCATGAGTGGTAGTAATATTCAATAAAAAAAAATTGTGGTAGTTGGGCCGGCCGGGCTTCATACAAAAATCTTCAAACCACTTTGTGCAGGTACAGGGGAAGCTCGGCATATAATGGATGGTCACCCATCATTTCATTGGTTCATCATCATTATCATCATCAGCCAATATTGTTCCCACTGCAGGGACTCAGGCCTCCTCTCTAGGAGAGGGATGGGCTATAATCCACCACGCGGGCCCAGTGCGGCTTGGTAGAACACGGGTTACTGGTATTATTTGACCACGAGCTCCTTAATGACTATGATTAAAAATCTTCTTCAATTTTATTTTTCAACTTACCCTAGCTTAAACCATTATGTGACCATAAAATGCCAACTGAATTTCATCAAAACCATTGTATTTGTTCTTAACCTTCAAAAAAGCAAACAGCGTGATATTCATATATGTACAGTCATTACGGCGTTCATGTTAGAAAGCGGTCCCATTGAGTAACATCAACTGTCAGCTTGTCAATTAAAATTTCAAGATAACCTGTCTTATCTGACATACGATTAGACATTGATAAGTTTAATTTTAAATGGCCGTATTGTTACATGTTGTATTACATAACTTTAGGCTTTTAATCTCCAATAAGTTAGGCAAATGTGTGCCTAATAGTATAATCGCGACTACCAATATGTATGACATTTATCAACCTATAGAGAAATAATTTGCTGTATTGATTTCATTTAGCGGTGGCCCAGTGGTGGTGGCCCCGACTTACGAACAGTAGGTCGTGGGTTCGAACCCAGACAGGCACATTACTTTGTGTAATTTATTTCATCACCGCTCTCAAAACGGTGAAGGAAAACATCGTAAGAAAACTAGCATGGCTTAGAACCAAACATTCGAAGACATGTGACATTTACCAATCCGCACTGGGCCCGCGTGGTAGATTATAGCCCATTCCCTCTCAAAGAGAGAGGAGGCCTGTGTTCCAGCAGTGGGAACATTAAAAGGCTGTTTATGATGATGATGATATTTTACGTAACGGAACTAATATTTTGGAACCCATATTAGGAGGAGCTCGTGGTTTAATAATAACTGCCATTCGGGGTCGATCTTCAGGTTAAGCCGCGCTTGCCTAGGTTGGTCGGTGGATGGGTGACCGTCCATTACATACCGTGTTTCCTCCGTGCCTCGGAAAGCACGTTAAGCTGTTGGTCCCGGCTGCCAATAGATCTTTGGCAGTCGTTGCAGGTAGTCAGTGACCTGAAAGTCTGACAATGTTAAACAGCCCATTATAATGAGTAATCGCCATCGCATTGGCCAATGTGATGTGGTGGCCAAGTCAATCAATTTATTTAAATTTAAGATTTTTAATATTGATATGGTCACTATAAGATGTAGTTAGGTTAGCTCATTAGGTAATAACTTAAGATAGAAGGTCCCTTTAGTAGGGACTGAATAAATCAACTGCCTTGGTATTACAAGGATCTCACTACTTTTTACGGTCAAAGAAATAAGTTGTGCGACCTGGCTTTTAAGTTTTGTTTTTAGTGGAATTTTATTTCTTTTTGTAAATAAACAATACTAGATTTATTCGAACTTGGAACAGTCTTATTAATCGATTTCAAGAACTGCTAAAGTATTTGACAAGCCGAATCAAACGAGTCTGAACTCCAGGGGGTTAAGTCGTTTTATAACGGAATTCCTATGGCTTCGTTCCACCTTTATCAACAGACCCTGGACATAATCAAAAACAAAGTACTCGACAAGGCGAATGATTAAACGAGTCCATACTCAATGGAGTTAGGTCGTATTACAACGAAATTCCTGTGGTCACCGGGACCTTCATTAAAAGACCCTGACCACAAATCAAACGAGTCCAAATACGATGGGGTTGCGTTGTTTTATAACGGAGTTCCTATGGCCACCTTTCAGCTCCATGTCATCATAATCCCACCAAAAACAAAACTTGTAAAAAAACCAAGCCGCGCAACTCGCTTTTATCGTAAAAAGTTGTGAGATCCATGTAATACCAAGTCAGTTAATATATTTAATCCCAACTTAAAAACCTTTGATGTTTTAAAAAAAAAGATTGACTTGGCCATCGCATCGCATTCGCCAATGCGAAAAGAATTGCGCGGCTTGGCTTTTTTTACAAGTTTTGTTTTTGGTGGGATCTCATTTCTTTTTGTAGCGTCTCTCATTCTATCTATTTCGGTTAATGAATCAACAATAAATAGGTTTATTCGAATTTGGAGCAGTCTTATTCATAGATTTGAAGCACTGCTAAAGTACCTACTCGACCAGCTGAATCAAACGAGTAAAAACTCGACAAGGTCAAGTCGTTTTATAACGGAATTCCTATGGCCACCTTCAAGCTCCATCAACAGATCTTGGAGACCATCCAAAGACAAAGTACTCGTCAAAACGAATCAAACGAGTCTAAACTCGATGGGTTAGGTCGTTCTATAACGGAGTTCCTATGGCCACCTTCCAGCTCCATCATCAGATTCTGGTTACGAACTAAAGACAGAGTACTCATCAAGACAAATCAAATGAGCTCATACTCGATGGGGTTATGTGGTTTTATAACGGAATTCCTATGGCCACCTTCCAGCTCCATCATCAGAACTATTCAGAACCCTAAACATTATCTAAAGACAAACTACTCGACAAGACAAATCAAACGAGTCCAAACTCGATAGGGTTATGTCGTTTTATAACGGAATTCCTATGGCCACCTTCCAGCTCCATCAACAGACCCTGGACGCTATCTTAAGACAAACTACTCGACAAGACGAATCAAACGAGTCCAAACTCGATGGGGTTATGATATTATAAAATGGAGTTCCTATGGTCAACTTCCAGCTTCATCATCAGATCAGTTCCATATCATCATGATATTTCATTGATAGGCGATATACATATACGTGCAAAATTTCAGATCAGTCAGAAACTAGGAAGTATGTTTAATTTAATAACTCGTAAAATTTATTCACTGAAAATGTATCCTATTATATGGGATTACAAAGTTATTTATGCAGTTAGTTTATCTAGAAAACTAGACTGAAATTGTATACTTTTTTTAGTTTTTCCATGGTTTATACACTAAACACTAATTATATTCTAAATTTGAAGCTTCTATGTCTGCTAGAAGTGCCTTAGACTTTTGATGATCGGTCAATCAGTCAGTTAGTCAGTCAGTCAGTCAGTCAGTCAGTGAGTGACAAAACTAAGGAACTTTGATTAGTTATAATTCATAAACAACTGGTTCAAATTGAATGAAATTTTAAATATACCGTGTTTATACAATGCCTAATTGGTTACTAAAAAATCAGGCTTCTAGTTTTATTCACAACGAAGTTATAGGAGGTCGAAAATGGCCTGAACTGGTTCGAGAAAGGAATGGTACGGCCGTGCCGCTTCATTGCTCGACTTGGCGGGGGCACTACCGTGCCCCCAGATATTGCATTGTTAGGCAATGTAACACGTAACATGTAACATGCACATACGTGCAAAATTTCAGATCAATCGGTGAAATTTATTCACTGAAAATTTAACTTTAACTTTGTAATCCTATACATTACAAAGTTACTTATGCAGTTAGTGTACCTAGAAAACTAGACTGAAATTGCATTTTCTTTAGTTTTTTCTTGATTTATACACTGAATACTAATTGTATTCTGAATTTGAAGCTTCTATGTTTAGTAGAAGTGCCTTAGACTTTTGATGATCGGTCAGTCAGTCAGTCAGTCAGTGAGTGACAAAACTAAATAACTTTGATCGTGTTTAAACAATGCCTAATTAGTTATAGTACTCGTCAAGACAAATCAAGGAGGAGGTCGAAAATGTCCTGTTTGTGCCATGAACTGTTTCGAGAAAAGGATGGTACTGGACTTGGCAGAAACAAGGTATAATTTAACCACAGACTTACACACGTGTGTGTGTCTGTTTGTCTGGGTGTAATTATGGTTAGGTAAAAGGTATGTCATAACCATAATTACAGCCAGTACATAGTCGATCCAAAACATTATCTTGCAAGTCATTGTGTGTAAATTGTCAGGTGCGGCGTAGCGGAAGAGAAACATAATATCTGCTACAGCGCTACGACATTGTAGCGCTACGCCGTAGCGTGACAGCTACGCCTTTCATTGTTCTAAGAATGAATTATTTTTATGGATGGTTAGTACGTAGTAATAAAAGTATTCTGACTTGTAATGTTTTGTACGAAGGTTTCATTTGAGTAAAAAACCGAGCGTAGCGAAAGAAAATATAGAAAGAAAAATCCAATCGACTAGACAACCTCCTCCGTTTTTTGGTAGTCGGTTAATGAGGTATTTTTATGACTTAGATTCATAATCTCCCTAGTCTTTGCTCAACTATGTTGGGGTCAGCTTCCAGTGTTATCGGATGCAACTGCATACCAGTATTATAATCATATAGAGCCTCTGTTTCTGACCTCCACAACCCAGTCAGTACTGTGAGAAAACCAGCATGCCTTTTTTTGGGGTTGGTAATCCTCAAATAACCCCTCCCGCTCTTGGGCAGATCGAACACTCCCTAGTGTCAGACTTCCACTGACTAAAAACCACCCATGTTCTTTCTTAGCCCTATGTATCAAGACCGCGGTATCTCATACAACATCCCGCAGCCCCGACGGTCAAACCAGCCCGACTGTGAAATATTTCGCGACGGTATTTAAAGCCACGCCGATTTAAGAGTATATCAACCCGCACTGGGCCTGCGTGGTGGATTATATCCCCATCCCTCCCCTAGAGAAGAAGCCTGAGTCCGAGCAGTGGGAACATTACAGGCTGATGCTGATGAGGCCCATGCGGGGCATCAAAAGTGACACCAGGTGAGGATCTAACCACACGATAAAGTAAGAAGACTTCTAGAATTCTAGATTTTAGAAATATTCCCTTTCATTTGTTTGCAACAACTTGAATTTATTTTAATAACTAGCTGATGCCAGCGGCTTCGCCCGCTACAACTCGAAAATTATGCCACGGGTAGATAAAATCAAGATGAAAACTATCCTATGTGTTAATTCAGGTTTTAAGCTATCTGTGCAGGTACCAAAATTTATCCAAATCCGTTCTGTAGTTTTTGCGTGAAAGAGTAACAAACATCCATCACACAAACTTTCGCATTTATAATATTAGTAGGATTTATCTGTGTGCCATTATGACATATAATAAATGATTTTATGTTATTGTAATATGCTAGGCAAAGCTCAAATCTTTTGTATTTGCAAGTTATTTTACTGTTTGTCTGTTTTTGGTCACAGATACAGTATGGGGACCACTTATGTGCAATAATTTCTAGGGCACATTTGGTATCGCCTTTTCTGACGATATACAAAAAATGAACGAAATCGGTCCAGTAATTAGGTCAAAAAGTAGAGTTTTCATTTTGAACAAATTTAAACACTCTGTAGAATTGGATCACTAGGTCAATGATTCAATGAACCCTTTAAAATGCGACGTTGCCACTCAGTGCAAACTATCACGACGCTGTTACGTACCTATTCTACTTATTTGCCGAAATGTAAAATCGGTACACCTGCACGACAGGCTGGAATTTAATGTAAAAAAAAACAATTCAACGTTTGAGTGCGTGCGCAAAACTAAGCGTGTACGGGAGACGCAGCCGCGGACCGCGCCGCCCGACGACACCCACATTCGATTAATACTGTGACGGTACGGCCCACTACCTCTCACAGACACAAGACCAGTACAGACTGACTATGAAATTTAATGTTAATGTGGTTTTTTTTTCGGTATACTAGTACTTGGAATTTCCTATTGAACAACTTCCTTGGCCTGCCATGGTCGAAACTTTGTTTTGTTTACACAAACATAATCTATCACTGGGACGCGCCTACATTTCCTGCGGGTGTACATCGGCAGCGGTGTCTTTTGGCGGCTTCTTTAAACAGGGCGGCACGAGCCACGCGGCTTTCTTCAAAGGCGATTGAGCTAAATAATATTGCGGGCGGGCGCCGGCGCGGCGGGCGGCGCGGCGCGCGGCAGGCCGGCAGGGAGGGAGAGGGGCGCGCGGGTGCGGGGTGCGCTCGCGCCACGTAGGGAAGCACACCTGTTATTGACTATTAGCTTCTGTTAAAAGGAATAAAGATAGATAATAAAAAAAACTGTTTAGCTACTTACTTACTTAGGTGGTGCTATGGTGTTTTAAGAATTATTGTCATGATTCTAGAAACCACTATGCCCTGAGTATTTAAATCTAAACAGCTTTTTTGTTTGTGTGTTCTTATTAAATATTATTAAGTAGATTTAGAGATAAAATGCATAAAGTAAACAACAACAATTTATGAATTGTTTTCGCATGTTACATAGTTAGTTACCGACCGGCTCCCGGTCGATCGACAGACCCGATTGATACTCAGGATTACTCAGGAAGTCACTAACTTAACGGTAGTTTCGTAAACTGTTCAATCGTATTTTTAATGTCCAATTCATATTTTTTAATTGTTAAAAATAAATATTCAAATTACACAAAGATACTTGTATTCTAATGCCTTGTTTCGGTAGTAAGTAATTATGTGTAAAAAGTTATCGATAAGCGTTAATGACGATAATTGCACCATGTGCCCTACATTATAATATTTTTCGCCATCTCGGTCTCTCGGAAGTTGCGTTCCGCTTTGTCAGTTCACCGCTAGTCTTCCGGGATAGTGTGTGTGCCTTTCGCAGAGATTTCGTCTACTCAGAGTCTACTTCCGCGCATTGCTTCAAAACGTGATTAGCAAATACCAGTAAATTTAGTGCTTAGTTAGTTTAATTTTTTATCAGTGGAATGGACACTTATTAGTTTAGTATTTATTTGACTTTGTGTGTGTGTAAATTGTGTTTTAAGTATTTTGTATACACTTTGCTCTCGACTTCTTTTTATGGGGCTTTATTAAAAATGAAGTTTATTCGCGTGTCTCCGAAACCGAAGATGAACTGCGCAATCGTATTGTCGCCGCCTTTGACAAATTAAAAACCATGGCTCTGGATCCTGAACGAAATTTGCTGAGCAGGCTTCGGGATAACATTGTGCGGCGATGTAACTTGTGCATTTAAAAACGTGGTGGACACTTTGAAAATGAGAAAATTTAAGTTTATTCTTTTTGGAACTAATGTGTAATATTGAAGTATTTAGTTCAGTTCAGTTATCACGAAATAAACACGTCGCGGTACAAATGAACTTAGTGGATTTTATTTTCGTCGCACATTGTCAAACGAATCAAAGTGCCGACAAAAAAGCCGCCATGCCGCCCGCGTGCACCGTTGCCACTCTTCGCTCCTGGGGTCAAGGTACGTTGTCTAAACAGAGTGTTTACTTTAAGTGAATTTATTTTGATATTTATTTTGTTTGAAAATTTAACTTTTTTCATTTTCGGTTTTTTATTTTTTATTTAATTTTTCTATACTTCAATGGAGTAATATTCCTTGAGGTTTCAATTATTGCCAAGATGTGAATTCCATACTGTATATAATACATACTTACAAACTTACGCCTTTATAATATTAGTGCATGATTTCATTTTATTTGCAAATTATAAATGTGTTAATTTGTAAGAGGAAATGTTTTCAATTTTACACATTTTTTGGTGTAAAAATGTGTTAAGAGAACTTTATTTTCGGATAATTATTATTTGAACATACATTTTTGAAACGGGACGCTATGCTTCAAACAAGAAATAAGAGTATATCGTGGCTAAATAAGGCTCACTTGACAGTCGTTACAGGTAGTCAGTCAACCAGTTTTACCAACGGGTATTGCATAAAAGAGTACTAACGGGGTGTGTAGGACAGATAGGCAATCTCTGCTTAAAAAACTGGTATGACTGGCAGCTGATCCCAATATTGTGTGGAAAAGGCTCGGCTTTAAAAGTTGTAGCCTAGACTGTTACATAATTATGAAACATGTGCACGCCTTTGTAGTGTGTTAAGCTTATTACGAGTATCATCATTTCAGCCGAAAGAAGTCCACTGCTGGACATAGGCCTCCTCCAAATGCGGTCCCATAGGCCATCCATGTGTTTAGTTGTCTACCACTATTTAGACAGGGGGGAGGCTACTCTCATCCACTACATAGCACCTAATATTTCTCTTTTAAGGTCCATTCTCTAATAGCGCATTGTCCGGTCATAGATCTCTAAAAATATTGAGAGGTGATCGTCCTCAGTTAAACGTTTTTATCAAACGGCTAACATTTCAGCTGTCATTCTGTCTCAATATGATTGATCTATTCTTCAAAAGTGGATGTCGCAGTAGTTCAAGATCGCTCAATACTGATCTATGATTGATGTAGACATGTTGAATTGACTTGATGAGTAGGTCTATTTTGAACGATCTTAGGCCTTGTGAGAATACCATTGCAGTGACACTAAAAATAGTATTACTGGAACAGGTACATAAATAACCCTCTTCTTTTGAACTTCGCCGCAGTCGGGTAAATACTACAGCGCCAACAACGATACAAATTAATGCAGAATTGACATCAATATTTTGAATCGCGGTATCTCAATTATCCGCGACTAAAGAGGATATAGAATAACCCAACATAAGGACCATTCCAGTCACAACACCTATCTTGTCCTCCCTTTCACTAAGAGTTACAAATATAGAGCAGACAAATCTTCTCTTTCTTGGTCATTTTTACCGCTGGGTAAAATTTAACCACTGGATTCCCGGTTGTCGTACTTATATTTCAAGAGCTTTCGATAGCGTTCTGTGCTAGTGATAATGTTGCTCCTCTATACAGGATGTAGAGGAATGGAATGCGTGTTGTGTATCAACCCTTCACACATACGTCAACCAAGCATTCTGTACATCAAACTAAGTACCCCCACGTAAAAATTATTGCTGGGAAACGTCTTTTTTTTTCGGGTCAAATATTTCATCTTACGATAAAACTCAATGTAGCACTCATAAAATATTGTGCTAGTGGATGCTTTGAATAGGGTCATGAAAGTTATTTAAGTAAAGTTACAACCTGAAAAACTAGTATTTACAAAAACAGCTGTGCAAAATTTGGAACTTTGGCCCCCAATATCTCCGTAACTAGGGGGTTCCTAGGTGTGGTCTAGAACAAAAAAATTATGGCAGTGATGGGGGGAACAAGTGCCCTTCGTTTGCGTTAAGTGTGCTTTTACACCCTTTATAGTTTTAGTATTATTTTCGGTGTGACCCAAAAACATATACTCTTTTTCCTATCCCAAATCGACGTGGAGGTATAAGATTGATAGATATTGATGGTTTTGGTGTAACACCACCCTAAGGAACAGGGTGACGTAACGTTATTTATGTATCACCTGTCGGTTTTACTTGCTTGAAAAATGGCGTCCTGGAAAAAATAACTTGGAACTATAAGTGTACATATTATAAATAGGTATGAGCAGGCATCCTGAGCAGATTTTCTATGTTTTGGATTTGGCTTTCACACTTATTTAAAGTGCAAGGAGCTCATGGTTTATTAATATAATAACAGCCGATGGATGGGCCGATCATAGAGGTTAAGCCGTGCTTGCCTAGGTAGGGTCCGTGGATGGGTGGACACCCGTCACATGCCGAGTTTCCTTTTTACCTAGACCTTTGAAAGGCACGTTAAGCCTTTGGCTAGATTTGAAGATCTCTGACAGTGGTTACAGGGTGTCACAGGCCTGAAAGTCTGCCAAACAGTCTTACCAAGGGGTATCGTACTATAGTACCAACTAACTGATTTATAGAGGTCAGATAGGCAGTGACTCCATATAAAATACCGGTATTCAGCTACTACATAATTGTTCACTTAAGAAAAACCACAAATTTTTAACAAAATTCAATAAAAATACTACAAAGAGAATTTTAAATTAAAAATTGGCACTCTCCACTCCCAATTTTGTTTCAATCTCCCTCTGGCACCGTACGTGCCTGCCTACCCTTATCTGATAATCCGTAGAGCTACTGATTTAAACACTGCACGTAAATGGCTTGGCACTGTGCAGTCACACAGTTATAGACACAGAAGGTAATTTTCGTGCAATGAGCAAAGGCGCACGCACACAGAAATGCTTATGGTAAAGCGAGTGCAAGCGCACTTTCTTCTCTGCTTTTATTCTTTGGTAATGCCTACCGAGTGATCAATGAGCTTTTGATTTTTTTTTAAGTTTGATGGGACAGTGAGAAGAAATAGACGAAACAAACTCATAGGTTATACTCTCTTTTAAGATTCAGACAAAATCTTAGTCAACTCACATGAGCACTATGCAGATTAGTCTAGTTTATAGACACAATCAAAAAACATTATGCTGTACTTTTGACACGCGAGAAGTTTCAAAAACACAGACTTTAGTGGATCGGTCCAGTCAGTACAAGCTTTTATCCGTAACTAGCTGAACCCAGCATGCCTTGCAATGCCCTTTTTCCTACCAACTACCTGCCTACTACCTACCTACTACGTACCTACTACCTACTACCTGCCTACAACCTACTTACCTACCTACCTACTACCTACCTACCTACTACTTACTACCTACCTACCAACCTACTGCCTACCTACCTACTACCTACCTACTACCTACCTACCTACTACCTACCTACCTAAATACTACCTACCTACCTACCTACTACCTATCTACCTACCTACCTACTACCTACCTACCTACTACCTACCTAAATACTACCTACCTACCTACCTACTACCTATCTACCTACCTACAACCTAACTATCTACTTACCCAAAAAAAAAGAACAAAAGCTATCCTATGTCCGTCTCCTGGTTTTAAGCTACCTCCCCACCAATTTCCAGCCAAATCGGTTCAGCCGTTCTTGACTTATAAATAGTGTAACTAACACGACTTTCTTTTATATACATACTAGCTGAACCGGGCATGCCTTGCAATGCCATTTTTCCTACTTACTACCTGCCTACTACCTACCTACCTACTACCTACTACTTACCTACCTACCTACCTACTACCTACCTACTACCTACTACCTACCTACCTACCTACCTACTACCCACGTACCTACTTCCTACCTACCTACTACCTACCTAACTACTACCTACCTACCTACTACCTACCTACCTACCACCGAACTATCTTACCAAAAAAAATATCTTTTTTTTTTAATGTCTCTTATGTTCGTCTCCTGGCTCTAAGGCTACCTCCCCACCAATTTTCAGCCAAATCGGTTCAGCCGTTCTTGAGTTATAAATAGTGTAACTAACACGACTTTCTTTTATAAATATATATAGATATAGATTATGGAGCTCGACATATAACTCAAGGAGCTCAACGTTCCGACATACCCCCTCATATTTGTGAACTCGGTTAAAAAAATTACCAATGACGTTTCTCGTTTTCGCATCGATATCCCATATACCCTGTATGTGTGTGAACCTCTATTACCTCTCTTTGTACGAAGCTAACCTTCTACACTATTCTGTGGGAACTTAGTCTGCTTTATCGTTGTTTTAAATTCTGTACACCTGCAGAAGAAGTTCGTTCCGTAATGTTTCTGTTTCGTGAATTGAATGTTTTTGCAAACTGGGGCATCATATTGCGTTGTAAGTTTTATTTTAGCGTGTATTTTGACAGTCAATACTGTATGCAATCTAACTTGCTGGTTAGTTATTAACTATGGCTTGAGTATTTTGTAGTTTTTGTGGTAATATGAAGAAGAAGAAGTTGTCAGTCGCTTCATGGAAAATACTGGTATTTCACCTGCATCCAGCTAGACTTGAAATCGACCCCAACAAAGTTGGAAAAAGGCTAGCCAAATGATGATGGAGAAGAAGATAGTTGTTTGTTTGTATTACCTTATTACCCGGACGATAACAGTTGACGATGATAACAGTTATCCCACCAAACACAAAACTTGTAAAAAAAGCCAAGCCGAGCAACTCACTTTTACCATAAAAACTAGTGAGATCCATGTAATACCAAGTCAGTTAATATATTTCATCCCTACTTAAAAACCTTTAATGTTTTAAATAAAAGAAAAACCTGCCTGTTGCCTTCGCATCGCATTCGCCAATGTTAAACAGGCCATTGTAATAGCTAATCGCCATGGCATTGGCTAATGTGATGCAGAGTTCCTATGGCCACCTTCCAGCTCCATCTTCAGATCCTGGTTACCAACTAAAGACAGAGTACTCATCAAGACAAATCAAATGAGCTCAAACTCGATGGGGTTATGTGGTTTTATAACGGAATTCCTATGGCCGCCTTCCAGCTCCATCATCAGAACTATTCAGAACCCTGAGCATCATCTAAAGACAAACTACTCGACAAGACAAATCAAACGAGTCCAAACTCGATAGGGCTATGTCGTTTTATAACGGAATTCCTATGGCCGCCTTTCAGCTCCACCAACAGACACTGGACACCATCTTAAGACAAACTACTCGACAAGACGAATCAAACGAGTCCAAACTCGATGGGGTTATGATATTCTAAAATGGAGTTCCTATGGTCAACTTCCAGCTCCATCATCAGATCAATTCCATATCATCATAATATTGCATTGATAGGCGATATACATATACGTGCAAAATTTCAGATCAATCAGAAACTAGGAAGTATATTTAATTTAATAACTCGTAAAATTCATTCACTGAAATGTAACTTTAATTTTGTAATCCTATACAATTATATGGGATTACAAAGTTATTTATGCAGTTAGTTTATCTAGAAAACTAGACTGAAATTGTATACTTTTTTAGTTTTTCCATGGTTTATACACTAAACACAAATTGTGTTCTAAATTTCGCTTCTATGTCTGCTAGAAGTGCTTTAGACTTTTGATGATCGGTCAATCAGTCAGTCAGTCAGTCAGTCAGTCAGTCAGTCAGTGAGTGACAAAACTAAGGAACTTTGATTAGTTAGAATTCTTAAACTACTGGTTCAAATTTAATGAAATTTGAAATATACCGTGTTTATACAATGCCTAATTGGTTACTAATCACCTATAACTTCGTTGTGGATAAAATTCAGGCTTCTAGTTTTATCCACAACGAAGTTATAGGTGGTCGAAAATGGCCTGAACTGGTTCGAGAAAAGGATAGTACGGCCGTGCCGCTTTATTGCTCGTATTGGCGGGGGCACTGCCGTGCCCCCAGATTTGGGGTGATTTGCTGGTACAGCCGCACTTCTGTGACCGCAATTGTTGATCTTTGATAGTAACTACGGTAGTCAGGGGCCCAAAAGTCTGATAACAGGTCTTATCAGGGGGTATGGTACTACCCAGTACTAACTGGGTTGTGGAGGTCAGATAGGCAGTCCTTCTACGTAAAATACTGTTTTTCAGCTGCATCTGGTTAGACTGGAAGCCAAACCCAACAGAGTTAGGAAAAGGCTAAGCAGATAATAGTGATCGAACATCACTGTACATTCATGTACAGGGAGTTCTGTCTTACCGTTTAAGAGAGATAAAGACGTTATGTAATGATTTTTCTTCTTCAATATATTACCTCAATAAACTGACATTTATCTGTCAGTGACTTTTACTACTACAAAGGTTACTGACCCCGCCCACCCTGTGAAGTACCTTGTCAAACTTGATAAATTTTCGGGTCACGTAACTGCCCAACATACTTTGTTCCTAGATCTATTGGACATAGACGTTTCTTAGAATTGTTCAGAATTTGGACTGTGATAGGTATTATGCTCTGCTAGAAATAAGGATGGTACGAGTAAACAATGAATTATTTTTGACATAACCGTCGTAGCTACAAGAAAGCTATATTTGGAGACTGTCTTTCTGGGACTACGGGACTGTCCAGGGCTACGCGACTGTTTGAAAGAGATACAGGGGGAAAGGGCTAAGAAGAAACATGGGTGGAGTTTAGCTAGTACAAGTTTGACACTCCCTTCTGCTCCGCCAAGAGCGGGAGGGGTCATTTGATAAGTTCCCATCGTCATTCATCCAAAGGGCGACCTTGGCCAGCATCACTTAACATTGAAGATCGCCCCAAGCGCCTCTTAAAATTAAGCCATGCCCTCCTTTAAATCTTTAACAAGCTGATATGAACAGAAGTTCTAAGTTATTTCATTATTACAGAGCAGCAGCAACACTATAAAAAAAAACCATAGCACGAACCAAACGTAGCGTGTTTGCTCCACTAATGACCACTCAACTAATTAATGAACATTATGCGAAGTGACAGCTAGTGATAATAGCCTTACGGTTAGGTTAAGGACACTGGCGAGAGAGGGAACATAGGTTTTGTTCTTTTTACCCGACTGCGGCGAGGCCCAAAAGGAGGGTTATTACTAAGATAAGAAGGAAGAAAAGAAACAAGAGGTATTTATTAGACTCTAATAGGACAAAATATAGAGATTTAAAATCACACTATTATTATAAAGGTAAAAGTTTGTGAATGTGTGAGTGTGTATGTTTATTTTTAAACGGATTTAGACAAAATTTGGTACACAGATAGTTTATAACCTGGATTAACACATAGGATAGCTTTACTCAAATTTTATCTTCCCGTGGGATAATTTTCGAGTTGTAGCGTGTGAAACCGCTGGCAACTAGTTAAGAATAAAACAAAAAAGGCAAAGTTTAAAAAAAACAAAAAGCAGTGTAGCGCAGCCTGTAATGTTCTGTAATGTTGCTGAGACACTGGCCTTGTCTTTGTGAGGAGGAATGTGCTATGATCGTCCACGCGTGGTTAGTGTGGGTTTGTAGATATCACATGTCTTCCAGATTTAGGTATACCTTCACCTTTATGACAGCGTGATGATGAAATAAATTACACAAATTAATGCGCCTGCCTGGGTTCCAATGACCAACACAGGACCGCCGCTGCTCTCTAAAGGCAAAATAAAATGAAAAAGTACAAGGAAAAATAAACTTAAAGCGTAAGCGCGTAAGCTTAAAGCTTTCGTTCTTTACATGTAAAAGCAGTACGGGTCGATCGAAGGTTAACTTATGCCTGCCATGGTTGGTTCGTGGAGTTATCATCCATCACATATCGAGCGCCTCCGTGCCGCAAATAACACATTCAGCCCCCGAGGTCACTTAAAGATCGTTGACAGTTGTTAGAACTCAAAAGTCGGACAACAAGTCTTACCAGTTACGGGGTCGTAGAAGTCAGGCAGATAGTCGGTCAGTCGTTTTATGTAAAACTAGCTGTTGCCAGCGGTTTTGCCCGCTACAACTCGAAAATTATCCTACGAGAAGATACAATCGGGAATAATCCAGGGTGTCAGCTAACTCCATACCAAATTTGATTAAAATCGCTCCAGCCGTTTAGACATGAAGAAGTAACAAACATACACACTCACAAACTTTCGCCTTTGCAATATTAGTGTGATACTGGTATTCAGATGCATCCGGTTAGACTGGAAACCATCCCAACATAGTTAGGACAAGGCTTGACAGATATCTAATGATGTCATAGAGCGGTAGCACCAGGTAGCTTGCAGTTATGACTGTGTATTATTACAATCCTGAATATTTTGATGAAGAATGTCCTGATAGGTACTGATTTGAATGAACAGTCGTTTTTCGCGGGCTATCTTAGCACTCCTCATAAAATGACAGATTTCACTCGTGATGTTTAAACATTAAACTTTAAATACTACTCAATTTGTGCCAATTAAAAAACATCGGCATAAAACGGAACCAAGTAGTATTTTTTTTTAAAACAACGTAGTACATAAGCTGTACTATTTGAACCGTGAAATGAAAATAGGAAATCACTATCTGGGGGCAAGACAGTGCCCCCACCAAGTCGAGCAATAAAGCGGCACGGCCGTACCATCCTTTTCTCGAGCCAGTTCAGGCCATTTTCGACCTCCTAATAACTTCGTTGTGGATAAAACTAGAAGCCTGAATTTTTAGTAACGGTAATGAAACATTGTATAAACACGGTATATTTCAAATTTCATTAAATTTGAACCAGTAGTTTAAGAATTATAACTAATCAAAGTTCCTTAGTTTTGTCACTCACTGACTGACTGACTGACTGACTGACTGACTGACTGATTGACCGATCATCAAAAGTCTAAAGCACTTCTAGCAGACATAGAAGCGAAATTTAGAACACAATTTGTGTTTAGTGTATAAACCATGAAAAAACTAAAAAAGTATACAATTTCAGTCTAGTGTAAAACGACTTGACCGTGTCGAGTTTTTACTCGTTTGATTCAGCTTGTCAAGTAGGTACTTTAGCAGTACTTCAAATCGATGAATAAGACTGCTCTAAATTCAAATAAACCTATGTATTGTTTATTCATTATAGATTCACTAGCTGAACCCGGCATGCCTTGCAATGCCCTTTTTCCTACCTACTACCTGCCTACTACCTACCTACTACGTACCTACTATCTACTACCTACCTACCTACTACCTACCTACCTACCTACTACCTACCTACCTACTACCTACCTACCTACCTACCTACTACCTACCTACCTACTACCTACCTACCTATTACCTACCTACCTACTACCTACCTACCTACTACCTACCTACCTACTACCTACCTACCTACTACCTACCTACCTACTACCTACCTACCTACTACCTACCTACCTACTACCTACCTACCTACTACCTACCTACCTACTACCTACCTACCTACTACCTACCTACCTACTACCTACCTACCTACTACTACCTACAACCTACCTACCTACTACCTACCTACCTACTACCTACTACGTACTACCTACCTACCTACTACCTACCTACTACCTGCCTACTACTTACCTACCCACCTACAACCTAACTATCTACCCAAAAAAAAACCATCCTATGTCATTTAAAAAAATATTTATAATATAAAAAAAATACAGACAAAAGTTTATTAACCCTTTTTAAATAGTTTACACAAAAAACATTTCTGAACGCATCCATAAATGTCAATCACAGTATTTGACAAGATGACACAACAAATGTTTGACAGGTACGGAAAAAAGGATCATAATTAAATGGAAAATGATTCATTTTCATAATTATGTATTCGTCAAGTTTTCATTGTTTTTCAAATGTATTCTGCTATTCAGGGCGGAGACAAATCCAACGAAACAAAAACCATGAAAATTGATCCAGCAGATCTCGAGTTATAAGTGTTGTAAAAAACCCGTCTTTCTTTTATATAGGTACTAGCTGAACCCGGCATGCCTTGCAATGCCCTTTTTCCTACCAACTACCTGCCTACTACCTACCTACTACGTACCTACTACCTACCTACCTACTACCTACCTACCTACTACCTACCTACCTACCTACCTACTACCTACCTACCTACTACCTACCTACCTACCTACCTACTACCTACCTACTACCTACCTACCTACTACCTACATACCTACTACCTACCTACCTACTACCTACCTACCTACTACCTACTACCTACTACCTACCTACCTACTACCTACCTACCTACTACCTACCTACCTACTACCTACCTACCTACTACCTACCTACCTACTACCTACCTACCTACTACCTACCTACCTACTACCTACCTACCTACTACCTACCTACCTACTACCTACCTACCTACTACCTACCTACCTACTACCTACCTACCTACTACCTACCTACCTACTACCTACCTACCTACTACCTACCTACCTACTACCTACCTACCTACTACCTACCTACCTACTACCTACCTATATACTACCTACCTACTACCTACCTACCTACTACCTACCTACCTACTACCTACCTACCTACTACCTACCTACCTACTACCTACCTACCTACTACCTACCTACCTACTACCTACCTACCTACCTACCTACTACCTACCTACCTACTACCTACCTACCTACTACCTACCTACCTACTACCTACATACCTACTACCTACCTACCTACTACCTACCTACCTACTACCTACTACCTACCTACCTACTACCTACCTACCTACTACCTACCTACCTACTACCTACCTACCTACTACCTACCTACCTACTACCTACCTACCTACTACCTACCTACCTACTAGCTACCTACCTACTACCTACCTACCTACTACCTACCTACTACCTACCTACCTACTACCTACCTATATACTACCTACCTACTACCTATCTACCTACCTACAACCTATAAGGGTTCCGTTTTTTCCTTTTGAGGTACGGAACCCTAAAAAACCGGTCAAGTGCGAGTTGAACTCGCGTGAAGAGGGTTCCGTACGATGAATATAATATATCTACCATGTTTTTTTTAAATCTGACCCAAATTTGTTTGTGGTAACTAAAAAAGGTCCAGCGGTTAGGGCTGTGCGTTCAGTCATATCAGTCATTGAGTCAGTCAGGACTTTGAATTTTATATATATAAATTCACCATGTAATTTTTAGACCATGGACTTCTTATAGGTTTTCCTGTAATCTACAGGTATAGAACTATTTTCTGTATTTTTTTCAAAATTTTAGGCTCAGTAGTTTCGGAGATAAGGGAAGGGGGGAACGGTAAATTTTCGTCTATTTTCTTAAATAACTTTAAAACTATTTATTTTAAAATTATTAAAAAAATATATTTGAGACCCTCATAGTAAGCCCTTTCATTTGATGTGTCACATGGTACAGTTTGCAAAACTTTTTTTTTAATTTTCTTATTTGCCCCGTAAAAGCGACCCCCATATTCAAAATTCATTTATTTACTTTAGCCGTACATGTTTGGGTCACAAAAATCCATATGTATACCAAATTCCAACTTAATCGGTCCATTAGATTCGGAGCAAATTGGCTGTGACAGACGGACAGACAGACACACGAGTGATCCTATAAGGGTTCCGTTTTTTCCTTTTGAGGCACGGAACCCTAAAAATGAGTGAGAAGATTGTCTTGGCCATCGCATCGCATTCGCCAATGTTAAACAGGCCATTGTAATAGCTAATCCCCATCGCATTGGCCAATGTGATGTAGTGGCCAAGTCAATCTTTTATGTAAAACATCAAAGGTTTTTAAGTAGGGATTAAATATATTAACTGACTTGGCATCACATGGATCTCACTACTTTTTACGGTAAAAGAACAGAGTTGCGCGGCTTGGCTTTTTTTACAAGTTTTGTTTTTGGTGGGATTAAATAAAACAAGTTCCAATGTAAATTTCTTGCAAAAAGAACACATTGATAATCCGAGCAAGAGTGTAACGTATATTCAACGATAAACTAAGTCAAAGCTATACAATGTGGAGCAGGACGATTGACATTCCTCTAAACCACGTAAAGAAAGGCATGCTCTTGACCCGTATACAAAAAATCAATCAAATCCAATGACTACTTTAGCCACAGGAAATTATTTTTCATTTTCTTATTTTTCAACATGATGTAGATCGGAGTCCGTAATAATAGGTAAACATTGTAAGGTCAGGAACCTGTGCAAAAACCTACGATTCTATTCTCAACGTCTCAATACGCTTGAAAGACAGAGAAAGGTGTCATACGATCCCACTCTGACGCGCCCCGCACACTCCCACAAAATACTACAATTATAAAGAAAAAGTAATATTACTTACGCAAATAATGCATTAGTGGTGCATAGAAAATTGCGAGTGTGTGTGTGAGCGGAATTTTTTTCGGCAAAAAGTCCTTGACTCGGTAACTATGTCAGTCAGTGCATAGCGGCGCCCTTTGAGGAGAGCACACGCCTACTTTTTTTATCACAAGACGAGCCGCGCGCGCATTGTCGTGATTTTATGAAAAGTTTGTTGTTATTGTGATTAAAGACGATTTATGATATTTGGATTAGTGCATAGGTTACTGTGACTTATTGGTGTTAGTGTAATATTAGTTATTTAGGCATTTATTAGGTAGCTAGTTTTGTGATTTAGGTTAAGTTAGTAAGTTTTTTAGTTTAATTATGCCTCAAATAAGGTTTTAAGTGATTAATTATTCAATCAGTGATCTTTTATTAATTAACAACTCGCAACTTAGTGAGTTTATGCCGCTGATTTGTTGTTCTCCGATAAAAAGTACCTACGCCCAACATCGCCGCCGCTCGCTGCACCCCGCGCACTAGGTCAGTGACTTTTCGTAGTTAAAGCGTGTTTACTTTTTATGCAGTTGATTCTGCTATTTATTTTGTTTGAAAATTGCAATTTTTAAATTTTCCACTAACTACTAATCTTCGTGTTTTAAAATGTTTCGATGGACTAGTACAGTGCTAGTTTTAATTTAATGTCGTAGTTCCAGATCCACATTGTATAGTATACCCTGATCTCGCTTTATGTAGGCTTTCACGTAATATTATCATCACGCCTGTAATCTACAAAGGGTTAGGTTAGGTTAGGTTACCATTTACGTTCTAGTTAGTAATTGAAAACGAGTTAATTACCATTAACAGTCGCATACACCACTGCTCATCATAAGGTCCTGGTTTTGAGTCCCGGTTCGAGCAAAATGCTTTTGGATTTGTGCCCGGTTGTCGGCAATAGGCTCGCCCCCTATTACATGAGAATCACACTACTATTATAAAGGCGAAAGTTTATGAGTGTGTGGTTGTGTATGTTTGTTACTTCTTCACGCAAAACTACTGAACGGATTTGGACAAAATTTGGTAATCAGATAGTTTACAATCAGGATTGACTCATAGGATAGTTTTTATCCCGATTTTATCTTCCCGTGGGATAATTTTCGAGTTGTAGCAGGTGAAGCCGCTGGCAACAGCTAGTATTATAAAGGCGTAGGTTTGTGAGTCTGACTGGTATGTTTGTTACTTCTTCACGCAAAAACTACTGCACGGATTTGAATGAAATTTGGTACACAGATAATTTATAACCTGGGTTAACAAATAGAATAGCTTTTATATCGATTTTATCTTCCCGTGGGATAATTTTCGAGTTGTACTGGGTGAAGCCGCTGGCAACAGCTAGTATATAACTGGCATAATCTGGGAATGCTATCAGGTACACCTCTGTCTAACTCTTCCAAGTTACAGGTGCAATATTATGTACCTATGTATATTGACACTGTTAAAATGCAACTCAGTGTATGTACGCCCCCAGGTCAGCAAATACTGGTAACAAATAGCTTGATATTCTAAGCACGGGCGCAAGATACGTGACTGAAATCGAACTGACAAGTCTTGGCAAGTCCTTGGAGTATGGTTGGTAGACTTTTCAATACGAGTTTTAGCTGATTTGGGTACGAAAATGTGGTCAAAGATTTTCACTTAATTCTGTGTCGAGGTTTGTTTTAGAAGAAAACTAAGATGTTACTTTTTAATGTTATTTTTCTGTACTAATTTATTTGAAACCACAAGATTAGGTTAGCAAAAGAGGAGCCCGTGGCTTCAAGTTAAGTCACCCTTGCGTAGGTTGATGTATGGGTAGGTGACCCTTTTTTTTTTTGGCGGGTGGATAATCATCAAATGACCCCTCCCGCTCTTGGGCAGAGCGAAAGGGAGTGTCAGACTTCTACTGACTAAAAACCACCCATGTTCCTTCTTCGCCCTCTATGTCGAGGCCGCGATAACTAGTGTACAACCCGCGGCCCCGACGGGCGTCGGCCCTTTCGGGCCCCTCCCATGTTGCTGACATCTCTTTGAGGCGCGCGTGGAACACGAACGCGCCGTCGACACAGCCTGTTTTCGTCGTAAGACGGACGGACGGCGAGTTAGCCCATCACTCACCGTCCACAGGCCCGCGTCTACGGTACGTCACTCGCGTTCCACCACCTCCTTTGCTAGCATCACTGCTTCGCAGAAGGAGGCGACGGCGTCCCATTCCTCCTCGCCCCGGACCATGGCTTGCACCAGGGCCGGGCGCGAGAGGTCGCCGCCGCCGATCGCCGCTACGAGAACACGGCGGGGCTCCGCCCAAGCGGGGCACACCTCCACTGTATGCTCCCCCGGTGCCCCCGGCCGATCCTCACAATGGTGGCATCCGGGCGTTTCCTCCCGCCTGATTCGGTGCAGGTACCTCCCGAAACAACCGTGTCCGGTGAGGACCTGCGTCAGACGGAAGGTGAGGGCGCTGTGGCGCCTCTCTAGCCACTCCTCAAAGAGGGGACTTACCGCCACTATCTTGGCGTGCCCTGCACGGGGTTGCGACAGTCGCTGTCTCCATGTCGCCATGAGATCGCACCGGAGGTCTGTCCAATCAATCAATCAAATCAATCAATCAAGTCAATCCAAAGCAGCAATTTGCCGCGGCAACGGAGTGACCCCCCGGCGCAGCTCCTCCGCGCGCCATTCATGCAGGCGCGCGAGGACTATCACCTCCAGATCCCACGGCGGCAATCCGGCAAGGAGGCTCGCCGCTTCGCGGGAGATCGTGCGGTACCCTCGTACCATCCTGATGGGTGGGTGATCCTTACATACCGAATTTCCTCAGTGCCTTGCAAAGCACGGTGAGCCGTTGGTTTCGGATGTTTTTGTTAATCTTTGGCAGTCGTAACAGGTAGTTAGTTACCTGAAAGTCTGACATCCTGTCTTACGAAAGGGTGTCATATTATCCTGCGGTAACTGGGCTGTGAAGGTCACATAGGTAGGTGTTCTATGTATAATTCTGGAATTCTACTACATTCGGTTATTCAGGGAACCAATCCTAGGAGGCTAGGCAAAAGACCATGCAAATTAGTTAATAAAAAAAAAGTTTTGTGACTTCCACAGTAACCAAACTTTTCACAGTTACAAAATGGTGACTTCAAGTTTTATTAATTATTACAGCTGGTGACCCGCCCCGGCTTTGCACGGGTGCAAAAAAGATACTAAAACCTTCCGCTTAAGGTGGAAGCTCACATCTGGCCCGCGAAATTCTAATTTTCTTACGTTTTTGGCAATTTGCAGGCCAGTGCTTGGTTGTATGTTTATGAAAATTTGATTTGCGACTGTAAGACGTATGAAGTTACCGAATTATAACCATCAAAATTACTAACTACTAAAGAACGACGACTAGATTACTAAAGAATGACTTTTACATGCAAAAATCAATCTTGACATGAAAATGAACTTGGAGGGTTGTATTGATAATTTTGATGGTTATAATTCGGTAACTTCATACGTCTTACAGTCGCAAATCAAATTTTCATAAACATACAACCAAGCACTGGCCTGCAAATTGCCAAAAACGTAAGAAAATTAGAATTTCGCGGGCCAGATGTGAGCTTCCACCTTAAATCACTGTATCTATTAAAAAAATCAAAATCCGTTGCGTAGTTTTAAAGATTTAAGCATACATAGGGATATAGGGACAAAGAAAGCGACTTTGTTTTATACTATGTAATGAAAAAATAAAAGTTATATTTGAGCGTAAGTTTTATTTATTAAAAACGTACAAGTTAAAATTATCTATTTAAATTCGAAGTTGCATGAAATGAGCAAAAAATAGGTACATTAAATTGTTTAGACTATTGAACACGATCTTTTTGTATCGAAACTTTTTTATGAACAAAGCAACTCTACCAATAATAAAACTCACTTGTGAATAATAAACGCAAAAGTCACAGGTTGATTATAGATGACATTATGTGCCTAATTGCAGTGAAATCAGAGCCATTTTATGAGCAAGTGAGTTGAAAAATATAACAATATATTATTATTATAATATTTTGTAACTAGAAGGTTCTCTGGTATGGTCTAAAATAATAAAAAAAATACGATTTAACGGAGAGAATAGTCCAAGAAGTACAAGTATCTAGACTGCTGCAGTCAGAACCCTTCCTTTTGACTTTCCCGTACCTAGTCGAATAAAAAGAATTGCAATTTTTCCTCGTAAATATTGTACAAGTCTAGGTATAACAGGAAGGAAGATATTTTCGTCACGTCCGTCGTCTTTGCTAGTACGTTGAACTTCGATCTGGAATTCTAGATTGGAGGAATTTAGGGATATTGAAGTATTTTGTTCAAAGACTTCCAGTATCTTTAACATGATCATTGTGTCTCGTTCGCTAGACTTTTAGGAAAATCGATTCTAATACAAGTAATAATAGAATCGGGTCTCAACAGCAACTGTATTGAAAATAAAATCATCAAAACGAATCATTTGAGCATTTATTTTAATTACACTAACTACATTCACAGTCATAACTTGTAGTAACAATAAAGTTTCCCAATCTAAACCAAACTCGAGGGGTTTACACGGAGGTATCATATCGCCAATTTCCAAAAGCCGGGCTACTACTAAAAAAATCTTAATGGAAAAACCGAATAATACTTTGCCTAGCCCAAAAATTGCACCAGAGACCCCACGCTCTGCGCGTGCTAGCGACCTCGACATCAACGGAGTATTACAATGCAGTCCAATGTGGTAAACATAACATCACGCCTTTAATACACCGAAGAGAAACCCATTAGTACAAACAGAGGAATGTTAAGTCCCATGTAACAGGGGGGCGAGCTTATTGCCATCAGTCGGGCACTAATCCAGAATCCGTGATTGCTACTGAGAAATTCCTGATAGAAAAATCCAATACCACTTTACCCGACCCGGGAATCAAACCCTCATGCACAGCAGTCGCGCTTGCAACCACTGGACCATCGAGGCAGTCGAGGTTCTAGAAGAAAACTCAGTTATAACGTAAATCTTGATAAAAACCGTCATATTTTATATTACTTTCAAGTCTAATCTAGTTTTAAAGCTAAATTGATGACTGAGCATTTACTGTAGAAAATAAAGTTAGTTTTTTAAAGCCAGCACGTAAAAAATGGCAATTAACTGACTGAAATGAATCTTAGCAATTTTAGTTCATAACTGTACAGACTGCAGAGGAACTCACAGCTTAGTAATACCAGCGCTAGAGCTAATCTTCAAGTTAAGCTTAAGCCACGCTCGCCTAGGTTGATCCGTAGATGGGTTACCGCCCGTTACATATCGAGTTTCTTCCATGCCTTGGAAAGCACGTTAAGCCGTTTTATTCCAGCTGTCATCTATAGATCTTTGGCAGTCGTTGCAGGTGGTCAGTGTCATAAAAGTCTGACGACCAGTCTTATCAAGGGGTCATCTACTTCCCAGTACTAACCGGGTTGTGGAGCTGGACTCTCATCAAATGGATTGGCCTCAAATAACCTATGACAAGTATAAATGGAAAGAGGAAAGGAAGGTCCTGCAGTGGGACATATCAGGCTCATAATAAATAATAATAACTGGTTTGTGGAGGTCAGATAGGCAGTCGACATAATGTAAAATACTGGTAATCAGCTGCATGCGGTGAGACTGGGAGCCAACCCCAACTTTATTGAACACCAGACAATGTCTGTTATTTATTTGTTTGTTATTTATGTATTCTTTTTCCAAGATTAGTTGACTGGTGTGTTGTCTTTATTTTAATCTTTTATATATTTTTTTTGTTATTATTATATACTTTTTAATTATTGATTAATTTATATTGTATCCAGTCTGGTTCTTCTAACCATAGATTGGTTAGAAGAACCAGACTCGATACAGACAGATGTGTTGCTGGGGAGTTTGTTCCGCCACTTCTTCTTTCCAGCTAAAACATTAGGAAGTTTAGAAGAGGGGGCGTTTTGGGGAACTGTCTCTTGTAAATAAGTAAAGTAAAGTAAATTTTGACGTTCGAAAAGTGCTGATTATCAGCCTAGTTTGAATAAATGAGTTTTGATTTTGATTTTGATTGGGTAAAGGCTAGGCAGATGATGATTTAAACAGACTGCCTCGTTGGGTCCAAAGGATTTAAGTACGACTGCTAATCGTAAGTTCTCTGGTTTAATTTTCAGGCAATATTCGATTCTGGGTAGTATTTTTGAATGTTAGAAAAACAAAGAAAGTAAAGCTAATAACTTGTGAAAGTACTGAGTTGCCCATTGCAGAGCGTAGATGTCTATGAAGAAAATGAGCAAGAAACTCCATGGAACTGTTTATGGAGATTCTTTAAAATTTAAAATACTATTATCTTGGTTACCTTAATCATATTGAGTTTATACAAATATGTGAAAAAGATTTTTATATTTGAACACCCGAGGGTCAACATGTTCGGTCCCTGATGGGTAAAAAGTTATTGATCAGAACTAGAAACTAATCAAAACTCGGTTGAAAAATAACATTCAAATGTCGAAACCGTAAAATTTTATTTTTGTAACACAAACAAAAACTCCAACTTACGCAAATAATTTTATGGGTGGAAAACACGACTGTTCTTGACATTGACATAATTAAAAAATATTATTTTTTATTTAATAATATTTTCGTAACAGACATAATGGACTCGTCATTGTCAGCCACCCGAATACTTAATTAAACATCATTCTTCTCAATAATAGTAAACTTGAGTGGAATTTTATGAAAACCAAAAATTTAGGTCTAAAAATTCTGAACCTTCGCTTAACTATTTACAGAAATCCAAAGCAAATTAATTATTGCCAACTTCAAAAAAAAAAGTTTTTGCTGAAGTAGTCGCCCTCCCGCTCAAAATACCATTAAGACATCTTCGTCAATAATTTATTATGTTTTATTTTTAACAACCCTATCAACAACTAAGAAATTCCAGATGACAAAACCCAACAAATCTTTTCCCAAACTGTGACTAACCACTTAGCAGCAACGAGATCAATTCTCATTTATTTCAGTAATTGATGGTTTTTCTTTTGGGGGAGGGTGGGAAATCATCAAATAACCTCTCCCGCTCTTGGGCAGAGTGAAAGGGAGTGTCAGACTTCTACTGAACAAAAACCACCTATGTTCCTTCTTAGCCCTTTTATGTCAAGGTCGCACAGCCCCTTCCATGTTGCTGACATCTCTTTGAGGCGCGTGGAACACGAACGCGACGTCGACACGGCCTGTCGTCGTCATAAGACGGATGGACGGCGAGCTAGCCCATTACTCACCGACCACAAGCCCGCGTCTACGGTGGTCGGAAGCCGTCATTTAGCTCCCGACAGCCGGAGCGTCTCCCACGGCGGCTGGGACGTGAGGTTCTCTCCCTTTCACGTTCTGCCACCTTCTTCGCTAGCATCACTGCTTCGCAAAGGGAGGCGACGTCGTCCCATTTCTCCTCGCCCTGGACCATGGCTTGCACCAGGGCCGGACGCGAGAGGTCGCCGCCGCCGATTGCCGCTACGAGGACATGGCGAGGCTCCGCCCAAGCGGGGAAGACCTCCACGGTGTACTCCACCGTGTCCTCAGGCCGATCCTCACAATGGGTAATTGATGGCCCTACCGAAACTTATTCCGATTTATTTCACTTCATGTTCTAAATTTTGAGCATCGTAAAAGCACTGCTCTCTAATCGAAATAAACTGTATGAAAAACATCACCATAATTTCAACCGAATGCCGTCCAATGCTAGAAATAGGCCTCCCCAAAGTATCGTCACATAGACCGGATCCGTACGTCTCGCATCCAGTGCATCGGCGCAACCTACACTATGTCTTCGGTCAAGCTAGTGGGAGGCCGCGAAACGCAATGTCTTCCGGTTTGCGGTCACCAATCCAGAACTTTTCGGCCCCATCAGCAATCCCTTCTGCGAGTAATATGCCCTTTGCCACTTAAGTAAAAAAAGTAAAAAAAAAATATTATCTTAGCAGCCAGTTGAATTCTCTCTATCAATAAAACTTTTAACTTTTTATTAATATTTCATACGAACGCAACGCAACGGTGTGACACAGTTTCCTCCTTTTGACAGCTTCTTTCACAAACAGCTTCCTACGTTATATTTTTCAAGACCCATTTCATATTTTACAAAATAAAATAGCGAAAATTTTTGATATTCCGTTAGCAAGTTACAGGAATATTTTTTTTAAATATAGAATTTTTTGCATGGAAATTTGTTGAGACTTAATTTTGCGAAAGTGTTCAGATTTTTATTTTAATAAAATAAAATAAAAATAAAATTGTGTTTTATTTCAGGCAAAATACTCATAATGAGAAAATAATACAAATAAATTAAATTAAAATGCAATGTTTAAGTAATAAATAGTTTTTTAAAACGTATATTACTTGTATTGATTTCATGTTGCCGAGTGTGCAACTGGTAAAATATGCGCTTAGAATAATAACTTAGCACCATCATCACGCCTGTAATCACTCACGCTATTGCTTTAAACCGGGCATCAATACCGACTGCACGAGTACCTACCACTAAGAAATTTATGTATAAACACTAAATTAGAATTCACCTTTACCATTAGGGTAGTTAACAAAAAAAATCTAATTAGTCCGTCAGATAGATTTCCAAAAAAATATTGGACACGTATTTTTTCTTTTTTCACGTAAACAAACAATTAAGACGATACAGTGCTTAAAAACTCGTGTGACGTCATATTCTAAGGAACTAGTATGGCCATATTTTAGCGGTCAGTGACGTCACAAACCCCCACTCAAATCTTTGATCGGTTTTATCTTCGTCAATTTTTATTGATTTGATAAAACAAAAAATACGTATCCAATATTTTTCAATAATCTAACAGACGGACTCACTATTAGAATCACATTTTTTCTAGTCAGTAAACATCCTTATTAGCCCTCATCTGCTGCAGGTAAATATGTGTAACATAGATGGAAAATTCCACTAATACTTTTGCCTATTTTTTTGTTTTTTTTTATTTTTGGTGGGTGTAAAATCATCGAATAACCCCTCCCGCTCTTGGGCAGAGCGAAAGGGAGTGTCAGACTTCTACTGACTAAAAACCACCCATGTTCCTTCTTCGCCCTCTATGTCGAGGCCGCGATAACCAGAGGACTACCCGCAGCCCCGACAGGTGTCGGCCCTTTCGGGCCCCTCCCATGTTGCTGACATCTCTTTGAGGCGCGCGTGGAACACGAACGCGCCGTCGACACGGCCTGTTTTCGTCGTGAGACGGACGGACGGCGAGTTAGCCCATCACTCACCGTCCACAGGCCCGCGTCTACGGTGGCCGGAGGTCATCGCGGGACCCCCGACGCCCGGAGCGCCTCCCGCGGCGGCTGGGACGAGAGGTTCTCTCCCTCTCGCGTTCCGCCACCTCCTTCGCCAGCATCACTGCTTCGCAGAAGGAGGCGACGGCGTCACCAGGGCCGGGCGCGAGAGGTCGCCGCCGCCGATCGCCGCTACGAGAACACGGCGGGGCTCCGCCCAAGCGGGGCACACCTCCACTGTGTTAATACTTTTGCCTGACCCGTGAAATGAGTTCAAGACCTGATAATCAGCGGAAGCGTGTGCGACCACTACACAAACGAGGCTGCCAAGGGGGTAAATAGTCACAAATCTTTAAAAAATACTTAACCATGAGCCACTCGACACCACAGCATTGTATCTCATTGCCCGCGTCTTGCCGCACAAAATAATCTCACAGTATCCTACAGACATCTAAACAAACGCGATGTTATGAGACGGCAATAAAAGACGATCGCTAGTCACAATGTTTGTCAGGATATCGCGGGCGTATGTTACACCATACTGTGTCTTAAGGGGGGTTCGGATGCCTGTTGGGGCTACAGGTTGTTTGAAAGAGATACCGCGGCCTCGGACACAAGGGGCTAAGAAGGAACAAGGGTGGTTTTTAGTCAGTAGAAGTCTGACTCTCCCTACCGCTCCGCCCAGAGCGGAGGAGTCATTTGATGATTTCCCATCCTCCAACAAAAAAGGAGAGTTCGTATTGGATTGATTCACAATCGAATACACTTAGATTTACGTACATGATGTGATGCATTTACGAATTATTGAGGAACGAACGACATTACGAAGTCATCATCTCATCATCTGCCAAGCCTTTCCCCAACCACGTTGGGGTGTGCTCCCAGTCCAACCGGTGGCAGCTGAATACCGGTAGTTTTACATGGAGTCTGATACTTCCTTCCACTCCGCCCAGAGCAGGAGTAGCCATTTGATGATTTCAAAACGTCACAAAAATACTTCAAAATATAAATGAATATGAAGTACTTACCCGACTACGGCGAAGCCAAAAGAAAGGGTAATGATTTTGGCAGACCAGGTGACCTTTGTGTCAATGAAAACGCTATGATGAGCATCAGGTATCAGTGGCATGCGACTACGGCTGCCTCTATAATAATTTTATAGATAAGAATGTCAGATAAGAATTATTTTCTTGTTTTCTACTTTTAAGACCGCAGTTTTACTAGTCTGCGACTTTATTCGTAGTCGGGTGTTATATTTTTTCAGTTGAATTAGAAATAAATTATAAGTGACCTTATTCCCGTTACTTTACTTATGTATTTTCTTTATTACTTTGTTTTGTACTGGGACTAATAAAATACTTTTTCTTTCTTTCTTTCATTCCAGAAAATGGTTATACAACAAGCAGAATTTTTGAAAACTGTGTAATCTCATTGGTGCCACCGAGAATATAAGCCGTCCTGTAGGAACAAAAGCTAATCTTTGTAGATAAGCTTTTTCAGCGGACTATATAACACTAACTACTATATAACAGACTACAATCCCTGGAAACAAACAAATATACGCGGAATTAGCTTACCTGAAGAACAGACCGGCCAAGTGTGAGTTGAAATCGCTGTGGGTTCTGTACCATCGTATTATGGGAGCCTCGTTTCATCACTACATAATATAAAACAAAGTCGTCCGCCGCGTCTGCCTGTCTGTTCACGATTAACTCAAAAACTACTGCACCGATTTTCATGCTGTTTTCACCAATGAATAGAATGGTTCTCGAGGAAGGTTTCAATGTATAATTTGATCGACATTCACGCGGGTGAAGCCGCGGTCATCAGCTAGTTTATAAAATATTTATATGCGACTTCAAAAAAGGAGGTACTTACCATAATGCCGTCATTTATGTATATACTACAATATAAAACTGATTCATGTCTAGAATTAGTACGGTATACTATAAAGGATAAAATGTTTTATTTGTTTCAAATAAAAAGGCGATTTTAGTAAAAATAGTACATTGTTCACCGAGAGGAGAAAGTGACCGATTACCGTCGAGGGTGTCGTTTGAAGCCCGAGCCGTAGGGGAGGGCTTTAAAACACCCGAGATCGGGAATCGCGCTTTCTCTCGAGTGATACATAGTGCTTTATACTACACCTACGAGGAAAATAAAAAACTAAATCTTTACAGTTTTACCAAACACACGCGTGATGTACCGTATGTACCGTATGTGCTGTGGTGAAGCATGCCCGTGTGGTACTACTGACTGGACTAGGATGAAAGGCAAACAGATAGTTAATTGCCGCATTAACATGAAGTACACTTTTTATACATGTTGTACGAAACTGTGGGACAATTAATAAACACTACACAACCGAGCTTATCCCAGTTGTATACGTCCCTGCGTGCCTGTTGGCCTTGTTCTGTTCTGTCTCTTGCTGATATGGAGGGAAGTGGAAATTATGTTTTTCCTACTTCTCCGCTATTCTTTCCTGATTAATTTCGTTGCGGGATCCAAAACAGTTATTTATTTATTTATTTATTTATTCAAATCTCCCTTACAACTATCATTACAGGAATGTTCCTAATGCGATAGCTCGGTCTCAAAATTAAATTTACTATTTACAATATAAAAACTATGGTAAAAAACTAAAAAGAAAAAGAATTAGCACTAGTTACAAATCTTAACATCTAAGTAATAATATATAATCATAGCTTCTGTACATCGCAACCTAACTAAAAAAACACTATATTTAAACAATAAAACAACAACATTTAGTCTACATTATAACATAAAATAAACAAGAGTATTTTAGCGAATTCACTCAAATAACATGTAAATACATCGATCTTGACGTGAAGATCGTTAATAACCCTAATTGCGCGGGTCAACGGTGTTTTAGCGAGGAGGTTGGTCCTGGCAACCGGCACGGCCAGCAGCGGCGGGCGACGCCGCCTCCACACATAGCGGTCCGGTACACATAAACTCAGGCGCTGCAGCACTCCTGGGTTATGCTCAATGCCACGAAGTAACCTAACTAAATACGAAACAAGCGTGAATTCCCGTCGCACCCTCAGTTGGTTGTACCCGACCATACCTAGCACAAACAGAGTGGGGTACATCAACGGGTAAAACGGATATACCCCATATAGCTTCCTGTATAAGTGGCGTGTGAACTTGTTCTGTACGCGTTCCAGCATTACCACGTACTTGGCCTCATGAGGAGCCCATATGACAGCACTATGTTCCAAATGACTCCTTACTAGTGCGTCATATAGGACTCTTACTGAAGCGATGTTAGTAAAGTGTCGTGTCTGCCTCAGAACAAATCCCAGGTTTCTAAACGCTCTTTTACATATCCTCGTAATATGGTCGCGAAATGAGAGTTCAGGAGTGACAGTGACCCCCAAATCCCGCACCTCGGAGACACGTTGCATAAGCGCGGCACCCACTACGTACTCGTGTACCAGAGGAACACGCGCGCGCGTAAAACTCATCACCGAGCACTTTAGCACGTTGAAGAAAAGCTTGTTGTGCTGACTCCATTCGACTATCCTATCTATATCATCCTGCAATCGTTCGCAGTCGGATTTATTATTAACCTCGAGCAGCAACTTAAGGTCATCCGCAAATAATAAACAAGAGCCATGCTTGACAACTTTCGGCAAATCGTTTATCATTATGATGAATCCGAGAGGCCCTAAATTGCTGCCTTGGCTCACACCGGACCAGGTGTAATACGGATCGGATACACACCCATTATAATCAACGTACTGCTGTCTATCCTGCATATAACTGGCGAAGAAGCACAATAGATGTGGTGTACAGCCGATTTCTGCGAGCTTCGTTAGTAGGATGTCATTGTCGACGGTGTCGAAAGCTTTTTTAAAATCAAAATAAGCAGCATCGACCTGCCCACCAGCATCTACCGCCGGCACCACCTGCGCCATAAAATCCAGTAGATTAGTTGCTGTGCTGCGCGCCGGCCGGAACCCATGCTGTGCGTCAGCCAGTTGTCCGCGCACCTGCTCCTGCATGCATCGCTGTATAGCTGACTCGAATACCTTGGCCGGCGTTGATAGTACTGCCACTGGCCGATATCCAGTTATATCCGATCCCGCCTTACCTTTGGGTACAGGAATGACCCGCGTGATCTTCCATTGGGCGGGGAACGTCATTGACTGAAGACACATATTAAAAATAAAAAGTAGTGGTTCTGCGAGCACCCTACCACAATCTCTAAAAAGAAATGCCGGTATACCGTCCGGGCCCGCCGAATGCTTCGGTTTCAGGCGCTCGAGTGCACATCTGACGTCCTTCAGACTAAGTGCGTCAAGTTGCACCCGCGCACTGCTCGCCGCTCCCGCCACCGCTGCCGCTTGAGCGTCTAACCGCGGCGGCTGATCGCTGTAAACCGATTCGAAAAAATTCGCGAACTGCTTAGCACACTCGTCATCCGATAAATGCTCACCCTCTTTTATAATAGTCTTTTTGGTTACCGCACTTTTCTTTGATCGGATGTATTGCCAGAACGACTTAGGATCTTTAGCAAACTGACACTGGATTTTATGTTGATGCAGTTTGTGAGCAGTTTCTATAGATTTTTTAATTAGCGCTCTGCATTTAGAATATTCTGTTGTTTAGTTGATTTAAATTTCTTGTGAAGTCTAGCTTTAGTTCTCAAGTCTCTTATTATTTCATTCGTGTACCATTCCGGATAAATGTACCGTGACTTTGGACTAGGTTTTTTCCTGGGAACACAGTCATCCAAAATGTTATAAAGAGTACAGTAAAATAAATCCAAAATTTCTTCCAAATCGCTCATCTCATACAGGCTTCTCCAATCCACCGACCCTAACTTTGAATACAGTAATTGATAATCCGCTTTGTGAAAGTTCCACTGCGGTCTAATATTACGTGCACATAAACCGGGCACGCCAGCGGGGGAAGCAGCGGGTTCGGGGGCGGCGGGGACAGCCGCGCTCGCGGGCGGCACGCGGACCGCGAGTGGCGGGTGATACGCGTCGACCGGCACGAGCGGCTCGTCCACCGCTACTACCGACACCTCACCGTAAAAACCAGAACTTAAAACCAAATCCAGCTGCCTATTTATACAATTGGACACATTATTACTTTGAGTGAATTCACAAAATGCCACGAAACATTCATAATAATTAGTTACATTCAAAGGACACGAATGTAAATTAAAGTCACCTATCACAACAATTTGCTTATATCTAGCGCACAGGTTTTCTATTATACTAAACAAAATCATGTAGTCATTCTCTGAACTACCGGGCGGAATATAAATTACCGAACACAAAAACAAAAATTTGTTATTTAAGTGTACCGTCGCACAAACCATTTCAAAAACACAGCTGTTTATCGACACGTCCGTAACTTGTACTTGCCGCAGCTCGAACCGGTGTGTGGCCACTAAAAACGCGCCTCCCTGTTTTCGACCATCCGCTCGATCACAACGCAGTATTTGATACCCAGGAGGGATTATTTCGAGATCTTCAATGGAATCATTGCAACCAGATTCCGTGATTGCATAAACGTCAAAATTCAGAGAGTCAATGTTATTTCTGAACTCGTCCAGCTTTGTGCGAAGACCACGTACGTTTTGATAGTATATCTCGATACTATTCATTTGGCGTTCTTTTTGTTGATTTGCGAAACCAAATCCACTCATTGAATTCTGCGTTGATCGGCCAGAACTCCGCCTGATTTAATTTAGCAAAACAGTGTTCAGACACTCCAATAACAAACGATGAGTAATCTCGCTCCGTTTTGTGCTTGATTTTGTCTACTTTAAGAACTGAATCAGGGCCACACACACTTTTCACATGTTCAGTTACGGCTTCCAGAGTGGTGTCCGGATGCAATCGCCATACGTGCAGGTATTTCTTCCGTTCGGTAGCTTGGATGGCCTTCAATTCCTTATTAGAACCTACTTTCACATCCTTGGGTTGTCTGTTAGATTTTTTATTACGTACAGTCATCCACCCCGATTCGCTTTCTTCAATCTCTACCTTCTTTACTTCATCCGCTGCTAGTATGTTGGTAATGCCCGTAGTGTTTTCCGCTAATGCCGCAGACTTCGTGGCCCTACTTTTGTTTACCTTTTTAGCGTAGGTATTCTTGGAAGAACCACTTTGTTGAACAGCAACTTCTTCAAGAGGAAATGCAGAAGTAGAAGGAGGGTTGTCAGGTACCTCAGGTATGATGGTGTTTCGGGTTTGGCTATCCTGGTACAGCTTTGCATCCACTTTTTCTTCGAGTACCCTCATGATCTGAACTATGTTGTCCAACTCTGTTTTCGTTTGTGAAAACTGATTCAACAATAGTTTTATTGCTTCTGCCTGACTGTCCATGCGAGCTACCATATCTGACCTAAACTCTCTTAGTTCCTCGAGTAATATGGAATCATTATCCATAATTATAGGTGATGAATTAGCCTGACTCCCGCGCTGAATGTTCACGTTATTCGTTGGTGTATTGGTGGTATTAGTGGTGCTGACCTTAAAGTCCAGTGTATTTATTCGGACTGGAGTATCACTGTTCCCTATTTTAGGTTTTGATGAGATACATACAGTTAAATCGTTTCTCTGGGACTTCGTCGAGCTTCATTGTCTCGGCGCTTTTCTTGTGGTCGCCACTGTTGATTCTGGCTTACAGGAGCTACAGTGGTTAGGGAATAGTGTGGCGGGTTTGTCCCAAAAAATAATAAACACTACACAAACGAAGCCGCGGGAATAAGCTTACTAATGAAATAGTTTTTTTAGTAATATTTTTCAATTGTGGGTAAGGTTAGGTTGGTTCCAATACGTATCATCATCTGCGCAGTTTTCCGGCTATGATGGGGTTGGGTGGGTAACTGGATGTAGCTGAATCCTAGTATTTTTAATGATTTAACTGGAAGCCGATTCTAACACTGTTGAGGAAAGCCTAGGCAGATCATGATGACGTCATCATAATATACAAGAAGATTGACGACTGACAACATAAATTACAGAACCACGGAAACCACATCAAACAAAATCCCGTTATCAATGATAAGAAGTTTCATAAAAGCGTGTTGCACGTTACTTAATGAACGCTATCAGTGATATCTTATCAGTGATACAAAGGGTTGTTTGGCTGTTATTAGAACTGCACCCTACGGGCAGGTCGATTTTTGCACGGAATTATGTTCTGTTAGTATTTTGATCAATCCTCGAGAGAGGTCAATCGTCGAATCCGACTCGAATCGTCGAATTACGATCAGTAGTAGTCGCATGCCACCTTGCTAACGACAACAGCAGTTGACTTCTGTATCAAATGAAAACGCCACGAAGGAGCATCAGGTATCAGTGGCATGCGACTACGGCGGTCCTCTATAATAATTTTACTTAAATTTAAATAAGAATATACAAATTCAATATATGAATATCAGACGAGAATAATTTTCTTGTTTTCTACTTTTAAGACCGCGGTTTGTAGTCGGGTTTTAGTTTTTAAGCTTATATTTGTATTATCCCTGTATTCCTATGGGAACGGGAACTAACGTCCGCTAGTGTTATCATAAAATTATTACCTATCTGCAAAGCATTCTGAACTATTTAGGGGAACACCAAGCTTCCAGTCTAATCGACTGCAGCTGAATACCAGTACTTTACATGGATCAACCACCTATTTAAATCGATGTAGGAGGCAACGTACATATACGAAAGAAGTACCCTATGATACGCCAATTGCAGCCAAGAAATTCTAGGTTGTTTTTGGTGGGCCATGTCTCCTTGTTGTCATGCCAACGACAGTCCATGTTCAAACATAGACTTGAGTAGGTACTACAAAATATGGGTTATAATTTAGCGAACCTAGCACCAAAGTGGTCTGACACTAATTGCTACTAGATCGACTAACGAGCTGTCATGTTAAAATTGAATTATCTAGATAATTGACGCGAGTGAGTGACCTCGCGGACTAAAGTTCATGAAGTGAATTTTAGTGGTGACATACTTTGAAGGACTTTTTATGATGCTTGTACTCTACATTGGGTTAGGCAAAGGGCATAATGGATGTAAAAGACATCACAATAAAGCCGGGCGACTTTTGTTCTCCTTGCCATTGCCACAGCTTTTTTTTAAAACCTTACCGGGGAACTTTCTGGTAACGGAGCTGATATTTTTTTTTTAACGGGACACGCCGGCAAAACTTTTCCCAAACATCTGTAACTCCTAAAAGCCAGAATTAGCAGTGGCGACCACCAGAAAAGCGCCGAGACAATGAAGCTGGACGAAGTTCCACACAAACAATTTAACTGTCTTGGATCTCGCAACGAAATTAATCTGAAAAGAATAGCGGAGGAGTAGGAAAAAACATAATTTTCACTTCTTTCCATATCAGCAAGAGACAGAATAGCAGGTCAATAGGCACAAAGGGACTTATACAACTGGGTTAAGCCCAGTTGTCTAGCACCATGGATAATATTATCGTTAATATCCAACTTTTTCAAAAACTTAAATGCTAGTTTTAATGTTATAACTTCACCTTATATATTAAAAAAAAAAAAAATGAAAAAGTGTTTATTTGGAACTTAAGTCAAATTCAGTTACAATTTACTTCTGCCAAACTACAGAGCAGTTTGTTGGCAGACGTAGCTCCCACGATACTCTCAATATTAACGTATGTACGTTCACTTTTTTTTTCATTTCGTATATAAGTCGTGAGTTCGAACTCTGGCAGGCGCATTACTTTATGTAATTTATTTCATCACCACTGCTCTCAAAACTGTGAAGGAAAATATCGTGAGCAAACCGGCATGTCTTAGAACCAAAATATACGAAGACATGTGACATCTACCAGCCCGCACTGCGTACGCGTGGTGGACTATAACCCATCCCTGAGTCCCTGCAGTGGGAACATTATAGGCTAATGATGATGATGATGATGAAACCAAGACTTACCGTAAAACGTTTTAAGTAGAGCAAATCAGTTTGATGTGCAAAATGATGGTTGGTGACTTCGTTTAGTCTTTATTTACACCTTAAAGGTCACCTACCTGGGTTCTACCTGGGCATCGAAGCTACCACCTAAAGCTCTAACAAAGTTGTAGAAAATATACTATCAAAAGTTTGTGCTTCAAAAACATGATACTCCAGAAAATCTTTATTGTTTTTCCCACGGTTATCTTGTAACTTATAAGATTCTGGGAACAATTTGCGAAGTTATGGAAACACTTTAAATACTTAGTGAAGTTACTAAGATAATTTTTAGTTAAAAAAAAAGTCTGTCCTAGTGCAAGTCAGATTAGCACATGAAGGGTTCCGTACCATTGTAGTAGATGTTGAGAGATTTTCCATGTTATTATACACCATAAGCATCTTATAGGTTTTCCTGTAATCCATAAATGTTGAACTAATTTCTGTATTTTAGGCTAAAAATGTGGAACCTTAAAAATGAGTGAAGTATTTGGAACGGTTTCATCGCTCCACGCCGTGTTCTCGTAGCGGCGATCGGCGGCGGTGACCTCCCGTGTCCGGCCCTGGTGCAAGCCATGGTCCGGGGCGAGATGGCTCCAGCTCCTTCGGCGAAGCAGTGATGCTAGCGAAGGAGGTGGCGTAACGTGAGAGTGAGAGAACCTCTCGTCCCAGCCGCCGCGGGAGACGCTCCAGGCGTCGGGGGCCACGTGACGGCGTCCAGTCACCGTAGACGCGGGCCTGTGGAATGTGAGTAATGGGCTAGCTCGCCGTCCGTCTGTCTTATGGCGACGACAGGCCGTGTCGACGGCGTGTTCCTGTTCCACACGCGAAAGTACCGATGCCCGTCGGGGCTGCGCGTTGTTCGAAAGAGATACCACGGCTTCGGCACAAGGGCTAAGAAGGAATTACAAGAAAGAACAAAAGGACAATCTTCTATTAGGTACCAATTTTAATTTACAGTTTCGGACTCCTGCTAGACACCTTTGTACTCTTTAACAACCTTTTATTTTATTTTATTGTTTAGCCTAATAATCAGCCTATAAAATCCCACTACTGTGATTCCAGGCCTCCTCTCGATGATATGGAATGGGCTATAATTCACCATGCGGGCCATATACTTGGCAGATGTCACATGTCTTAGAATCGAGTATTGTTTAATCGAGTGTTTTTTTATTTTACCTATTCAGGGTTCCGTACCTCAAAAAGTAAAAACGAAACCCTTATAGGATCACTCGTGTGTCTGTCTGTCTGTTTGTCCGTCTGTCACAGCCAATTTGCTCCGAATCTAATGGAGCGATTAAGTTGAAATTTGGTTCACATATGTATTTCTTTAACCCAAACACGGACGTATAACGTGAATAAATGAATTTTGAATGGTTTGGTTCAGTTTTGGGGAGTTTAAAAGTTTTTTTTCTAAGTTTTGCAAAACTGTACCGTGTGACATATCAAATGAAAAGGCTCGTTGTGAGGATTGCAAATATTTTTTTTTAAATAATTTTAAGATAAATTCTTTTAAAGATATTTAAGGAGATAAAAATTATCCCCTTATCTCCGAAACCACTGAACCTAAAATGTTGAAAATACATACAGAGATTAGTTCAGCACCATAGGGTTCTTATAGTTTTTCCTGTAACCTATAAGGAGTCTATGGTGCTAAAATAACGTGGACAATCTCTTAAAGTAGGTATGCGTACAAACTTACATTTGCAGTTGGAATTTAAGGGTAAACAAATTAAAGTGGGCTCCCTACTACGAAGGTGCGGAACCCTTCATTTGTTAGTGCGACTTGCACTTGACCAGTTTTTTTATGACATAAAAAAACTGGTCAAGTGCAAGTCGCACTAACAAAGTTAATTAAATAATACAAACACAGACACAATGTGTCTGTGTTTGTATTATTTAATTAACTTTAAATTTTACTGCTAAAGTTAGTTTTAAGTTTCATCACGTAATGTTAGGTTAAACTTGTTATTTTAAGTTAATTATATAAAAAGATATTAATTTTATAGTACAGTGCTTGTGGCCCAACTTAATAATTATGTTTATGTGGCATGCGGTGCTAACCTGTAATTAATTGTTACACTAACCTTAGATTATGGTAGGTAATTACTTTAAATATATATTTACAGTGTATACATTTGTGGTTTGGCCAACAAGGGTAAAGAAACAACAGTGAAAGATGACATCGTGAGGTATTCGGCATATCCTAGGATTGAAAGAGTGAATTTGAAAGAGTTAAACGGTAGGGTTGAATAATTATCACTTGCTCAGGTGAAAAACAACATCGTGAGGAAACCAGCATGGCTGAGAGATATTTCTCGACGGTATGTAAAGCCAAGTCACAGGCCTATAAAAACTTTAACACCAGGTTAGGCATTAAAACAATTGAAGGCTTATTATGTCAAAGAAAAGTTATTTAAAGCTAGTACTAATACTTTTCTACATCTAAACTAATAAAAATACACCTTGTGAATGGCAACTAGCAGCTGACTTCTGTATCAATGAGAACGCCATGAAGGCGCATCAGGTATTAGTGGCATGCGACTACGGCTGTAATCTATACATATAATAAAACAGTAAAAAAACTGTGTCTGTACATTGTGCGTATTAAAAAAAAAAAATGAGGGGGGTTTAGAAAAAGTAATAGAGCACGAATCCAAAAAAAAAATTCTGTCTGTTTGTCTGTTTGTCTGTTTGTTTGTACACGCTAATCTTCAGAACAACTGGACGGATTTGAATGTTTTTTTTTTGTTGTATAGGTATTAGGTCTGGACAACATATAGGCTATAATTTATCTTGGAAACTTGAACACCTGATTCAGAACCGCAACAGACCAGCTAAACTATAAGAGATACAAAAATGGTACCATAGCAAAAATTGTTCCACGTGATGAGCATTTTCTGCTCAGAGAGAATCAATTTGAAGATCTGGAACACCTGATGTGGAACTCCAAGAGCCCAGCTACACCATAACACATATAGGAATGACGTCTTAGCAAAAGTTGTTCGGTCTGATGGGCATTTCCTGTTGACTTATAAAAATTGAAGATCAAAAACATCTGATGTGGAATTCAAAGCTATCACTTATTTCACTGTATATCAAAGCTATCAATTATTTCACTGTATATTATTTGTATGTAATAGAAGAGTATATAGATATAAAATAACATAAGCTTTACCTCCACGCGGTGAAGGCGGTAACAGTTTAGGACTACTGGCCAAAACTCCCATTTTTTTATATTATGCCTTCGGGCTTATGTTATTTGAGTGTATAATTTCCTTTTCCATTTCTCTTTGTGACACGGTAGCCTACCCGGTAACGCAGGGGAGCAGTCACTTAGATTTTAATAGTTCAGGTATCTTCTCTTCACAATAAAAATATAACCATGCCTAGAAAGAGGTCAAATCTTTCCCAACGTTCCAAAGGAGCTAAAAGATTGAGGATCATAAGATCCCAAGAATCTACGGAAGAGCGTCAGGAGAGACTTGATGCGGTTCGAGAACATCAGGCTGCAACTCGCTCAATGGAAACCTCTTCAGATCGCGAAGCACGCCTGCGTTCTCAGCGTATTTACGCATCTACATCCAGGTCTCTAGAGACCAGTGAAGAATATGATGCGCGACTGACCGCTGATCGTAAACGTCATGTACTGTCTCGCGAGTCGGAGACGTTCACGGATAGAGAATTGCGCTTGAGTTCTCAGCGTACCTACGCATCTGCTTCTAGGTCTCTAGAGACAAGTGCGGAACGTGATGCGCGACTGTCCGCTATGTTGCTTTTTCAAGGGTCAGCAACGCTTCCGGTCTTTATATATTAGCTCCTGAAGGAAAAACCCCAAATATAGTTTATAAAGAAATTTTTTAAATATATTTTTGCATAAATAGCAGGATCCGCGTACGAAGTCGCGGGCAGAAGCTAGTCTATAATAATTATCAAATTATCTACTTAATAGACGATTTTTCTTGTTTAATACTTTTAAGACCGCGGTTTTATAAGTCTGCGTTTTTATTCGTAGTCGGGTTTTAGTTTTTAAACTTATTTTTTATTATCCCTATATTCCCACGGGAACGGGAACTACGCAGGTGAAACCGCGTGACGTCCGGTAGTACACAATAAATTATTCACCAAATTCCTTTTCAATTTCAAAAAAACAAAACTCACTCAACCATTTTCCCCAAATGTTGCCAACTTAAAAATAAGTTGCGCTCAAAAACTTTTTAACTGGCAACCCCAAGACGATTAAAGTTTTGGCCCACAATTTTCGTTTGTGGCAACTTCGCACATTGCCTATCTTCTCTTGAAGGTCGTTAGGATAAGATATGATGTTGTAACTTTGAACGCATTTCATTCAAACGAGATCATTTTAGTTCCAGTCAAAACAGATCCCACCTAAAACAAAACATGTAAAAAAAGTCAAGCCGCGCAACGCAGTTCTATTACCGTAAAAAGTAGTGAGATCCATGTAATACCAAGTCAGTTAATATATTTAATCCCTACTTAAAAACCTTTGATGTTTTAAATAAAAGATTGACTTGGCCATCGCATCGCATTCGCCAATGTTAAACAGGCCATTGTAATAGCTAATCGCCATCGCATTGGCCAATGTGATGCAGTGGCCAAGTCAATCTTTTATTTAAAACATACATGTTGTGTTGTTTGTATATTCTCAAAAGTCCACAAATTAATGACAATCGGTTTTTATTTTAGGTTTTTTTTATTTAAATCCCGAAATAAAACATGTTTATTGGAGTGAAGAATAAAACAGAAAACGACAATAAACGACTTTAATTATACTTTCGATCCTTGAAGCTTGATTTCATGGTCAAACCTCAATCTAACGGCTAACACTTTCATTCTTACTTTTTTGGGGTAGGTTGGGCATCTAACCAGAAGCGGTACAATCAGTATTTTACATGAAACGACTAGCATTCTTCGCTTCTTAAGTAGGGTGTTGGGGTAAGTAGGGTTACCGGAAATGTTAGAAAACAATTGTTAATGAGGGTCGAAACAGTTTCGTATAGAGATTGAACATTTGTTTTCCCCCTTTAAGACCGGTATATTTTATGCAAAGTTAGCCATGTCTTCGACTCCGACTCTGCTGGGCAGAGTTCGGGAACTTGCGCGGTATCTTCTCGTCCAACTTACCACAGTGTCTCAAGACGAAAGTCTTTGACCAGTGTGTGTTGCCTACATACGGGATCGAAACGTGGTCGCTCACAATGGGGCTCCTCAGAAAGCTCAAAGTCACCAAAAAGGCAATGGAGAGGGCTATGCTCGGAGTTTCTTTGCGTGAACGAATCGCATGAGAACCAAGGTTACCGACGTAGCCCGAAGAATCGCCAGACTTATGTGGCAATGGGCAGGGCGGGCATATTGCTCGCAGAACGGATGGCCGATGGGGCTGAAAAGTTCTGGATTACGAGCCACCGAGTCTAGGCTTGTGCCCTATTGATGGCAATATACTCGCCCTTATTACATGGGATATAGAATTAAAACATAAATGACGAAATGTGGATGATCAATTGGGTACATATCTCAAAAACTCTTCGGAAAAAACAGGCGTAATGCAAGTTGTAACATTTTAAAAGATTCTGCTAGGAAACGCATTCGCAACGCATGCGCGGTACAATACTTGTAACTAATGGAAACGAAGGTTTACTATTATCCTGTCGGGGCTGCGGGTTGTTAGCAAGAGATACCGTGTCCTCGGTACAAGGGCTAAGAAGGAACATGGGTGGTTTTTAGTCATAGATATCTGACACTCTCTGACGCTCTGCCAAAGAGCGGGAGAGGTTGTTTGATGATTTCCAGTTCCCAAAAAAAAGGTGTACTATTAAGTATACCTCTACCTAACCTTTCAAGCGAGAAGTTATGTATTGACCATTATGTAATATCCCTACTCATCATCATCATTTATCTTCCCTTCATGATCAACAGCCAATTAATGTTTCCACTGCTAGGACACAGGCCTCCTCTCTTTGAGCGGGAATAAGCTATAATCTACCACGCGGGCCCAGTGCGGATTTTTATATGTCACATGTCTTCGAATTTTTTGGTTTTAAGACATGCCGGTTTCCTTACGATGTTTTCATTCACCGTTTGGAGAGCAGCGGTGATGAAATAAATTACACAAAGTAATGTGCCAGCCAGGTTCGAACCCACGATCTACTGTTCGTGAGTCGGGGCCGCCACCACTGGGTTCCGCTGGTCAATCTACCCTTATCCTAATTTATTTGGGATCGTCGAAGCCAGTTTTCTTCTTCCATAATCCTTTATTTCTCGTCATCTCAGCAGCCACCACCTTTCTAGACATATCATCCCTCACAAAGTCCATCTATTGTTGTTTCTTTGGTCTTCCTCTACTCTTAAGCTACCTACATTCGTCCTCAACATTTTCCATACTATATTTACCCAATATCCTTCAATATATTTTCTCAATATCCCCACATATCCTAGATTAAAATCTTAAAGCAAATTTTCCGCTGCAATTCGTAGATATTGAAGGAAAATATGAAATTACTTTTAAGTAGTTCACAAGAAGTTTACAATTAAAAAAATCGTTTCAAAGAATTTCGAGCTCAATATTACGGGGGAAAAGAGTAATAATCCTGTAAGCTAGATCTTCATTTCTTAGGAAAAAACACTTCTTAAAAGCTTAATGACTAATGGAGTTGGAAAATTGATATACATTTCTTGGAATGAACGCAAATCTTGTTAAGATTAAATAAAATGTTGGAGGGAATGGAAAGGGCTTTAGGTTTTTTTTTGTGAGAATTTTGGCAGTGGCAGTCCAGTATGCTAGTTGATGGCTGTAGGTTTAGTAACTATAAGGCGCTTTGCACATGGAGCAACTATTGCAGCAACTGGCAACTAGCTGTTTACATATGTATACGAGTATTCCAATTGTACTGTGCACACAGCAACTCGAGTTTCGGTGATCGTCAACAGTTTTCAGTTGCTGAAATCGATGACTTAGTTAGTTCCTAATTGCCGCAACTAGCAACTGTTATAAATGTCCGCATCGAGTCGTTTTGCAGTACGCCAGCGCCATCTGGTGGCGCTCGATGGAGTCATTGGTCCGCGCGCCGCGCGCCGGCCGGTCAGTACGTCACTTCTCAGTGAACGGGCGCGGCGGCGCATGCGACGCTGAACCATCGCGTGTTCTGAAATACGTACCTACAGTTTGAGTGTCTAAGTATCTATATCTACTGTGCGTGGGACTACTGATTGAGTGTATCTGTGTACCAGTCTGATTTCTTCATGCAACACTACCCACCGACGCCCACAGTTAACCAACGATTAGTACTAAAAATCATCCCCTCCCCGTTATATATAACTAGCTGACCGACGCAACTTCGTCTGCGTCACAATAATATATAGCTTACAACCTTCCTCGATAGATCGACTATCCAACATAGTAATATTTTTTTAATTAGTTTTCTGATGTCAGAGTAGTTTTTGAGTTGAATCGTAACAAACAAAAAATTTAATCTTTCCTTTCTATAATATTAATTTAGATTACCTTAGACCGGTTTTTAAAGTTAATAGTCTTTTTTTTTAATATCCATCGTCACACTGAACGCTGATCGACGCGTAGATTACCATAAAATTGCGGCAATCGTAAACGTTATAGCAACTATAAGTTTTTAAACTGACATGGTCTCTGACACTACTATTAATACTGAAAACGGGATATTTGCCACGTTTACTTAATGTTTCGAGTACCCGATATTTCGGCGCTGTTATAAGCACTATGATAAGTGAACATGGCAAATATCCCGTTATTAGTATTAACTTAGCACTTATAGTACAAGATGCTACTACAATGAATTTTTCACACGGCCAAACACAACCCGTATAAGTAATTTAGGTTGGCACACTTGAGTCTAACATAAATTTTGCACTTTATAGATTAATATTTCACAAACAAATCCCTTCATCGAAAAACTGTTTGCGCAAACTCGCAGTATTTTTTTAAGACCTATCCAACGACATCCCACACAATTAACTTTTCGGAAAAAAAAATCATCCCCACTTTAATGTGCACTGGGGACACAAAAAAAAACAATGTTTTACTCCAGCACACTGTCGGCGTAACTCGTTTGTATATTCGTGCCAAATTACAGCTTTCTAGTACTAAGAGTCTTTGAAATATAGTGCGGACGGACAGACGGACATGGCGAAACTATAAGGATTCTATAATGACTACGAAACCCTAAAAAGGAGGAATACGAAACGTCGATGGTCAAACATTTTTGTGATATAATCGGTCGGAGCTGCAACTGTCCTTATTGCACGTTACGGGGGCAGCCGGCAATGGTTTCTTAAAAACCTATGCTTTGGCCCTCCTATCAAAGGAAAAAAAGCATATTGAATAATAAATAATTAAAACGAATTATCCAGTTTCCCTATGCTATTATTTTCCATTAAGTAACACATTACAGGGCGAATATTTCACCGTATAATTAAATCAGCCCTCGACATTCTTTGCGAGTCGAATAAATCAGAAAGACGTATGTTGATTAAAACCTGTTTGGAATAATAATTATGTGAAAGAATAGCTTAAATTAGTAGAAATATAACTAAATTGCGTAAGAAAATAATAATTATAGAAAATAGGTTTTTGACTTTTTATTTGTAGGCTTACAAATAGCAGAGGGATGGGCTATAATCCACCACGCGAGCCCAGTGCGGGTTGGTAAATGTCACATGTCTTCGAATTTGTTGATTTTAAGACATTTTCCTTCACCGTTTTGAGAGCAGCGGTGATGAAATAAATTACACAAAGTAATGCGCCTGCCAGGATTCGAACCCACGACCTACTGTTCGTAAGTCGGGGCCGACACCACTGGGCCACCGCTGCTCTCAACTTCCATTGACTCAAATAAAAACCACTCGTGCGCACATCTCCTTGAGGTGCGCGTAGAACACTACTTACTTTGGTTAAATGGGGGTCAAAGTTCCAAAATTTTTCACAGCTGTTTTTGTGCATACTAGTTTTTCAGGTTATAACTTTACTTAAATTACCTCCATTACCAGTTTACTATTCAAAGCATCCATTAGCACAATGTTTTAAGAGTGCTACATTGAGTTTTACCGTAAAATATGATTTTTGACCCCAAAAAAGTCGTTTTCCAGCAAAAATTTTTGCGTAGGTACTTAGTTTGTTGTACAGAATGCTTGGTTGAAGTATGTGTGAAGGGTTAATCTACACCCTGTATAGTCCATACCTACCTATTCGATTTAAGATACTTAACAATTCGTTTTTCCAAAAACGTTACACAATGATAGCACATTACTCAAGTATGATATATATACGAAAGTATTTTTAAAAGGAACATGTATATGTGTGTGTTACTCTTGATCGTCCATTCGTATCTTTCCAGTACATTAACCGTTTGATGGCCAGTAGAACGGAAGGTTCTCCCATTTCCAAGTGGTTTACTTACGCTGTCTTTTGAGAAATGATCTTTTACGATCCGTCCGTGGTCCCGGTTGTTTATTGGTAGATCTTTGACAGTCGTTAAAGGTTGTCAGTGGCCTGAAAGTCTGACCACCAGCTTACCGTATTACCCAGTACTAAGAAGTCAGATAGCCAGCCGTTCCATGTCAAATTCTGGTATTCTGGGGAAGGGTACACAATAAAGTATTACTGAAATGAAATATAACATATCACGACGCTAGGCAAGTGAGCATATCCTAGTTGTATACGTCCCTTTGTGCATATTTGCCTTGTTCTATTCTGTCTCCTGCTGATATAGAGGGAAGAGAAAATTATGTTTTTCCTACTCCTCCGCTTTTTTTCTGATTAATATCGTTGCGAGATCTAAGACAGTTAAATGTTTCTCTGGGACTTTGTCAAGCTTCATTGCCTCGGCGCTTTTCTATTGGTCGTCACTGTTGATTCAGGTTTTCTGGAGTTACAGTGGTTTGTGAAAAGTGTTGCGGGCTTATCTTCTTCTACACTAATATTATAAAGAGGAAAGATTTGTTTGTTTGTTTGTAACGAATAGGCTCCGAGACTACTGAGACCCATTTCAAAAATTCTTTTTCCGTTACTTTTTATCCCTGTATTCCCACGGGAACGGGAACTACGCGGGTGAAACCGCGTGACGTCCGCTAGTTATATTTATAATTCTTATGTATGTGTGTATGTCACTGAACTCTTCCAAAACGGCTGTGGATTCGAGAATGGTTTAGATTCACAATTGGACGGGACGGGAGGCGCTGCTGTCCTGCTGGACGACGTCTGCCAGGTCCGCTAGTTCCATGTAAAACAATAATTAAAGTAAAGTGATTTCCATGCAATGACGTATTATATATAGACACGTCATGAACTAACATGGCGGCGCTTCAAAACGGCGAAAATATTATATAACTGCTTTTACGCGTAAAGAAAGGGAAAGAAAATATGACACCGTACAGCGGATGCCTGTTGTCTTTATGATTCGCGCAGGTCAATTAAGAACAAACGTAGCAACGCGCGAGAGGTTGGTGCGTAACTAAGCGAGATTTGGCCAATTGGCTTAATTTCATGTTATCATTTTTGAGGGCGGACAACGTATCTATAGTTTTAATATGTCATTGTTTCCATGTATGTATGTTTGTAGCAAACACAGCCAATCTCTGTGAGACAAGCAGGTTATTATTACGTAACATAAAATAATAAACACGAGCTAAAGCTCTGCGTACCCCAGAAACCTGTACACCGTGATAATTAACATAAACAAGTAGTCCCAAATATAATGAATACAGACAATATCTAATCTAGCTCAATTGTTATCAGTAAGCTTTTGTCTTATCTCTGACGTCATCCGACGGGTCGGCTTGACTGACTGAATAGTGTGGTATAACATCACGCCCGAAGGGTTAGGCATAGGTGACCCTCACATTTCTTTCTTTCTAACCGACTGCGGCGAAGCCCAAAAGGAGGGTTATGTGTTTGGCGTGTATGTATGTTCTCGTATGTATGTATGTCTGTCTTTTTGTTCCCTCATAAGTCCTAAACGGATGAAGAGATTTCAATCAATTATACGTCGTTAGATTCATCCTGAAGGCGCGAGTGTCATTGGCTACATTGAAATTAAAATTAAAAACCAGTCAAGTACATGTCGGACCACGCACAATGTAGGGTTCCGCAGTTCCCCATCAAAATATAATATGTAAACTTACTAACCTGAATTAACCACCCTGCCGACCTGCCTCCGAACGATGATTTTTATTGTAAAAATAAAACAAACTTATATTTGCAGTTTTGAGACCTGCGCTCTTATACATTATGTATAAAAAAAATATTACATACAATAACATTTTATAAGTTGGTTGACTATTAAAATATTTTTTTTATATTTTATTATTCTTTATTGACTATTGCCCCTACACTGGGAATTTCTTCTGTATCCCGGGTGCGTTTACAAACATATATATTTTTTTTATTTATTTATTTATTTATTATCATTCGTATAGATAAAACAAACAAAACATACTTAATATATACCTCAATATTCAACATCCTTATCGCAGACAGTAAACCGTTTGACAGCCTAACAACATTTTATTCGTCTGTCAAAAACATCAAACATACTATACGACATGTATATTGTCTATCAACATATCAGATATGCCTTTTGTGCCAAATCTCTTTGTTTGGGGGTCAAAGGGGACAAAAATGAAATGCACGGACAATAGTCTATGCGGGGTTTATCAAATGTTTGTGTGGCTTTAACGGATGCTGTTTATTAACATCTGGGAGTTGAGTTTGGGATGTTTGGGAGCAATTGGAAAAGGAGGAAGGTCGTGTCGATAGTCTACTCTTTATCAATAAAACGAAATATATATGATACAATAACGGGTGTAAAAATACCCTTAACGCAAACGAAGGGCTCGTGTTTTAAGCGGGTTGTTGTAACAGATACCGCGGCCTCGACATAAAGGACTAAGAAGGAACATGGGTGGTTTTTAGTCAGTAGAAGTCTGACACTCCCTTTTGCTCTGCCCAAGAGCGGGACGGTTATTTGATGATATCCCCCCCCCCCAAAAGGCACGTGTTTGTTTGTAGAATATACCTGGGAACCGAGATATTGGGGGTCAAAGTTCCAAATTTTTTATAGCTGTTTTTGTGCATACTAGTTTTTCAGGTTATAAGTTTACAAAAATTACTTCCATGACCCGTTTATTATTCAAACCGTTCATTAGCACAATGTTTTAAGAGTGCTACATTGAGTTTTACCGTAAAATGTTATTTTGACCGCAAAAAAATTTGATGTGCAGAAAACTTGGTTGACGACTGTGTGAAGGGTTAATCTACATCCTGTAAAATACATAAAATGATCACGCCAGTAATCTTCAGAGGGTCCTTACCATTTGAAGATTACTGGCGTGAGTATTTTAGACTATTCAACCTGGCACCTTTCCAGATCCCGTGGCTGCCACTAATAAATTACATTATGAAAAAACTCAATAACACTTTGTGCCTAACTGGAGAATTAAGTCTAGGATACCTGACCCAACCAACCAACGAGGCAGTGACAATGTAAATTCACACAAATCGTGTCGAAACTAAAAATGGTATTTTCGTAAGAAGGATCAAAACCGCTTAAAGAACAGACAGACGGACAAGGCGAAATTATAAGGGGTTATTGACTACGGAACCCTAATTAGCGATACTTTTGTGGCAAAATCAGCCTGAGCATTTAATTTTCTTGCTGCCACTACTTTTAGAGTGCGCAAAAATAACATTTATAAAATTATTAAAAATTTCTTTAGAAAAACTGAAAAACTGCCTCTGCATCACCTAAAGATGATGAAGAGAAATGAAAATGAAAAAAGATAGAAAATGCCTCTGGCATTAAGTTTTACTCTGTAATTTGTGCTTGAAGAGTTAAGTAAATAAATAGCATTTAATATTGCATATTTTATGGTGATTTTAGATGCCTCTAACTATATTTTTTCGCTGTAATATGACAGCTGACGACATATTTTCTTTTTAAATAACCCTTTGCCAAGTCCCCGAGGACAGAAGTGTTATCGCAGCGTCAACTCAAGGTTATGTAGTGAAGTGGAGTTTTACATGTACGGTGTCATAAGGATCGATAGGAATGTAAATATAATTTGTTTTTTTTTTCGTTTGAGTGACGTGTTTTTTTCTGCAAAAAGGTAATTCGTGAAGAAATATTAAATAATAGTACTATAAGTCATGTTGAAATTAAATCAAACTGTAACTATAGTACATTTTGATACAAGTGCGGAATGTTTGTTATTGCATCCGAGGCGGATTGAACGGCGGATTGTATTCATGGGGTCGAGAAATGCAATAACAAATTCCCACGTGTATCAAACGACGTTTTTCAATACACTTTCGAAGAAATGAACTAATAAATTTCCTCAAGAATTAAAACAATTAATTAACGATACACACACACACACACCACACACATTTAGGATCTAATTTTCAATAAGATGGGATTAGTCAGTTTTCTCAAGGTTGAGATATCCAATCAACTCAAAATACTCTAAGATATGTGCCTCTTTTAACCCAAAAACAACATCGATGTATCTAATACAAATATCAACATATAAACTCCAAGAAAGAAACCTATAGTAGAATCCATATCATAGCTACATTATGTTCTGTAACTATATCCGAAATGAAAATATAAAGACATGTTTACGGGCGAATTTTTCTCGAGATGTAAGAGTCTTTGCCCACCGTGACTTTAAAAAGGAGGTTTTTCGTCTGATTTTGTTTGTTGGTTTGTTCAGCGATATCTTCGCCAATAGGAAACCGATTTCGATGATATTTTAGAAAAATAACTTTTATAGCTAAATATTAAATGAACTTCTAGAAAACACCAAAAAGTGCAAAGCTACTTTAGCTTGAAAAGTCGATTGCAAAAACCACTGAATAAAACAAACAAAAGCCAAAGTGTAGATTCTCTATGGAGAATAATGGGCAAGAAACTCCATGGACACTCTTTTAAACCAAAAACAAAATTACAAATTAAGACTTATCATTAATGTTGAGACACATCCACGAACCAATTTAAGCAAGCTCTGCTTAAGCTTGAAGAACAACCTAAGCTACTATTATTATTAAGCACAGAGACAGCATCAGTACAAAAAGTCCAGTGGGCGAAGGTCCTAAGACAAAAATGTTTAGAAAATGTGTTACCCTTTTTTGTACACTGAAAGGGTTCCGGCTTTCTGAAACCTGTTTCGTAAATCCTATTATAAGCACGTGACTAGGTAAAGCTGTATGTGTATGCTTTTAAAAATATTGTACTATAATATTAAAGAAATAAACCTCGGTTTATTGAGCACTAGCTGTTGCCAGCGGTTTCGCCCGATACAACTTGAAAATTATCCTACAGGAATATAAAATCGGGATAGAAACTATCCTAATTTTTTTTATCCAAACGGGGTTGATGGAACTTTCTCTATGGACCTGGACACACACAGCGTCACCGAGATAGTTGAGAGTAAGTCAATATTATTTCCCAAACTTTAATTACAGTATTAGTTTTATAAGGTTAGTCCGTCGAGAAATGTTTCATATACACATTTCTCGACGGACGTTACAGATTACGGATCATGGACGGATCTTACAGATTTAATTCACTGATTAAAGAAATCCATAATAATTATTTTAAAATCTTTAATTTTTAAGAATACTAATTGTTGAAGATTTGCCATTTTGAGAATTAGCCATTTTGAGAATTGGGCATTAAGAGAATTAGGCTTGTAGAGAATTGGGCATTCTGTGAACTAGGCTTTTTGAGAATTGGCCATTTAGAGAATTATGCTTTTTGAGAATTAGCCATTTTGAGAACTAGTCCTTTTGCGACTCTGTTGCCATTTTGAGAACTAGTCCTTTTGCGACTCTGTTGCCATTTTGAGAATTAGGCACTTTGCGCATAAACCGTAAAAGTACTATGACTAATGATTAAATGACAACAATGAGCTCATTTGTTTGTGACGTTACAACTAGTTATTTTTTACTAGCAAACATCATATTTTGTGTGTGGTAACAAAATGACCTTGAAAAGAAAACAAACCCTAGTTTTCAAGTCAAATAGTTTACCTTGCCCATCACTACTTGTTAAAACATTTGGTGCCACTAGGGACAAGGCATTTGAAGCCGACTTGACCTAGGAATTTATCAAAATAGTGTCGCTTAGTTCATATTATATAATATTTCAAGGTCATTTTGTTACTTTGAATGTTAGTGGAAAAATATGGAGTATGTATTTTTTTTCAACGTTCTGACAAGGGCAATTTACATGGCTATTTTTGTTGACATTATGAATGTTTTTTAAACGGTAAATTATAAGCTATGTCGTTGGTTAAAAGTTCTACTACGGTGCTACTATTGAGCTTGTGGTCCTGGGTTCGATTTACAAAAAAGTTTAATTGCTTTTTTTCCCTGGAGTCTGAATCTAAGTCCAATTGATGGCATTAGACGCGCTCTCTATTACATGAGATATATACATTCATAACTGTAAGAGCAGTGGTGGCCCAGTGGTGGTGGCCCCGACTTACGACAAATAACACATGGGTTCGTATTCAGACAGGCGCATTACTTTGTGTAATTTATTTCATCACCACTGCTCTGAAAACGGTGAAGCAAAACATCGTGATGAAACCGGTATGTCATAGAGCCAACAAAATGGAAGGACTGTGACATCTACTAACCCGCACTGGGCCCGCGTGATGGGTTATAGCCCATACCTCTCTTAAATAGGAAGTCTGAGTCCCTGTAGTGGGAACATTATAGGCTGATGATGATGATGAAACATAACTGGCGAGATGTGGGTGATGTATAACACGTATGCCTAAACCTTCGGGAAAGATGATGATGTGATGTTGTAAGTTTCTTTTATTCACTCCATACATTCCATTTATTACATAAATAGCTGTTGCCAGCGGCTTCACCCGCTACAACTCGAAAATTATCCCACGGGAAGATAAAATCGGAATAATAGTACATTATGATATAAGTGCGGTAAGTTGAAAATTACGGCCGAGGCGATATTGCTTGGCCGAGCCGTAGGCGAGGGCTAAACGAAAGCAGAGGCTGTAATTATCCCCCACCGGAGTGTCCCCACGTTGCCGTCGTGGTGGGGCTTGTGTGTCTCAGTGATCCTTGGAGCTCTGCCGGTAGATATACTCATGCCGGAAAGGTCCAAGTGTGAGAGACCAGACAAAGAGGGACACGCGAGGGGCGCACCGCCCGGAGACGTGAGCAGTGTTTGGTTTCTCGGGCGGTGTGCTTGTCGGAGGAAGAGACCCTACTTGCTGCTCTCTGGTTCGCGTCTGCTCATCAGACGTGACTGTGAGGGCAGCAAGTAGGCGGAGGGAGGTAGAAGTAGGTGGAGATAGGGACCGCACCCTCTAAAAGGAACATTATTACCATGGAAAGTAAGACTATCGAAATAGAATTACCCCAGGGCGGTACCAGCTGCTTAGCAGCTGGAGAATCCGCCACGGTCCCTAGCGGACCGTCAAGCCCCTCGTATTCTGGGGGGGGCAACGACAGTCACACACCATCTGCCAGTGGCAGCAAGAGCCGAGACGGCTCCCGGTCAGGAGGTCCTGTGACCGGTGAAACGAGAGGGCCTGACAAGGTGTCAGGAAAGCGCGGCGCAAAGGGTCCCGCCAAATTTTGGCGGAAGAGCTCGCCTGAGCGGCGGATAGATGCGGGGTCGGAGTCTGACTCCGTGTCTGGCAGCTCGGTGAGCTCTGGGCGCGAAGGCTCTGGACGCGAAGGCTCTGGGTGCGAAGGCTCGGAGGCTGCTGCGGGGAACGCGGAGCGTTTCCGCAAGCGGCCCAGACCGAGCCAGGAGGAGTCTTCGTCCAACGGAGACCTGACCTCGGCCCGGAAGGTCCCCAAGAGTGGGCGGGGGAAAGGCGGAAGGGGGAGACGGCTCGCTTCTAAGGCGGCCGGCCGGCGAGCCGCGGAGGGCGCCGGGGAGGGGGTTCACCTTAATCGGAGGATTCTCTCCTCGGAGTCTTCCGACTGTGAGCCGGAGGCGGTGACCGGTGGCCGCTCAAATCAGGAGTGCATGGCCGGGTTTGAAGTGACAATGAGGGCTGCGATACGCGATGTGGCCTTGAAGAGGACTTTTGAGTCCAAAAGCAAGGCCATTATCGCGGCCTCAGCCTCCATTCTTTCGGCTGCGGAGGCGCTGCACCGTGGGCCTCCGCCGTCAGATGAAATGGCCGCATTACGGGCGGAGGTCGCCCGTTCGGCGGCTGCGATGAAGGGTCTCCGGGAGGAAAAAAATGGGAGGCTCCGAGCGGAGTTGGTAGGGCTCCGAGAAGCCGGCCCCAAGGAGGTCCTTCAGGAGGGGCGCGGGTGCGGACAAAGCCAGCCCCCAGCTGCCGAGGAACGGGACATGAACCCGAATCGGCGGGAGCTGGCTGATCTCCGCAGACGGCTCTCCGTCATGGAGGGCATTGTCCTGCGCCCCTCATTGGGGGCGAAGACTTTTGCGGACGCTGCGGCCGGCGTCCCCAAGGCGGGGCCGTCTGGCCAGCCTAGTGGCGGGGCTGCAAAGCCCTCTGGGAAGCCGGCTCCAGCGAAACCAGCGCCGGCGCCGGCTAATAAGACTGCGGCCCCACAGAAGAGCAAGGCGGAACCCCCCCATCCGAAGGGCAAGACGCCTGCCCAGAAAAAGGGCAAGGCGCCTGCCCAAAAGAAGGGCAAGGCGGCAGCGGCAAAGGAGCCGGTGCCAAAAGCGGACCCGCCACCCACTCTCCCTTCGCCCCCAAAGCCTCCCGAGGCCGAGGACGGTTGGCAAGTGGCCGGGGCGAAGCAAAAGGAGCGTAAGGCGGCCCAAAAGGCCAGGCGGGCCGAACGAAAGCGCCGGCGTAAAAAGCGGAGCGCCGCGGCGAAGCTGCGTGCCCCGAAAACCGCGGCTGTAGTCATTACGCTACAGCCGGACGCGGCTAATAAGGGCATGCTGTACCGCGACGTTCTCGCCAAACTGAGGGCGACGGTGAACCTCGAGGAGCTCGGGATCACCGGGGGCCTCCGTGTTCGAGTCACCGCGACAGGGGCTCGAATGATGGAGGTTCCCGGGGAATCGAGCGCCTCGTCCGCGGACGCTCTGGCAGAGAAGCTCAGGGCGTCCCTAAATGCGGACGAGGTCCGAGTGTCGAGGCCCATCAGGTGCGCAACTCTGCGCATCCTGGGCCTTGACGACTCGGTCTCCGAGGAGGAGGTGTTGGCTGCCGTCACCGCGGCCGGGGGGTGCTCCGCCGAGCAGGTCAAGGCGAGCACCCTACGACCGGACCGCGAGGGTATGCTGACTGTAACGGTTAGCTGCCCTGTGACGGCGGCGAAGAAAATTGCGGAGGGCCACACCCTAAAGGTTGGCTGGTCGAGGGTGCAGGTCAAGCTGCTTGAGCCCAGACCTCTGAGGTGCTACAGATGCCATGTGGGGCACCATGTAGGGTGCCGTTGCACCTCGGAGGTGGACCGCAGCGAATTATGCTTCCGCTGCGGTCAGCCCGGTCACAAGGCCGCGGCTTGCCTGGCCACGCCGCACTGCGATGCATGTGCGGCGGCTGGGAAGCCGGCCGAGCACCGGGCAGGGAGCAAGGCCTGCGCTCCACCCGCCAAGGCCAAGGGGAAGGGGCCCTCCGCAACCGCCAACCCCACCGTCGTCAAAGCCGCAGCCGCCGCCGCCGCCGCCGCTGCTGCCAAAGACGCCACCGCAACTCCCGCTGCGGTGGTGCCACAGGAGGTCCCGGAGGGGGCTGAAATGGACTGTCATTAATGGCCCCATTAAGCCTCCTCCAGGCGAATATCAACCACTGCGCCTGCGCTCAGGATCTGTTGCTCCAGAGTATGGCGCAGTGGTCGATAAACATCGCCGTGGTCGCTGAGCCCTATTTTGTCCCGCCCAGGCCAGACTGGGTGGAGGACCTTAGTGGCTCAGTGGCCATTATTGCGTCGGCCGCCGCCGGCACCCCGACCCTTGAGATGGTCAAAAAGGGTCAGGGGTGCGTAGCAGCACGGTTCGGAGAGATCGTAGTCGCGGGAGTCTACTTCTCTCCGAGCCGAACTCTCGCCGAGTTCCAAAACTCCCTCAGGGAGTTAAGTGTCGTCATCGGAGGCTATTCCCTCCCCGTATTAGTGCTCGGGGACTTCAACGCCAAGAGCTTGGCTTGGGGTTCCCGTTACACGGATGTGCGGGGTGGGATGGTCGAGTGCTGGGCTCTGGAAACAGGCCTGGACATCCTGAACCGGGGTTCTGTACCCACGTGCGTGCGGATGCGGGGCGAGTCGGTGGTGGACATCTCGTTCGCCAGCTCCGCTCTGTCGCGGCGTGTCGTTGACTGGCGCGTCATGGAGAGGGTGGAGACCCATTCCGACCACCGGTATATCCGGTTTGAGGTCTCTGCCCAGTCCCCGAGTGCGCCGGTCCCACGGACCCCGAGTGGTCCGCGTTGGGCGCTGAGGCAGCTGGACAGGGAGCTCCTCCTGGAAGCCTCGATCGTGCGGGCCTGGGTGCAATCACCGGTCAGGCCCGCCGACGTAAACACCGAGGCGGGTTGGTTCCAGGAGGCCATGTCCGAGATATGTGACATGGCAATGCCCCGAGTCCGGCCAGGAAGCGCCCGGCGTCAGGTGTACTGGTGGTCGCAAGAGCTGTCGTACCTGCGTAAACAGTGTATGGCGGCGCGGCACCTGTACACCAGGCATCGCAGGCGCCGCATTCGGCCTCCGAATGCGGAAGCCATTGAGGCGGAGCTGTATGAGGGGTACAGGGCGGCGAAAGCCACCCTCCGCGAGGCTTGTAAGCGGGCCAAAAATGAGGCCCGCGAGGAGATGCTGGAGACTCTGAACAGAGATCCGTGGGGGCGCCCTTACAAGACGGTGCGGAATCAACTCCGCACCCGGGCCCCCCCGCTGACGCAGAGTCTCCGGCCTGAGCTCGTGGAGGACGTGGTGAGCGCTCTGTTCCCTTCGCGAGGGGAGCATCCTCCCCCGCCAATGGCTCCGCCATCCGCGATGCCGGAAGCGGACTATTCAGGAACCGATGACGACATTCCGGAGGTGACTGGGGTAGACCTGAGAGCGGCGGTACGTAGGCTGAGTGCCAAAAATACCGCCCCGGGACCCGATGGCTTGCCTGGCAAAGCCTGGGTCCTGGCCTCAGAGGCTCTTGGGCCCCGACTGGAGGGGTTCTTTAGCGCATGCATGGAGAGAGGCCAGTTCCCGCTTCGTTGGAAGACGGGGAAGCTGGTCCTCATCCAGAAGCCGGGGCGCCCGGCGGACTCGCCGTCCGCATACCGGCCCATTGTGCTGCTCGACGAGGTGGGCAAGCTCTTTGAAAGAGTAATTGCAAACCGCCTCGCCGAGCACCTGGAGGGAATGGGTCCGGATCTTGCGGAACACCAGTTTGGTTTCCGCAAGAGGCGCTCGACGGTGGACGCCATCATGCGCGTGAGAGCCCTCACGACGGGGGCTGCGGTCTCTCGGGGCGGTGTGGTCTTGGCGGTGTCTCTCGACATCGCCAACGCCTTCAACACTATGCCCTGGAGCTGCATTAGGGAGGCACTCCGGTATCACCGGGTGCCGACCTACCTTCGTCGTGTGGTCGGGGACTATTTGACCGACAGGGCTGTCATCTACCCTGGTCAGGACGGACAGTGGAACCGGCGAGAGATGTCGTGCGGTGTTCCACAGGGATCGGTCCTGGGGCCGCCCTTGTGGAACATCGGTTACGACTGGGTGCTGCGCGCCGACCTCCCTAGCGGCGTCAGCGTAGTCTGCTACGCGGACGATACGCTGGTGCTAGCTCAGGGTGGGTCGTACGAGGCGGCGGCCGACAGTTTGACACGCGGGGTTGCGATAGTCGTAGAGAGGATCCGGCAGCTGGGTCTCGAGGTGGCGCTTCACAAGTCGGAGGCCATGGGCTTCCATGGACGTGGGAATGCGCTGCCGTCGGGATCCCAGTTAATGGTGGGAGGGGTTCCCATCGGCGTCGAGTGTACTTTGAAGTACCTAGGACTCGTCCTCGACAGCCGGTGGAACTTCGTGGAGCACTTCCGACGTTTGGCTCCCAGACTGGAGCGGGCCGGGGCTGCCTTTAGGTGGCTCTTGCCCAATCTGGGGGGGCCAAACGCCTCCTGCCGGAGGCTCTACGCGGGGATCGTGCGGTCCATGGCCCTTTACGGGGCGCCGGTGTGGGCGCCTGCTTTGAGGAAGCGGGCCGCCCACTACCTGAACGTGCCCCAAAAGGTCATGGCCGTGAGGACGGTACGGGGGTACCGCACGATCTCCCGCGAAGCGGCGAACCTCCTTGCCGGATTGCCGCCGTGGGATCTGGAGGCGATAGTCCTCGCGCGCCTGCATCAATGGCGCGCGGAGGCGCTGCGCCGGGGGGTCACTCCGCTGCCGCGGCAAATTGCTGCGCGGCGGACAGACCTCCGGTGCGATCTCATGGCGGCATGGAGACAGCGACTGTCGCAACCCCGTGCAGGGCACGCCACGATAGTGGCGGTAAGTCCCCTCTTTGAGGAGTGGCTTGAGAGGCGCCACGGCGCCCTCACCTTCCGTCTGACGCAGGTCCTCACCGGACACGGTTGTTTCGGGAGGTACCTGCACCGAATCAGGCGGGAGGAAACGCCCGGATGCCACCATTGCGAGGATCGGCCGGAGGACACGGTGGAGCACACAGTGGAGGTGTGCCCCGCTTGGGCGGAGCCCCGCCGTGTTCTCGTAGCGGCGATCGGCGGCGGCGACCTCTCGCGCCCGGCCCTGGTGCAAGCCATGGTCCGGGGCGAGGAGGAATGGGACGCCGTCGCCTCCTTCTGCGAAGCAGTGATGCTGGCGAAGGAGGTGGCGGAACGCGAGAGGGAGAGAACCTCTCGTCCCAGCCGCCGCGGGAGGCGCTCCGGGCGTCGGGGGTCCCGCGATGACCTCCGGCCACCGTAGACGCGGGCCTGTGGACGGTGAGTGATGGGCTAACTCGCCGTCCGTCCGTCTCACGACGAAAACAGGCCGTGTCGACGGCGCGTTCGTGTTCCACGCGCGCCTCAAAGAGATGTCAGCAACATGGGAGGGGCCCGAAAGGGCCGACGCCTGTCGGGGCCGCGGGTAGTCCAACGGTTATCGCGGCCTCGACATAGAGGGCGAAGAAGGAACATGGGTGGTTTTTAGTCAGTAGAAGTCTGACACTCCCTTTCGCTCTGCCCAAGAGCGGGAGGGGTTATTCGATGATTTTACACCCACCAAAAAAAAAAAAAAAAAGGCTGTAATTATCAAAGCGCATGTTGTCATACGACGTTTTATAACATACTAGCTGACCCACGCCACTTCGTCTGCGTCACAATAATATATAGCTTACCTTCCTCGATAGATCGACTATCCAACATAGTTATATTTTTCAATTAGAAAAAGAATATTAGAGAAAGAATTTTCAAAGTCGTCAGAGTAATTTTTGAGTTAAATCGTAACAAACAAAAAACCGAATCTTTCCTCTCTATTATTTTAGTTTAGATTACCTTAGAATATGGAGAGAGCTATGCTCGGAGTTACTTTGCGTGATAGAATCAAAAATGAGGACATCCGCATGAGAACCAAGGTTACCGACATAGCCCGAAGAATTGCCAAACTTAAGTGGCAGTGGGCAGGGCACATTGCTCGCAGAACGGATGGCCGATGGGGTCGAAAAGTTCTGGAGTGGCGACCGCGAACTGGAAGACGTTGCGTTGGAAGGCCTCCCACTAGGTGGACCGATGACCTGGTGAAGGTTGCGGGGATCCGCTGGATGCGAGACGCACGGGACCGGTCAATGTGGCGACACTTAGGGGAGGCCTATGTCCAGCAGTGGACGTCTTTCGGCTGAAAGGATGACCTTAGAATATATTATTAAAGTGAGAATTACTATGGGTACATTTCATCATCATCATCATCAGCCTTATATTGGTCCCACTGTGGGAACTCAGGCCTCCTCTCTAGGAGTGGGATGGGCTAATCCACCACTTTTTGGTTCTAAGATAAGGTTTCCCCACGATGTTTTCCTTCACCGTTTTGAGGGCAGTGGTGATGAAATAAATTACACAAAGTAATGCCTGGGTTCGAACTCATGACCAACTGTTCGTAAGTCGGGGCCGCCACCACTGGGCCACCACTGCTCACAAAACAATATACAATAACACCTTGTAAATATTATGGTGCCATAAATATTTTGAATTTGAATTTCTCGGAGGCCAGAATCTCCACGTACTCGTATCTACATTGGAACGCGAGGGCCGGCGCAGCGGACCGCGTAATTATTTTGTCGCGCGGACATTTTTACATTGCGTTAACTTCTAAGATATTTGTTTAAACTATAAAGAGTAAAAAGCACAAATATTCTATATGTATTAAATTTCCGTTCTAACAAACTCATTTATTTAGTTAAAGATTAATACCATATAGGTTAAATAAGCTTCGCAAAAAATAACTCTATTTAACCTATCATTTCAATGGTAAAAAATGGTTACAGTGAGCTAATCTTAATAGATCTGGGGGCATGGCCGATTGAAATTGGTGAAATAAGAGATCCTTTACGAGCAAATGTGTTATAAAAAACTATTATATGTGTTAATCCAGGTTCTAAACTATCTGTGTACCAAATTTTATCCCTATCCGTTTCAGTAGTTTTTGCGTGAAGAAGTAACAAACATACACACTCACAAACTTTCGCCTTTATAATATTATACAGTATGGGGACCACTTATGTGCAATAATTTCTAGGGCACATTTGGTATCGCCTTTTCTGACGATATACAAAAAATGAACGAAATCGGTCCAGTAATTAGGTCAAAAAGTAGAGTTTTCATTTTGAACAAATTTAAACACTCTGTAGAATTGGATCACTAGGTAAATGATTCAATGAACCCTTTAAAATGCGACGTTGCCACTCAGTGCAAACTATCACGACGCTGTTACGTACCTATTCTACTTATTTGCCGAAATGTAAAATCGGTACACCTGCACGACAGGCTGGCATTTAATGTAAAAAAAAACAATTCAACGTTTGAGTGCGTGCGCAAAACTAAGCGTGTACGGGAGATGCAGCCGCGGACCGCGCCGCCTGACGACACCCACATTCGATTAATACTGTGACGGTACGGCCCACTACCTCTCACAGACACAAGACCAGTACAGACTGACTATGAAATTTAATGTTAATGTGGTTTTTTTTTCGGTATACTAGTACTTGGAATTTCCTATTGAACAACTTCCTTGGCCTGCCATGGTCGAAACTTTGTTTTGTTTACACAAACATAATCTATCACTGGGACGCGCCTACATTTCCTGCGGGTGTACATCGGCAGCGGTGTCTTTTGGCGGCTTCTTTAAACAGGCGGCACGAGCCACGCGGCTTTCTTCAAAGGCGATTGAGCGAAATAATATTGCGGGCGGGCGCCGGCGCGGCGGGCGGCGCTGCGCACGGCAGGCCGGCAGGGAGGGAGAGGGGCGCGCGGGTGCGGGGTGCGCTCGCGCCACGTAGGGAAGCACACCTGTTATTGACTATTAGCTTCTGTTAAAAGGAATAAAGATAGATAATAAAAAAAACTGTTTAGCTACTTACTTACTTAGGTGGTGCTATGGTGTTTTAAGAATTATTGTCATGATTCTAGAAACCACTATGCCCTGAGTATTTAAATCTAAACAGCTTTTTTGTTTGTGTGTTCTTATTAAATATTATTAAGTAGATTTAGAGATAAAATGCATAAAGTAAACAACAACAATTTATGAATTGTTTTCGCATGTTACATAGTTAGTTACCGACCGGCTCCCGGTCGATCGACAGACCCGATTGATACTCAGGATTACTCAGGAAGTCACTAACTTAACGGTAGTTTCGTAAACTGTTCAATCGTATTTTTAATGTCCAATTCATATTTTTTAATTGTTAAAAATAAATATTCAAATTACACAAAGATACTTGTATTCTAATGCCTTGTTTCGGTAGTAAGTAATTATGTGTAAAAAGTTATCGATAAGCGTTAATGACGATAATTGCACCATGTACCCTACATTATAATATTTTTCGCCATCTCGGTCTCTCGGAAGTTGCGTTCCGCTTTGTCAGTTCACCGCTAGTCTTCCGGGATAGTGTGTGTGCCTTTCGCAGAGATTTCGTCTACTCAGAGTCTACTTCCGCGCATTGCTTCAAAACGTGATTAGCAAATACCAGTAAATTTAGTGCTTAGTTAGTTTAATTTTTTATCAGTGGAATGGACACTTATTAGTTTAGTATTTATTTGACTTTGTGTGTGTGTAAATTGTGTTTTAAGTATTTTGTATACACTTTGCTCTCGACTTCTTTTTATGGGGCTTTATTAAAAATGAAGTTTATTCGCGTGTCTCCGAAACCGAAGATGAACTGCGCAATCGTATTGTCGCCGCCTTTGACAAATTAAAAACCATGGCTCTGGATCCTGAACGAAATTTGCTGAGCAGGCTTCGGGATAACATTGTGCGGCGATGTAACTTGTGCATTCAAAAACGTGGTGGACACTTTGAAAATGAGAAAATTTAAGTTTATTCTTTTTGGAACTAATGTGTAATATTGAAGTATTTAGTTCAGTTCAGTTATCGCGAAATAAACACGTGGCGGTACAAATGAACTTAGTGGATTTTATTTTCGTCGCACATTGTCAAACGAATCAAAGTGCCGACAAAAAAGCCGCCATGCCGCCCGCGTGCACCGTTGCCACTCTTCGCTCCTGGGGTCAAGGTACGTTGTCTAAACAGAGTGTTTACTTTAAGTGAATTTATTTTGATATTTATTTTGTTTGAAAACTTAACTTTTTTCATTTTCGGTTTTTTATTTTTTATTTAATTTTTCTATACTTCAATGGAGTAATATTCCTTGAGGTTTCAATTATTGCCAAGATGTGAATTCCATACTGTATATAGTGTGATATACAAAAGAATCCAAGCCCCATCTCTTCCTTAAGATCTAATTCAAATACTAGAAAGCATAAGAATGCAAAAAGTTCTCTCAATACCGCCAAGTTCTCTAAGAATTCCGCTCTCAATAGTTTTAGAGTATTACGTTGTACGGTTACCAACTTCTTCGTTGCATATAGGACATTCTTTTAGTATTATTGTGGGATCGTCTGGTAAAATAATAGAGTTTTCTTCATAGAAACTTGTATATTTTTCGAAATAATTGAAACCTCATAAAAAACCAAATGAAACTCGTCTATCGTCGTACCTACATAGGTTTTTACACGTCTTATACCTCTTTCCCCCTTCTCTTTCACGCTTACACACCTTTCACTGAAACTAGCCGCTCGCTAGGTCGGTAGCCTAAAGGGGTCCGTGGATGGGTGACCACTTAATGCATACCGAGTGTCCCGCGTGACTCGGAGAGCACGTCTCGGCTGTCACTTGCACATCTTTGACAGTCGTTACAGGTGACAGTGACCCGACAGACTGATAACACTAGTCTTACCAAGTGGTATCGTGTTACCCAGTTCTAGGTTGTTAAATTCAGATAGGCAATAGGATGGAGACCAGGTATTTTGAAAAACACCTTTCATCTTTGACACCAGTCTCCTACAGTGTAATAATTTTGCTTTGCTTATGAAACCTGTTACATAATCATCATCATTATCATAATTCCATAATATTCTACTGCATGGACTCAGGCCTCCTCTCTCGGAGAGGGATAGGCTATAATCCACTACGCGGGCCCAGTGCGGTTTGATAGTCTCATGTCTTTGAATATTTAGGTTCTAAGATATGCCAGATTCTTCACAATGTTTTCCTTCACCGTTTTGAGAGCAGTGTTTTACATCGATCAACTAGTGCGTCGTGTTGTGGAAAGCAGGCACACATGAGCATCGGTGTCACCCTGTCTGATCAACAAACAGCGATGAATAATCGGTTCAGCAATGCTGCCTCTGATGTAAGTAAAAGGGAGAGAGAGAGAGGAATAGATACACTTGCATCTATTTTTGGTTCAAGAAGGGTTTAGGGTACAACCAATTTGTCTACTCATTAACATTCACACGCAATAACTTCAGTTTATCCGTGATCATGGTGCTTATATAACAGTGCCAAAATATTGGGAGCCATAAACAAAAAAGTACACATATTAAACTATCCCGTTTTCATTGTTAATGACAGTTATATTGGACGTTCTAAAATTTACGCAACGACAACGACGCTTTTTCAAAAAAAAAAACACTGAAAAGTCTAAATCAATTTACTAATTGGTGACTTTGTTTGTTTCACAGATTTTTTTGCCACTGACATCTGATGGTAAAGTTGTTTTGTTTTGTTTGATATTTTTACCACAAAAAAGGGACACAGATGGTCCCAGCTTATGTTAATAAAACCCAAAGCCCTTTACTATTTCTAATTCACAAAATGGACATGGACAGGGTTCAAGACTGCCTAGCTAGACAGCTTTTTATATCACCGTTGTCTTGTAAGTTCGCAGTCAAAGTTTTACTAACAAACAAATTCATGATTGACATCAGATCGTAAATTTTATAGATTTCAGTCTAGCCATCTGTGACAGAGTATTGATTTTTTTTCCAGAAATATTGCTGTGAAAAAAGTTAAGTAAATATTTGTTTACGAATATTGTGCGATGAATTTTAAGAAGCTTTTGGTACGTAAACATATTTCTTAGATAAAGTATTTTTAATCGCTTTACAACTGGTGAAATGTAGGTGTATTTTATACTTGTGGCTTTGGGGATTACAAGCGTGATGTTATGAATTTTTTAAAGTATTATCAAACTACCTTTTTTTTGGGGGGTAGGAAATCATCTTACTTTTTACCCGACTGCAGTAAAGCCCAAAAGGAGGGTTATGTGTTTTTACCCAACTGCGACGAAACCCAAAAGGAGGTTTATGTGTTTGGCGTGTATGTATGTATGTCTGTTTCTTTGTTCCCTCATAAGTCTTAAAGGGATGAAGGGATTTGAATTAAATATACGTCGTTAGATTCGTCTTGATGGCGCGAGAGTCACTGGCTACATTAAAATTAAAAAACTGAAAAGCAAGAAACAAGCACATTTTAAATTAAACTGAACCTCAAATTACCAGTTACTTTAAAAATAAACATCAATGATGAACCTTTTGTAGAAAAACCTTTTTTAATTCAAAAGAAAAACGATTTTCTTTTTTCCCTCACTTCTTATTTTAAGCTAATAAATACCATTTGTAATTTGTAAAGGTCTGTCGTTTTAAATTAATCGTTCTTTTTACCCGATTGCGACGAAGCCCAAAAGGAGGGTTATTATATTATTTGAAAGAAAACCCTTTCTAAATGAGTTTCTTTCGACGAAGTATTAAATTATTTAAATAAATCGCGGATTGAACGTTTTTAAAGAACATCTAGGGACAATAATTAAGAAGAGTACGCTACGCTTCTATATGTTTTAGTCATGTGGAGAGAGTGATTCGAATAAGGCCATAGTCACATTACATTTCATCCAGAAACATCTGACTACACATGGTGTTAATTTCGCTCGTATCCTCGGAAATAGGAACGTATGGTCACATTGGGAGCACGGGCATCCCCTTTCGACCTAAATTCGTCTGTTCTGTAATATTACAACAAATATGTAACCGTTTGGTCATACAAAGATTTTCTTTTGAAGACCCGTTTGGCGCAGTGGCTGAGCGATTAGACTGGTGCTCTGCGTGTCGCGTGTTCGATTCCTGGACGGAACAAATGTTTGTATCTACCTACAGATAGTTGTTCCGGGTCTGGGTGTTTGTGTACATTATTATTATTATTCCCTTTATTTATTTTGTTACAAACTTATTACATTTTTAAATATTCTTTACAAAAAAAACAATAAAAAAACATTTAAAAATATAAAAAATTGTAGCCCACCGGTATCGGGAACAGGGTCCAAGCTACCGGCGGTCAGGGCTCCAGAGAAAGGAACCTCCTAACTATTATTATATTTATTAATTATTATATTAACTTATTATTATTATTATTATTATTACAAATTCCTAGTGTGGGGTAAACATTAAAAAGAAACTTGACTGTTTATTTATGGACTACTTAATTGGACTAGTGGTCGCAAGCGTCCACGCAGCGTGCGCTGAGCATGTGGTCTAGGATTTGATTTCCGGGTCAGACAAAGTGTTATTGGGTATTTCTCAGTAGCAGTCACGGAGTCTAGATTTGTGCACGGTTGATGGGAATAGGGTACGTCCTATTAGTTAGAAGTATAGTTATGATGGTAGTGCTGCTGTCTTGGCGGCCCCAACTTACGAACAGTAAGTCGTGGGTTCGAACCCCGGCAGGCGCATTACTTTGTGTAATTTATTTCATCACCGCTGCTCTCTAAATCGGTGAAGGAAACATTGTGAGAGAACCGGTTATCCGGCGGAGCCAAAAATTCAAAGACTGAGACATCTACTCCGCACTGGGCTCGCATAGTAGATCATAGCCCATTCCCTCTCGAAGAGTTGAGGCCTGTGTCCCAGCAGTGGGAACATTAATAGGCTGATGATGATGATAGTTGCTTAAAACAAAATAGAATTTACCACAAACCCTAAGTTAATTTAGAATTTTGTCTTAGAGTCTGAAGGAGAAACCTCTAGGGATAAAAGTTACTTATTTGAAAGTTAAGATTAATAACACATTTAGGCCCCAAAAGTTGATGATTCAATTAATCATACTTTCAAAGAACTAATATTATCCTTCTCGCTTTGACATTCTCCTTTATCCAAAAAGTATTAAAATAATACTTTAATATTCAACAACAATTTTAGCCCTTATTGCCTTTCAGCTAATTCAATAAAAACATGTGCTTCAGATTAATATTTAAGCCTCTGATAATCTAAATTTCTCCCAAACTTTGGTAATTTTAATCAAACTTGACATCTTAAACTAAGTTAATTTTGATTTTAAGCCTAACAGGCGTCAGTGTAAAGTTGTAATTTGACTAGAAAGTATGCAGACGGTTATTAATAGTGTGCTTAGTTTTCATCGATCTGAATTATTCATAACTTTCTAGAACATAGCTGCAGTAATGCTTTTCTGTTGTGTTTAGTTCACCTCACTCACGTGAGCGCACACAATTTGAAAGAGAACTTATTTGATTTTCTTAAAGTAAATCATCGCAGTATCAAAACGAGACACCGTTAGAATTTGGAGAGTATCATTACGAGATTTTAAAACAGTTCAGGCTATAGCTATGCTTTACAAGGTGTAAACGAGCCTTTCCTGAAGCGGTCACCAAGCATTTTGTACATTAAACTAAGTAAATATTCGTAAAATTTATGCCATTAGAATAATTTCATTTGGGATCTTATTTCTATCATAGATAGCCTACTGGGAATAGGCCTCTTTCCATTCTATCCTATGGTCATAATTCTGTGCAAATTCTTTCAAATTCTCAAGGAAGATATCCCGTTCGTCCCACCATCTTCTTCGTGTTTCAGGGATCAAACCCTGAGCTTTACGGCCACTTCTTATTATTATTTATTTATTTTCAGATATTACATCCATAGAAATTGTTAGTAACACAGAAATACTTATGAAAAACTAATGTTAGTTATGACAAGGCAAGACACATTACAAACTAAGAAACAAAAGCATAGAGACAATCATGACCTATTGGATACTCCGATACTCGCGCGCGTGTATACTTGACTGCGTGTAGTCGTATCCAGTGCTCGAGCATTGGCGAGTCCCATTGGTCCGACAATACGCACAGGATGCTGTTTGAACTAGCATGCATGCGTGTTAGGACAGACGTGCAACACTTACGCACGACTGCAGCGAAGCTGTCTACGTGGGCCTCAGCAAACATGCCAGAAGCACTGCAATGCCGCGGCAGACCCATCAGCATCCTTAATGCATTGTTGTACTGCACTCTCAGGTCACTGTATGCCCTCTGCAAATAGTCAACCCACAGGCTGCATGTGTAAAAGGACTGACAGTATGATCTCAACAACGTCACTTTTGCTTGTTTGGCGTGACAAACATAATAAAATTATTCTACCCAAAACCCATTTAAATTGGGCAGCCTTTTGACCCACGTCAACGATTTGCGTTTTGCCTATGCCTAAATAATACCCTTTATAGCTCAAACCTTATATTTGAAAGAAACTCTGAAGATAGCTCATTCCCTAGTGGCCTTGAATTTATGGACTTACCCGTCTGTTAGTGTTCACGTTTTGGCGCCTTATAAGTATAAGTATAAGTATAACGGGCTGGTGTCCGCAACTCCACGCTCAATGCGCGTATTTTGCGTGTGGGTGGGAATATCACTCGATCCACCCCAGCTCCCCGAGAAAAGCCAGCAACCCCTTGGTGTTACTGGCAATCTCGCGGAGAGTACCTGGGTCACCGAAGTATTTGGCCCTGTATGGGGCAACCCCCGGACAGTGCAGGAGCACGTGGGCTGCTGTTTCTTCTTCCTCCATGCAGGCTCGACACAGAGGACTATCTGTGACTCCTATAACAAAGAGGTGCTTGTTAAAAGTACCGTGTCCAGTGATGGCAGCCGTCACTGTGCGTAGCTGCAGTTTAGTTAGCCGGAGCGCTTGTTTGGTGAGGCGAGCGTCGATGGCGGGAAGCGCCTTCTTGACCTGCCTACACTCGCCGTCGTCTAGTCACAGCTTGGCGTGAAGTTCTTTGGTACGTTTCCTTACCAGCGTGCGAAGATAGCCGAAAGGTAGCGGCACGATGGGTTCTGGGCCCACCGCTGCCATGCTCGAGCCCCTTCGAGCGAGTTCGTCCGCTGCATCGTTGCCTCGGGAGTCGCTATGTCCTTTGATTGAATGGTTATATTATTGAGGTTACCAACCTGGTTCAGGCGTTGGTGGCACTCGTGTATTAGCCCGGAATTCACCGTGTGGCTCCTTAATGCCAGCAGCACTGCCATGCTGTCTGAGAGTATGCGGATGGACTGATCCTTTACCTCCCGAGCCATGATGGCAGATGCCGCCAGGGCGATGCCCATGCATTCTGCCTGAAAGACAGTGTTGTGGGCCCCCAAAGGTACGGCTATGTGGATGTTGAGGTCCTCCGAGAAGACCCCGGCTCCAGTACCAGTACCTGTTTTGGATCCGTCCGTGAAGATCCTCAATTCTGCAGGGTTAAGTCCCTCGCAGCGGTGGTCCTCATGGAGTTGGATTTTGTATTTCTTATCGAATACGTACTGTTTGGGTACTCGATCGTTAACAGCTTTCACCAGGGGGAACTCACTTAGGATTCCCTCTAGTGCCGCAGTATGCTGCGTGCACTTCTTACCCCAGAGTTGTAGCGTATTGAGGCGCAACGCCGTCATCGTTGCTTCCTGCTAAATGAACAGGTGGAGCGGCGGAAGCCCCAGTATCGCTTCGAGAGCTGCGGCCGGAGTTGTCCTCATGCAGCCTGTGATCGCCATGCAGGCGAGCCTTTGCATACGTTGCAGCTTGCTTATCGCTGTGATTAATTTGGTTTGGGGCCACCAGACCACTGCCCCGTAGGTGATCATGGGTCGGATTACCGCGCAGTAAAGGTTTTGGCGCCTTGTGTTAATGTCCTATCTACATAACCCAGAAAAGGTCAAGCCCTTGTAAATGTCAGTGTACATTTCTACATAATTATGTTGTCGTTATTAGGTCAGGTTTTTCTATCTATGTTGGGTTCGGTTTAAAGTCACAGAGGATGCAGTTAGAACTGGATATTATGATGCCCCTTGGTAAGACTGGTTGTCAGACTTTCGGGTCTCTGACTACGTGTGACGACTTTCATAGATCTACAAATAACAATCGGTATCAACGGCATAACGTGTTTTCTAATGCCCTAGAGGAGTGGTGGTATGTAATGGGTGGTCACCTACCACAGACCAACCTAGGTAAACGCTGCTTAACCTGAAGATTGAGCTGTAGGGCTGTTTTTATCTAGCCACGACTTCCTATTTTTTATGTGTATACAATATTCTAATGAATCCAATGCTGTTTGTAAACGACCAATACAGCTACTCTGGTAAATTCGTGATCAAGCAAAAAAAAATTGAAAAAGAAAATTCCGGTAATTTCACCTTTTTTACACAGCAAGCGTGTTTTTCCTCGACTCACGCTATTTGAAGAAAGGGGCTTAGCAGACAATGGTCTTAAAAGGGGGAAAGGATTCTTTTATGAAATATTACCGTGTATTAAGCCATGGAGTGAAAAATAATTATTGGATGGTTTTTTGTTGATGGAAGAATAAAGCTGTAATTATGGATATGGCTTTATAACATAACATATAATTATGTAACGAAGGTGATTCAACTATTTCGGGTACATCATTGTCAGAGTCCAAGTTCGACATGGTGGAGGTACGAAATAATAGTCTCAACACTGATTACAACCGCCTATTTATTCCCTTCCGATAACAAATTATCAAAATTTCAAACAATTAAGTGGATGGAAATGGATTTAGTACGGAAACGCGGTAAGTTCGATACAGGCGGGCAGAACAACTGTTCGCGCTCGTGTCTCACCAAAAAGTAACGTTCCTCAAGTCAAATTCGTCCAATGTCAACCGACCAATGACAACTAACAACTGACATTTGACATCTGTCAACTGAATGCTGTCAAACTAGACCTGCCACGCTCTGTATCGCCCTCACCCAAGCACACTGCTTGATGTTTCCGATAAACGATGATAGATGGCGTTATTCTAAATTGACAATAATCAATAACAACTCTAATTTATTGTGCCTCGGTGTTGATTATGCGACATATTATGTAATATCATAATCTGAAGTCTCCGTATGGATAGTTAAAGGTATACCAAATAGTTCACCCACATTTCACCAATAATGTAAGTCTAATGAAATAGGGGGCAAAGCCACCATCAACAGGACTCCAGCCTGGCTGCTCGTCACTCTTGGGACGCCAAGCACTCCAGTAAATCTCCATAACTCTATGAAAACGCTACACTTTTTTTAGCTTTCACGGTTTATAACTAAACTTACACTGTTTCTTTAGGGATATCTTCCGTGATTTTCAATTATACTCAGCTCCCGCTCGCAGAACGACAGCAATAGTTTCTAATGCCAAATTTTCATAAGGATCTCCGCCCACTTTTGAGGAAAGATATGTATTTTTGTTTGTAATGAACAAACTCAAAAACTACTGCACCGATTCCCAATAGAAAGCTACATTCAACTCAAGTAACACAGGCTACTCTTTATCCCTGTATTCCCACGGGAACGGGAACTACGCGGGTGAAACCGCGTGGCGTCCGCTAGTTATTAATAAAAGCAAAAACCATATCCATATGACCTATTTCATCCTACATTCATTTAAAACTAAATTGCTAACAACAGTAACGGTCACCTAACACGCAATGTTTGGAAAACAAAACTATTACTCATTGTGGGTACTTGTAATAATATGTGCATTACTTTGTTAGGTATAACATTACACCTATTGTCACGAAGTGGAAGGCAGAAGTAGACGATGCACAGATATAGTACCTGATAACGTAGATATCACGATCTGTATGAATACGAAATGTATTTTTTTTTAATAGTACATTTTGACACAAGTGCGGAAAGTTTGTCATTACATTCGAGGCGGCATGAACACCCCTGTCGTAAGGCGAGGATGTTCATAGGGTCAAGAAATGCAATAACAAACTACGAGTATCAAACGACGTTTTTCAATACACTACAATATTTACAAAAATAAACACATAAGTTATTCGAGTTGGACCTTGATTTGAATGAAGTATTTTGTATAGTTATCTTTGGTCATTTTCTTTTCCGCTCTTGGTTGCGGAAAAATAAGAAAAACGCACGTATGAGAAATACTATATATTATTATTTCTAAGTAGTAGCTACTATATCATACACAAATGCCAGAAATACTGCTTAGGCTCAATGTATTTGTGGATGGCAATGTGCACGGCCATCAATCGGACAAATCCTGTGTCTTTATTTCGCTCTTTTACTGAGAAAGTCTGGTGTAATAATCTTACAAAGCTTTCACCGACCCGGGAATTAAACTTAGTACCTCGTGCATAGCAAATTCATTTCTTATCATCAGATCAACAAAATAAAGAATTGCTGTTGTGTTATTTGATGATCTACACTCATTTGAGTGTGTGTGCAACTGTGCACTCACTTGAGTGAGGTGAACTAGTAAACTTTACACAATAGTACTATACGAATACGATCTTAGGGATCTACAAACCAGGCAGTCATTTGATCGCTTGATAAATAACCATGATTAAGTGCTTCATAGTTGTGTGTTCAGTTCAAGTTATTTCACGGTATTTTCGGCGGTAATACGGCCCTAGAAATGTGGTGCTGATTGTTTGCAGGGGGTCATTAATTTTCTGGTTAATAATATGTATAGGGTACGGTATTTATCGTGACATGACACGCAAGTTACGGTCTGAAACTTAAGAAATTTGTTTATAAAAATTTTTAATTTCCGTCACAGTATTAAAGTATTAACATAACAGATTGTAATCTTCTTAGGATTGGGCAGAGCATAACTGATGTTTGACATAATCTACCATGTATTATGTGGCGAGCATAACGCGATCAACCGGGATCAAAACATGGCTTCGAACGGTTACTGAGAATTTAAATGGACAAGATAAATTATTTCAAATATAAATAAGAGATTTAGGGAGTTTTAATGTGATCCGGTCCAGCTTGATCCTTGCTGGCCTTACACAGCGATGCCCTAAGCCGAGGCTCATACCCCACGGGAGGTGCCTTCAATGTGCAGTCGCTTGGTTTCTAAATCGTTTTGGCTGGCTGGAGGTCTTACCCTTAAGGCACTAACAGGATAACCCGATTATAAAACCGACGACCTGCTAAGGTTGACCTGTGAGGTCATTATCTGCCTAGCCCGTTTCCCGACTAGCTATATTGGGGTTGGCTTCCAAACTAACTGAAAGCAGCTCGATACTATTATTTTTTTACTCAGCGACAGCGTATCCTTTAGAAGCCAGTTCCTGGGTGAAATTATTCCCCTTGTTAAGACTGGTTGTCAGACTTTTGGACTTCTTACTACCCGAATGTCAAAGATCTACAAATGAAAGCCGGGACCAATGGCTTTGCCTGTTCACCCATCCAGGGAGCATTTGTATTGGTTATTCGCAAGAGATACCGCGGCCTCCGCACAAGGACTAAGAAGGAACATGGGTGGTTTTTAGTCAGTAGAACACTCCCTTCCTAAGAGCGGGAGACGTTGTTAGATGATTTCCCACATCCCAAAAAAAAGGGTCTATTATAATTCGACGACACGGTCGGCGCAGTGACTCAAGCAATGGACTGCTGCGCTGCGTGTCACGGGTTCGATCCCCGCACGGAACAAATGTTTGTATTACCAACAGATATTTGCTCCGGGTCTGGGTATTTGTGTATGTGAGCTCTATTGACACCTCGTTTATTAAAAAACGTTCAGTAGTCTAGGCGCTACGAAGGAACATACAAACATACATACATAAACTGCCAAAATCATTACCCTTCCTTTTGGCTTCGCCGTAGTCGGGTAAAAAAGACAGAACCTTGTGTGTGACGACGACTTGCTCTTAGACAAATTAAATTCTATCGTCAGCCTTAAGGAAACCTACATTTCTCGCTACGATTATTAACACAACTTAACACAACAGAACAACCACAGTTTATTTTCCTTCACCGTTTTGAGAGCAGCGGTGATGAAATAAATTAGACAAAGTAATGTGCCTGCCTGGGTTCGAACCCACAACCTACTGTTCGTAAGTCGGGGCCGCCACCACTGGGCCACCGCTACTTTCTACAATTATTAGTCCAATACTAATCCAATTCATCGGTAGGTACCAATTACTGGTACAGTTACTGAATGCAATTTCCTTAATGTCAGTGTAATTGTAGGCAAAGAAAATTATAGGTACTGCTTTTATAAGCGACATCTGAGGTAAACGTCAATAACGTTTAAATCGTGTATTACGGTACATATCTATTCGGGTACATTCGATTTTGCAGCATTTGTTGAAACCGAACCAAACTGGTTCCTTTAATTCAGGATTGTTTTACAATTATAATACACATACTTACATAAACTCAATGCATTTATTTCGCTGCGGGTTAAAGGTACCGCGGCCTCGGACACAGAGGGCTAAGAAGGAACATGGGTATTTTTTTGTCAGCAGAAGTCTGACACTCCCTACCGCTCTGCCCAGAGCGGGAGGAGTAATTTGATGTTTCCCAACAATAAAAAAATGCAGTTATTTCAATTAGACCATTACAGGCACTTTTAAATGATAAAAAAAAAAACAAAGCTACAGCAAAGTCACAAGGTATCATTTCTTGTGAAATTACTGCAGTTGCCCATTCCAAAGAGTTCTGCTACATTACTATGATAACATAAAATCACGCCTTCATTTCCTAAAGTTTTTTTTTTTCAGTCCTTTCTCAAAAAGGGTGAGCCTATTGCCATTAACCAAGCCCAAATCCAGACCCCGTAGCTGCTATTGAGAAATTCCTCATATAAACGCCCTAAAAAAAATTCGACCAGCAAATAGAATCTGGGATTCTTAGAAAACGTTTCCGTAAAATAATTTTCGGACATTCATAAAAATCAATAAACCACTAAACGTATTCGGCATTCATTCATGCTATGTCTTTTCTGGTATTCTTTCACGACACAACAAATCATTAACATACTGACCGAAGTAAAGATAACATGGTCCCTTTGCCAGAACATTTGAATTACAAATTCTGATTGTTAAAAGACGAACTTTCACAAAAAAAGAAGGAAGAAAAATAATCTGAAACAATATTGAGCTTGTGTTTATTTATTTTACTCTCTGCTTTGTTTTGTATCTCTTGTTTTTGTCCCAAGGTACCAAGATACAAGGGCTGCGGGATGTTGTAAGATATACCGCGGCCTTGACATATAGGGCTAAGAAGGAACAACAGTCTGACACTCCCTTTCGCTCTGCCCAAGAGCGGGAGGGGTTATTTGATGATTCCCCCCCACCCCAAACTCAAAATCATCCACAAAAAGCATCATCTGCCTAACCTTTTCCCAACTATATTTTGGTCGGCTTCCACTCCCAACAATGTTGATAGCAGCTGAATATCAGAATTTTAAATGGAGCAACCAAACAATCCAGCTAGTCCTGAGAAATACGATAAGTCTTGGTTGTCAGACTTTCCAGCTCTGACTGCCTGTAACGGTGGTCAAGCCGTTGATTTAAGATGTCAAAGGTCCACGAATGTCAGTCGCGATCAACGGCTTAACGTGCTTCGTATCCAAAGCAAGGGGAAACTTGGTATATGATGGGTTGTCACCCATCCACGGAACATGAAAGACCAGATTAACTTGAAGGTCGATCAGTATAGCTGGTATCAAAAGCCGCTATTCATAAAATTGCTCTTTAAAAGACTTCACCAAATACTTACCAGTTGCTAAACAAATTGAACTCAATATTGAATCTATCAAAAAGGCAATCTCATCGATAGGTACTAATGTAACAATTGTGACAATGTTTGTCTGTCCGTTTGCTTATTTTTAACGCCCAAATTATATGACATCTCTGTACTCCTACGTAAGGTATAGCAAATCAATTTAATGACATAGGTGTATAATTTATAAACAAAATGTATCAAACAAGAAAATTAGGTTTATCTATCAACAATGAACGTGTTACATAATTTTATTTTGTGTCTGTGCTATAAACCGTTGAGAAGTTCTCTCGAGAAGAGGCGATACTCGCTGCAGGATTCAGTCATGCTTGTGATGAAAATGTTTTGTCGCTAGAACCATAGTGTGCGCAAAATTTTAGCTCAATCGGTTGGGAGAAACTGGTTTGTAATTCTGCTGCAAGAACTGACATAATGCAAACTTACATGCAGGACAATTTTTGTGTGCCTTGTAAAATTATGACTTGCATATTGAAATGAAAAATTTTGAGGACGAAGTCATGTAAAGTCTTGTGATGACAGAGGCCCATGGACGGTATGAAAACTCTGTCACCAACCACAGAAAAAATAAAATAAGATGCGTTATGCATGAGAAAAATCCAAAATCTAAGTGGGCAAAGTCACGGTCTGTATCAGTCTTTTCAAATAAACTTCGACATCGTCCTCAAATGTCCTGAAAACGTAAATATTTGTGTCTGAAACTCATGAAAAGGTATTCATTGAGTGAACGACGGTAGAATGGAGTTTGAACGAACTGTTATTAGTTTGTTTGTTTGGTTCGGTAACTTTTTTATTTTATTATTGTGTTTTTTTTATTTCGGTGTGTGAAAAGGCGGTGTTTAAACGTTTTGAAAGTAATGTGTGTTGTTAGAACATTAAGATTATTTTGACATATTATTATGTGTACATAAACAATAGTATTTCTCAGAGCGTTAGAAAAAGGATACATACAAATTTGATTGTACATGCTGTGGTATCTAAAATATTTATTTTGCATGAGCTGTGTGTGTGTGTGTGTTCCTTTGTAGGAAAACCTAAAGAAATAAACACGTAAAATGAGTGGAGCTTTAAATATAATTAAGCTTGGCGTGGAGCTTTTAATATTTACGGATTAAGGAAACTTTCAACAAAACATTCATAACATCACGCATGTAATCCCCGAAGGGTTAGGCTGAGGTATGGGTACACGTTTTTTTTGGGGGATGGGAAATCATCAAATAACCCTTCCCGCTCTTGGGCAGAGCGAAAGGGAGTGTCAGACTTCTACTGACTAAAAACCACCCATGTTCCTTCTTAGCCCTATATGTCCAAGGCCGCGGTATCTCTTACAACATCCCGCAGCCCCGGCGGGCGTCGGCCCTTGCATGTTGCTGACATCTCTGACGCGCGCGTGGAACACGGAACCTGTCATCGTCGTAAGACGGACGGACGGCGAGCTAGCTCATCACTCACCGTTCATAGGCCCGCGTCTACGGCGGCCGGCGGCTGGGACGTGAGGTTCTCTCCCTCTCACGTTCCGCCACCTCCGCTAGCATCACTGCTTCGCAGGAGGCGACAGCGTCAGGTGTGGGTACACCTTGGTGAGGGTACACCTTGGTGTGGGTACACCTAGGTACAGCCATATTTCTCCAGTTATATTTAAGTCCCTTGTAATAGGGCGGGCCTATTGCGAATTGCTATTGCTATTCGAATATGATAGTACACTTTTCCGGTACCTACGATGTTCAATTTAGAATATAAAAGTGTTGAACATAACTATTTGTTATAAATACTAATAATTTTACTTATATTTATATAGAAATATACAAATTCAATATATGAATATCAGACAAGAATTATTTTCTTGTTTTCTACTTTTAAGACCGCGGTTTGTAGTCGGGTTTTAGTTTTTAAACTTATTTTTTTATAAGAATTTTATTTTAGTGTTATTTAATAACTACACTAAACATAATTTAATCCGTTATAATATATTACTTTCATGATGTAAAATTCTACTGAATGTTGGTTTGCTATTTAAATAGTACGAGTAAATAGCAGACTATACCGCGAGAACTTTTTGACCGCATTCTAAACGTGTAGGTATGTTGGCTAACACTTTAATATAATATACATATTTGTAATGTGCTTGCCAAGACCTCTCATTTGATACCAAACATGTTATGATTATCTTAATTAATTTTTTTTTCTAGCTTAGAATTTGACATTTCAATTCCGTCATAGAAAGAACTGTTAAAATTAAATAGCCTAATGTCACCCGGGCTACTCTTACGAATCTATTGACACCTCATTTATTAAAATACGTTCAGTAGTCGTCGGCGGTTAGGCGCTACGGTGGAACATACAAACATAAATAGGTACATACATACATAGACTGCCAGAATCATTACTCATCCTTTTGGCTTCGCCGTAGTCGGGTAAAAAGCAAATCTCCATATTAATTGGCGAACGAATTAGTGAACTCTTCCAATTTCTCAATCTCTACAATATTTTTTTTTCTTTTTCAGTTAACGGTTCAGTTACTTAAAATAGTTTATAACAAAACTTTCTGTCGCTAGATATTTAATAAATCGACTTTGCAAACCAGCTCAACTAACAGAATTAATTAAATTAAAACACACTTTTTAATAACAAAAAGACCAACTTAGTATTACGCTGAGCAGTGTTGATGGTTTGCTAAAACAATTACTTACATTGTTGTGAGCAATTCCATTAGTTCCATCGATCGGCTCGGATATAGCACATTGACAGTACCCTTGTGGCACTAGAAAATTTTAAAACAGAAGGTGCATTGCGTTTACATGTTGCGTTTGACTGGCCTGTTGGTCTAGTGGTTAGTGACCCTGACTGCTAGGCCGGAGGTCGTGGGTTCGATTCCCACCCAGGACAAATGTTTGTGTGATGAGCACGATCATTTGTTCTGTGTCTGGGTGTAATTTATCTATAATATGTATGTATTTAGAAATATATAAGTATGTTTATCAGTTGTCTAGTACCCATAACACAAGCTCTGCTTAGCTTGGGACTAGATGGCGTTGTGTGATAGTTGTGGAATATTATTATTATTATTATTATTATTATTATGTTGGAAGTTTTCAAGTCAACAGTCACAAGGCAACCACTTGTGAAAAAGCTGAAGCTTCCCATTCAAAAAGCGTAGATCTCTTTGGAGAAGCATGACCAAGAAACTCCCAGCTAAGTTGGCGATGTTTTATTAATTCATTAATTTTATTTTATAATACGTATTTGTTTCTTTGCAGGTAAAGCGCAAAGTCGTCCGTCCGCAGCTACGTAGAATATTCACGGAGAGGTTTGTCACGTTAGTTACACGAATCAGTCAGTAACTTCGCATAACTCCGGATTGTGATTTGCCTTTTTTTTTTTTTGTTGGGTGTAAAATCATCGAATAACCCCTCCCGCTCTTGGGCAGAGCGAAAGGGAGTGTCAGACTTCTACTGACTAAAAACCACCCATGTTCCTTCTTCGCCCTCTATGTCGAGGCCGCGACAACCGGTGGACTACCCGCGGCCCCGACAGGCGTCGGCCCTTTCGGGCCCCTCCCATGTTGCTGACACCTCTTTGAGGCGCGCGTGGAACATGAACGCGCCGTCGACACGGCCTGTTTTTGTCGTGAGACGGACGGACGGCGAGTTAGCCCATCACTCACCGTCCACAGGCCCGCGTCTACGGTGGCCGGAGGTCTTCGCGGGACCCCCGACGCCCGGAGCGCCTCCCGCGGATTGTGATTTGCCTTAAGATCAGACTGGAACTGGTCTGAATTCGTACATTGTATTTAAGGTACTTATAATAAAAATACATTTTTCAAAAAATTTTTGGCCATTTATTTGTTCCGGCTAATCTCCGAAACGGCTGAACTGATTTTGACGGGCAGCTAGCTTTTACTGGCCGTTAGGTAGCTGTTGATGTTACAAGGTGGATGAAGGTTACTTTTAATTTAGGATAAGAATTAATCAATAATTGACTGATTGATTGATTAACAATTGTTAATAAGATACGATTCAAATAATTCCTCACTTGAGTGGCGTTCCAAGTGTACTTTTCAGAACATCCCTTCTGTTGTCCTCCTGTCCAGTGACCTACCTTTGTGCCATCACCATGGATGACAAATTAGGCCATAGAGGTCAAGGAAGCCTTGTACGAAAACCTAATACTATGGCGTTGCTGGCATCTGCTTTATGTTGGCATAGCGTGACCGGGTTTTGCAATTTTGTTTTGGTAATGCAGTTAATGTGGGTTGGTTATGTAGGTGAGGTGCTCGGTGTGAATGTGAGGTTATGGTGTTTTTATCTTTCAATTAAATTGCACAGTTGTAATAACTCGTCAAATAGTCATCACCATCTGTCTAGCCTTTTTCCCAATTATTCATTTAAAGTTCATATGTTACATGGGCGGAATAATGTTGGAGACGGCTTTCAATGATACAGCAGAATACCCTCTCTGACCCCCATATCCCAGTCAGTATTAGGTAATACAATAACCTGTGGTAAGACTGGCTGTCTGACTACCTGTAACAACTGTGAAAGATCTACAAATGACAGCCACTGTGCACTGTTGTTACTTAGCTACGCTACTCATTTTTAACAGACTTCTGAAAAGGAACAGGTTCTCTATTCTTGTGTATGTTTTTTTAATGACGTATGTCTGCGCATATCTCCGTCAATTGTGGACCGATTTTCAAAATTCTTTTTGTGTTCGATAGGGACTCCCGAGGTAGTCCCATTTTCACCAAGTCAGGATTTGATGTTGGGAACCCTGAGAAATCAAGGGGAACCCTGAAATTTTATAGGCACACATTACGATTTTTACATATTTTTTGAAGCTGTAAAAGTATTTGCGTCTGAAAATCGTAGTCTCATGTGGCTGCGCTGATGATGGAAGGTACAATTCCTTAACGGTTAGGAGTTGAAATAAAATTCATTTAAAATTATGCGTACTTATGGATTGATACTTGTATTCATTCAGGCTATTATTAGGTTGACCTGATGATAGAAGGTAAATCTCACTAACCGACTTAAAAATGAGATTCTCAATGCGTCGGAATCTTTTTTATGTATATTCACCGATTACTCGAAGACGCCTAAAGCGATATAGAACATTTTTTTTTTGTTAGCAAAGAGATATCCCAAGGGTGGTACCATGATAAAGACATCAGTATCTGATTATGGCATCCCAGAGAAATCTATGGCAATCCTTAAGTCAATACCGTAGTATGGAATTAAACCATTAATACTAAATTCTGAGACGTTTGACCTACGAACTTAGTGATACCTGTTATTTCAAGATTTATCGAAGAAAAATTCTCATTTCTTTACACAGTTGCTTCTGAAAATCTTAACGACTGTCAACGATTTACAAATGGCAACCGGTAACTATGGCATAACATGCTTTTGAAGCCACGAAATGGTCTAAGTCTTTAATGGATGATCACCCATCTTCGTATCGACCTCAGCAAAACACAATCTAAATTTTAAAAATTGACACGTTCAGCTGTTATTATTATCCAAAGTCCTTAATTTCATAGATACCGCGGCTCTATAAATATAGTCTGTAACTGGAATGGTTGCCGAAATATCTGAAACTGAAGGTTGCGGGTCAAGGTTAATCGTTAGGTTCTGGTATAAATAACCAGACTGGACAGATTAAGAACACAGCGGATTGGGCCTAGACAAATGAAAACTGCTTGAACCTTGAACCATATTTTTTAACATTCAAAAATATGCTTTATTATGATCGTTTCACGTTAGCTTTTATGAATTCAATAGGAGAAGCTCGAACCTAAATAAAACAGCCACTAAAATCAATCTACAGGTTAAAGCGCACTTGGCTAGGTTGATCTGTAGATGGATGACCACCCATTACAAACCGAGTTTCCTCCGTGCCTCAAAAAGCACGTTAAGCTGTTGTTCCCGGCTGCCAATTGTAGAACTTTGACAGTGGCTATAGCCGGTATCGTATTCCACAGTACTAAGGGGGTTGTGGAGGTCAGATAGGCGATCGCTCCATGTAAAATAATGGTATTTAAACTTAGCGGTCGGGTCAATTATTATTGTGCTTTACCATCAGACTGATACGAGCCTTGGTATTCCCTATCTTTCTATACGGAGTAGAGATATGGACTATTTTAGCCCGAGAAAGGCAAAGGATTGACGCATTCAAGATGTGGTGCTGGTGGCGAATGCTGAGAATACCTTGGACTGCGAAACGCACTAATGCATCGATCCTGAGCCAGCTCCAGCAAAAACTCGCTTGTCCACTATATGCAGGCAACGCATCTTGTCATACTTCGGCCACACAGTGCGAAGGGGCGACGACAATTTGGAAAAGTTGATCCCATCAAAAACAAAACTTGTAAAAAAAGCCAAGCCGCGCAACTCACTTTTACCGTAAAAAGTAGTGAGATCTATGTCATACCAAGTCAGTTAATATATTTAATCCCTACCTAAAAACCTTTGATGTTTTAAATAAAAGATTGACTTGGCCATCGCATCTAACTCGTCTAACTCGATGGGGTTATGATATTCTAAAATGGAGTGCCTATGGTCAACTTCCAGCTCCATCATCAGATCAGTTCCATGTCATCATAATATTGCATTGATAGGCGATATACATTTACGTGCAAAATTTTAGATCAATCAGATGAGAAGTATGTTTAATTTAATAGCTCGTAAAATTCATTCACTGAAAATGTAACTTGAACTTTGTAATCCTATACAATTATATGGGATTACAAAGTTATTTATGCAGTTAGTTTATCTAGAAAACTAGACTGAAATTGTATACTTTTTTAGTTTTTCAATGGTTTATACACTAAACACTAATTGTGTTCTAAATTTAAAGCTTCTATGTCTGCTAGAAGTGCCTTAGACTTTTGATGATCGGTCAGTCAGTCAGTCAGTCAGTCAGTGAGTGACAAAACTAAGGAACTTTGATTAGTTATAATTCTTAAACTACTGGTTCAAATTGAATGAAATTTTAAATATACCGTGTTTATATAAAGCCTAATTGGTTACTAAAAATTCAGGCTTCTAGTTTTATCCACAACGAAGCTATAGGAGGTCGAAAATGGCCTGAACTGGTTCGAGAAAAGGATGGTACGGCCGTGTCGCTTTATTGCTCGACTTGGCGGGGGCACTGCCGTGCCCCCAGATTATGGTTGGGAGCACCGAAGGCAAAAGATCCCGCGGTCGTTCGCCAACTTGATGGACCGACCAAATAAAAGAAACGACGTCATCCAAATTCAGTGAGATTGTGACAGACGCGCTGGACAGAAACCGATGGAGCCAGATCATCCGCTCCAGATGCAACCTACATATTGACCACGATCCTCAGACATGAGGGACCGACCAGAACGAGATTTTCCATTAGGAATTTCTCAGTTGACCACGGATGATGGCAATAGGTTTACCCTCTATTACACAAAACTCAAACGTAATTAGTTAAATATGGGCGTAGGTACACCTCTAACCCTTTGGGGATTATGGAAAACTGGTAGAAGGTATTAGGAGCTCCAATAAATAAATTACTAGATAATTATAAAACAAAGTCCTCCACCGCATCTGTCTGTCTGTTTGCAATAAATTCAAAAAATACTACACCTATTTTCATGCTGTCTTTACCAAAGAATAAAGATGTTCTCGAGTAAGGTTTTAGTGTTTTAGTTGGCCACGGGCATCAGCTAGTAAAGTATTATAAACTAGCTGTGGCCAGTGGCTTCGCCCGCTAAAACTCGAAAATTATCCCGAAGATAAAATCGGGATAAAAGCTATCCTGTTAATTTAGAACACAGATAGTTTATGACCTCCAATAACACATAAGATACTTCTTATCCCGGTAGTATGATCCCGTGGGACATTTATCGGACACCACGTGGGCGAAGACGCTGGCACAAGCTAGTACATTCATAAAGCTCATAAGTGGAAACAATGCACTATCAATATCAAATGACATAGTTTGAGTACAACTGATAACGGCTTCTGATTAGATTAAAACGTGCTGGAAATGGGGACCGGCTAGGTTATATCATGCAATGTATTGGCACTGACTTTGCAAAGCTCGTGGCTAAACAAAAATAACCTCGATGATTAGGCAGAGGTGTTTAACCTAACAGCACACCCACATTTAGCTAGTTATATTTAAGGCCCACGTAAGGGCAAAGGTATTATGGTCCGGGGCGAGGAAGAATGGGACGCCGTCGCCTCCTTCTGCGAAGCAGTGATGCTAGCGAAGGAGGTGGCGGAACGTAAGAGGGAAATAACCGCATGTCCCAACCGCCGTTGGAGACGCTCGTGTCGGGGGCCACGTGACGGCTTCCGGCCACCGTAGACGGGGCCTGTGGACGGTGAGTGATGGGCTAGCTCGCCGTCCGTCCGTCTTACAACGACGACAGACCGTGTTCGTGCTCCCCAAGTGCCTCAAAGAGATGTCATCAACATGGAAGGGGCGCAAGGGCCGACGCCCGTCGGGGCTGTGGGATGTTGTAAGAAATACCGCGGCCTTGACATATAGGGTTAAGAAGGAATATGGGTGGTTTGTAGTCAGTAGAAGTCTGACACACCCTTTCGCTCTGCCCAAGAGCGGGAGGGGTTATTAGGTAAGACAACAAAGTTGAAACTTGTTGAAAATTGTTGTTGATGTGTTCTGCGACCCGCATCACGATTTTCATACAAAAATAAAAATAAAATAAAAACCAACCCCAAAAAAACAAAAAAGGGTCGTCTCTCCATACTCCATGTATGGGGAGACGCCCCCTTTTTTTTTTTTACTGATACAAAAATGAACCGATTTTCATCTAATCTATTCGTGTGAGGTATCTATAGATAGGTCTTTCAAAATGACGTCGAGGTTCCTAAAACTATTTTTTTGTCAAAGTCAATCGTTTGAAAGATAGACAATTCCAAAGTGGTAAAACGTGCCCCCCCATTCTAACTTTTAAACTAAGAGAGTGAAAAATCTAAAAAAAATATATGCTGTTGATCACAACAAAAAAGTAAATAGTTTTTGAGATATAGCACATTTAAAAAATATTACTTTGTCATTCATACAAACACTATGAAAAACAAACTTGTCACAAAATATGTTTCTCTGTTGCCGCTTTAACAAGAAATAACACAAATTAAAGGGGGCTTTCCTACTACATTGTTACGGAACCCTTTTTTTTTTTTTTTGGTGGGTGTAAAATCATCGAATAACCCCTCCCGCTCTTGGGCAGAGCGAAAGGGAGTGTCAGACTTCTACTGACTAAAAACCACCCATGTTCCTTCTTCGCCCTCTATGTCGAAGCCGCGATAACCGGTGGACTACCCGCGGCCTTGTTACGGAACCCTTCATGTACAAGTTTGACTTGTTTAAAGTTACAAACAATCCGTACCGAGACCTTAAGTCTAGCGCACGTCAAGCCGCCGCTGGCTGTCAATTGTCTCTGACCGTCGGAACAGGCACCCAGTGGACCAAAAGCCTGACAACAAATCTTACTAAAGGGTATATTACAACACAGTAATTAACTGGAATCCGACTCAAACATATTTAAGAAGAAAAGACTAGGTGGATGATGATGAAAAAAAAATCCGGGCCGCAGCCTGTAGGTATACACAATTGTGAAAATAATTTGTCATCGTCATCATCAACAGCCTATTAATGTTCCCACTGCGTAGACACAGGCCTCCTCTCTTTTTGAGAGGGAATGGGCTATAATCTACCACGCGGGTCCAGTGCGGATTGGTAGATGTCACATGTCTTCGAATGTTTTGGTTCTAAGACATGCCGGTTTCCTCACGATGTTTTCCTTCACTGTTTTGAGAGCATCGGTGATGAAATAAATTACACAAAGTACACATTACTTTGTGTAATTTATTTCCTGCCTGGGTTCGAACCCACGACCTACTGTTACAAACACTGTTACGTGTACGAATTTATCACTAGAGATAAATCTATTTTCACAGGTTTATGAACATCAAGTCCAGCCTTTTACAAAAGATAAGCAGAGAAGATTGCCCCAATTACCTCCACCATACAGTCGCCAGGAATTCCTATTAAAAGTCTAGCACATCCGTACATTGCCTAGATCTAGATTAGATAAGAACTTACTGGAAATAAGGCTAATAAGATGGCGGTCGGCGTTCAATAAAGGAGATTATTATTAAAACGTGTTGGAAGTTTTTTATTTATTCGAGAATATTATAACGATTTAGATTTTACAATATGTTTTTGGTTTGATAATATTAATCTATAAATATTGATGGATGGAGAGGGAGGATGTTTACTGACTTAAAAAAAATATTATTCTAATTAGTCCGTCTGTTAGATTATCGAAAAATATTTTAAATATTTTTTGTTTTATCAAATCAATAAAAAACTACGAAGATAAAACGCGTCAAAGATTTGATTGGTGACTGTTTGTGTTGTGACTTCACTAACCGTTATAAAATGTCATACTAATGTCTTAGAATATGACGTCACACAAGTTTTCAAAGCACTGTATCGTCTTCGTTGTTTGCTTACGTGAAAAATTAAAAAAAACTACATATCCAATATTTTTTGGAAATCTATCTGACGGACTAATTAATTTTTTTTAGTTAACTACCCTATTGTGTGAGGAATGAAATGAAAGAGAAAGAAAGAATGGCTTTTTGAAGAATGGATGAAGAAAACGTGTTGAAAAAAAAAAATCCTACCTACGATGTGACGGAAAAGGGGTGCGTGGCGCAGGTTATGGTAAATAAGACCACGCAACCAGTCTACATAAAATATATTAATATAAAAAATGGGTGTGGGAAGGTCTACGGACACAAACTCCTAAGGCATCCCTGTGGGATGTGCTGTACTGCCCTGATAGCCGGCGTGGCGATGACCGCAGCGAGGTGCCACGCTGGATGCGTAGGGGTGATGGCCAGCTTTTCTTTACGTCGGCCCGGCTCGGCCCACGTGGCAAGTATGGCCAACAGGTGGGAAGTCCGATGCCGGCCCGATTTAAGCACGCACGACGGAACCAGCCGCGTAACTACCGCGAACTTGAGGGCGCTCTAGCCGGAACTTTGGACCCTGGAACATGACGTCCAGCGTGTCACGAGATGACCAAAGGCCAACTCCGCTGATTGCGACACCAAGCCAAGCAGAGCGAACAGCAATAATAATGCACTAATGAAGGTGTTGGTGGATTGTCACAATCAGACGGAGTTTACATGTGGGAAGAGTGAAAATACGGCATGATAGCACATTTTGAGTGTGAAGCACGAAAAAATCAAAATGCATTGAGCTGAAGGCATTAGATTGAAATGAAATACATGAAATAGCGTACACTAAAATAGATAAAATTAAGCATACATGCCAAGTTAACCTATAAGGACAAAGAACACAAAATATACACATATCATGCTATCCAACACTTACCCAGTATGGGGGTTTCAAAGACACCGAATTTAATTGCTCGATGGCGGAGAATTATGTTGATTAGGTAGGCAATTGTTTTAGGCCCGGATAATGGCGAGTTAAGACACGTGTGAAATCACATATAATTTAGATATGGTGAGACGTGTGACCGCTTCGGGAAAAACCAAAATTCCTAATGTCAAACGAAAAGATCGCGTTGGCAGCGTTGGATAGAGATGGGACATACGCGAGCCCATAGATAAATCCTCACTCGCGCGCCCGATAGTTGATGCATCTTGTGCTTTTAGTAATTACTATTTGCTACCGCACTACTTGTAATTTTCTATGGTTATTATATTTTGACGTCTGCGGTTCCTTGACAGGTGGATGAAAGTAAACATTGGAATGTTGCTGTTTTTATTGTTAATTTAGTTTATATGTTTTGTTTTGTGCAAAATGTAACGTGCGACGTTACAGTACCCCGCCGCTTGGTGAGGGTTTTTACCTCAGTAAAAATCCTTTGCTCCTATTATACCTCCATCTGAATTACGACCCCTTGTATTCTTCATCATTCATCCATCATATCTCATATTCGTAATCTTTGCATACTGGCAGACTACCTTAACAAGAGGTGAGTCCGCGCCCTAGCAGCTATGTGAGAGTTCCATGTCCGTAGTTGACTTGTTACTCGCGCAAAACAGACGTACATTCGGCTTTAAGGAAGCAAAGAACCTACTGGGTTTATACTATTGAAATGGATTTAGGCTTATTTAAGGAGTATCTACCCGCTCCTGCATTGGCTTATTTAAAGAGTTGCAACCGCTCTTAAATATTAACTCCCGGTAAGTAAAACGTACCGAGTTGGCAACAACCAATCCAGAGGTTCCGATAATATGAGGAGAGACCACGGGTAAGGCACATGACAGAATCAAGTGAGCGTGGTTCTCCATCGGGGCTGAATAAGGAGGCCGAAAAAATTTATTCACTGTGTTATTCAGTGCCTTAAATATAACTAAAATAAAAAAAAAAATTGAGATTATTTATTGACTCCTACTAATTTCAAGTCCTTAATATGCCAGGAACCCAAGTCTTTGCCTTTCATGTCCTGAAGAACGTAGAGAAATGGTGATTTCTTGGCTATGACTTTTGCTTTAATAAACTTGGGAGCTAACTTTTTCGAGAACCTGTTCCCCTTGTCACTCAAGAAATAAGCGCGTTTCATGACCACGTCGCCAACGTTAAACTCGGCAAATTTTCGACGCAAGTTGTAGTGCGAGGTGTTCTTAACATGAGCCTGCCATAGTCTGGATTGCACCGTATCGAAAACGCTAGAAAGGCAACCTAAGTTTTCGGCGTATGCATCACGTGGCAAAAACACTATTTCGTTGCCGAGGTCGTTGTCCGTGTAATGAGTACCGCAGGTTACAAGTTCGCGACCGAAGACTAGGAAAGCTGGAGTAAATCCAGTGGCCTCGTTAACGGAGCTATTCATGGCAAATTGCACCTTTGGGATATATAAGTCCCAGGATCTGTGATCATCATCCACATAAGTTGAAATACACGTTATTATTGTTCTATTGTAACGTTCCACCAAATTGACCTGAGGGGTATATTTTGGGGTGTAAAATACGTTTGGAATCGCATATTTCTTAAACAAGGCATCTGCGACCTTCCCTGTGAATTGGGTACCGTTGTCCATCAATATCGCTTGCGGTACGCCGTGAACAAGAAACACGGATTCCTCTAAGATTTTGGTAATGATCTCAGCGGTAGCTCTTTTAATTGGATATATTAAGCAATATTTTGAAAAACAACATGTAATAACTAATATGTAACTATTTTGCTTCCGCGAAGTTGGAAGTGGTCCCATGAGATCCATTGATAACATTTGGAATGGTCGTGAACAATCTTTTGGACGTCCCATTTCTCCCAGTGTCTGGTGATTTTGAGACTTGTAGGCTAAACATTTGTCGCAAGTACTTATGAATTTGACTACTGACTGGTACATGCCTGGCCAGTAGTAGCGTAAAGCAAGACTACGGTATGTTTTAAATATGCCCATATGACCAGCCGTAGGCACTGAATGGTTTTCATTAACGATTTGCTCACGTAATTCGGTTGGCACGACCTCCTTCCACGCGAATTCTGAAGTTAAATTGTATTTATTCTTCGATAGTCGATATAACGCGTTATTTTTAACAATATAGTTTTTAAATTTAGTAGGATCAATTAGGCAACCGTCATAAATATTCCTGTACCAAGAGTCTTTAGTGTCCAAATAAGAGTTGGAAGTACTAATGGCACTAATAGGGACGATCCTAGATAAGGCATCTGGTATGACGTTATCCACGCCACGCCGATGTTTAAGAACAAAATTAAATGCTGATAAACGAACTCCCCAACGAGCTAACCGACCCGTTGGGTTGCTTATAGAGAGAAACCACTTGAGCGCGCTGTGGTCAGTATAAACAGTGAACTGTTGACCATTTTCGATGTAACAACGCCAATATTCTAGGGCGGTTACGACGGCCAGCGTCTCGCGTTCGGTAATGCTGTAATTTTTCTCAGCCCCGGTCAATGACTTACTCATGTAGGCAATTGGATGTTCCTTTCCATCAATTGTTTGGGTGAGCATTGCGCCGAGGCCAAAATCGCTTGCATCCGTATGCACCTCAAACGGTTTATTGTAATCTGGACATGATAAGACTGGGGCTGACACTAGACTTTCCTTCAATTTCTGGAAAGCGGCGTCGGCCTCTTGGGTCCATTTAAATGGCGGGGTACCCTTCTTTGTTGATGTTAATTTGTTTAAGGGACCAGCTATAGTACTAAAGTTGGGAACGAAACGTCTGTACCAGGTCGCCGTACCTAGAAAACGCTTAAGTTCTTTCTTATTGGTTGGTGCTGGATATTTTAGTATAACATCAACTTTGGAAGGATCGGTCCGCAAACCTGAAGCATCTACTACGTAGCCTAAATATTTTAATTGCGAACTAAAAAAATTACATTTCTCAAGGTTAATGGTTAAGTTCGCCTTTTTGAGCTTTTCTAGTACCCGTAAAAGTAAGTTCACGTGACTATTGAAATCGCTACTAATTATTATAATGTCATCTAGATATGCGAAGACTTTAAGATCAAATTCAGAGAACAGCAGGTCAACTAGACGCTGTTGAGTGGCCGGGGCATTCGTAAGACCAAAAGCAGTCCTTTTAAAGCGAAAGGTGCCCCTGCCTGGAACATAAAATGCTGTTTTATCGCGATCTTCCTCAGCTATCGGTATCTGCCAAAAAGCTTTCGATAGATCTATGCTGGAAAGATAACGCGCGTCTCTGAGGTTATCTAGTATCTCCGAGATATAGGGTAAGTTGTAAGCATCGCGTTTAGTGACTGAATTTAGCTTTCGACTATCTAAACAAAATCGAGGTTGACCGTTTTTCTTGGTGACAAGGAGAACTGGAGATGACCACGCACTTTCGCAAGGCTCGACAACGTCGAGGGAAAGCATCTCGTCCACTTGTTCAACCAGGATGCGTTGTTTTTCAGGAGATAGTCGATAATAACGCTGACGAATTGGTTGACTTTCACCTGTATCAATGTGGTGAGTTATTAGATCGGTTACTCCTAGACCCTTGTGCTGTGATGAAATGCTTTTAAACTGTTTAATTACACTATCAGCCAAATGCTTTTGTGACTCCTCTAAGTTATTGTAACCCGTAATTGTGGTGCGATTGCAGCTCTCTAGAGTACAGTTTTCCAATGAGTTGTTTGAAATCATTACACTACCAACATACTTGGGACATAATTCAAATTTTCGCCAGAAATCCACACCTAGAATGAGATTTGTATTGATATCTGGTATTACAAAAGCTTTGAGAATGTGGAATTGATTTTCAAAGTGAACTGGGATATGAATGTAACCGATACTTTGTAAATTTTGTCCGCCTGCTGCCCTAACTGCAATGCAGTCGTCCGTGACAAGAGACATACCCCGGTCCAATAAAACCGTATGAGCACCGTTGCCCAAAATTGTAACGGCCGAACCTGAGTCCAAGAGTCCAGTGGCTGGAACTCCTTCTATCTGCACTGATACGTAAGGTCTGTTATCTAAATTAACTTTTCTATCGAGAATTGTGTGAACTTTGTAAGACTTGTGGAACCATTTAACTGTGTGCAACCACTTTTCCCAGTCTTGTCTGTCAAAGTTGTTTACGACACAATTCTCGGTGATTAGTTTTTTTTTCTTAGTTGAACTGTTCTTACTACATTTCTTGCAAGCTGGACGTTTTATGTCTTTCTGGCCGCAGCCAAAACAAAAGATCTCGTCAGTCTTTACCGTACAATTCCTGTAAGCATGCTCGTTACTACGACAACGTGGGCAATAAGGAATCTTCTTATGTGAACCTTTATCTATGGCATGAACATAGTTAGGGGATATGGAGGAATCGTTACTGTTATTTGTAACTGTTTTATTATTAATAATATCCTTTTGATCGTGTTTATTGAACTGATTAAACCTTTTATTATAATTATTGTTTCCTTTATTATCCGTTGAAATTCCTGAATAAGCAAACTCGGGTGCTAAAGTATTTGATGAGGGTCTTGGTGGTTCTCTGAATTGAGCAAGGCGCGATTGTATGTTTTCGTAATTACGACAAAGAGTCCTTAGCTGTTCGATTGATTTTATTTCGGCCACTGACGATAAGATGTTAGCATAGCATGGACGGATGTTATGTAGAAGAAGTTCTAGTTTATCCTCCTCAGATAGTGCTTTTGTCAACCTCGAAAACAAGCCTGTCATTATTGACAAGTAAATAACTATATTTTCTGACTCCCCTTATGTTCGCGCTCTGATTTCAGTTAAGAGTCTATAATCATAGTCTGACTGATCAAAGTCGCGTTTTAATAAATTTGCAAGTTCATCCCAGCTAGATACTGAATCTCTAATGCTTCTGTACCAGTGGAGCGCGCCGCCAGTAAAAATCTCGGTCGCGTGAGTGAGGATTTTATCCGTTGGTATTCCTTTGGCGTGACAAAGTTCATTTACCCGCTGTAAGAAGGAACGTACGCAAGAATTTCCCTCGAATTTTAATTTTGCAAATTTATGTTGACCACCATCGCATGACACCGTCACGTGAATTGGAGAAGTCAAGTTATGTGTAGATGGAGGTTGATTGCTAACTCGTGATAAGGGGTCAGAAGCTGATGCGAGCAGCTCACTTGATTTCACCAACATCGACTTATATAAGTTTACACACTCATCGTACTCCGTTTTGTTAACACTTCCACAAGTTATTCTATTTATTCTGTGGTAAGCATGATTTAAAAGATTTTGAATTTTCAGTAGTGACTGTTTATCTGTAGTTGATGATTCTAAATTAGTAGCTGCCTTAGTTAAAACCTCTAAAACTCCACTTAAATCTACCGATACTTCGAATGGACTCGTAAGAATGTCCTCAGAAGGAAACATTGGTCCGCATTTTGCAATCTGTTTCCGCAATTCCTGAACAGTAGTGGCGGGTGTTTCTCCTCTGATAGCTACTTCGTATTCGAGCTCTGCCTTTTGCAACGACATGAATTTTACCGGATGTGCCATATTGAATGTAGTTTAAACAAGAAAAATTTGTTGTTACTTCAAATTGAGTTTAAATGTATAAATATTAAGTTATCCGTAAGACTGGAAAGTGTTAGCAATCAGCAAGGTATGATGAGCGTCAATTACTCCGACTGTTACAAAATAAACTGAAATTAAACGTCTTGGTTGTTGTCCGTGTGAAGTGAAGGAAGCTACGTTACAAAAGAAAAGGAAAAAAAAAAAATTTTTTTTTTTTTTGAAAAAGTTTGAAGTTAGTAAACTAAATTTAAATATTTTTCTAAAAAAAAAAATCGGTGCAACTAATGTGTACGCTTATGCCATTAAATTCTGAAAATGGTGACAATAATAGTTATGAAAATTAAAATATGAGTCACTATTGACATCCAATGACAAATTTTTGCTGTTGACTGAACTCAGAAACAACAATATTTAACAAGGCAAGTGGTATCAAGTTAATAGGCAGGTAGACAGTTAGTAGGATAATTAATTAATTAATAAGTAGGTAGGTAAGTTAGGGAGTTATTAGGTAGGTTGGTATGTTAGGCTGTTAATAGGTTGGTTGGTTAGTGGATTGGTTGACAGTTAGTAGGTGGGAATTGTGGTTCAACACTTGTTGGAAACAGCTGGTAAATCAAAGTAATAGTACTGTACTTTTGAGTTGTCAACAATAAAAAACGTTCACTGTATGGAACATTAGTGATCCAGGTCAAATGTATACAAGTACAAGATTATTGATATTTAGGCTATAAATTCCAAAAGACAAGTTGTAGGTACAAGTTGTGTGACAATATTTTTAGTATTAAGTACTAATGCTTGTTTTTATAATTGATAATTATGTAATTACTGTTAATTGAATAATGTTTAATTTAAAATATAAAAAAAATGATTCTAAGTTATATAAGAAAAAAAAAATTGACACATACAAGCGATATTTGTAACAACAATTTGGAATAACAATTAAAATAACAATTATATTGCAACGGAGCAAACCGTTCCTACCAATATAAATAAGGTACCGCTGCGTACACCTTAGTTGCTGTCAACCAAAACGTTTTACAAAAACAATACAACCACCAATGACACCAACATATATAAAAAAAAAAATACCCACAAGGTTACCCTAAGGAATATGTGACCGTAAAACCACGTTTTTGGGCGCCAATGTGACGGAAAAGGGGTGCGTGGCGCAGGTTATGGTAAATAAGACCACGCAACCAGTCTACATAAAATATATTAATATAAAAAATGGGTGTGGGAAGGTCTACGGACACAAACTCCTAAGGCATCCCTGTGGGATGTGCTGTACTGCCCTGATAGCCGGCGTGGCGATGACCGCAGCGAGGTGCCACGCTGGATGCGTAGGGGTGATGGCCAGCTTTTCTTTACGTCGGCCCGGCTCGGCCCACGTGGCAAGTATGGCCAACAGGTGGGAAGTCCGATGCCGGCCCGATTTAAGCACGCACGACGGAACCAGCCGCGTAACTACCGCGAACTTGAGGGCGCTCTAGCCGGAACTTTGGACCCTGGAACATGACGTCCAGCGTGTCACGAGATGACCAAAGGCCAACTCCGCTGATTGCGACACCAAGCCAAGCAGAGCGAACGGCAATAATAATGCACTAATGAAGGTGTTGGTGGATTGTCACAATCAGACGGAGTTTACATGTGGGAAGAGTGAAAATACGGCATGATAGCACATTTTGAGTGTGAAGCACGAAAAAATCAAAATGCATTGAGCTGAAGGCATTAGATTGAAATGAAATACATGAAATAGCGTACACTAAAATAGATAAAATTAAGCATACATGCCAAGTTAACCTATAAGGACAAAGAACACAAAATATACACATATCATGCTATCCAACACTTACCCAGTATGGGGGTTTCAAAGACACCGAATTTAATTGCTCGATGGCGGAGAATTATGTTGATTAGGTAGGCAATTGTTTTAGGCCCGGATAATGGCGAGTTAAGACACGTGTGAAATCACATATAATTTAGATATGGTGAGACGTGTGACCGCTTCGGGAAAAACCAAAATTCCTAATGTCAAACGAAAAGATCGCGTTGGCAGCGTTGGATAGAGATGGGACATACGCGAGCCCATAGATAAATCCTCACTCGCGCGCCCGATAGTTGATGCATCTTGTGCTTTTAGTAATTACTATTTGCTACCGCACTACTTGTAATTTTCTATGGTTATTATATTTTGACGTCTGCGGTTCCTTGACAGGTGGATGAAAGTAAACATTGGAATGTTGCTGTTTTTATTGTTAATTTAGTTTATATGTTTTGTTTTGTGCAAAATGTAACGTGCGACGTTACAACGAATGAAAACGCAGACAAATAAAACCGCGGTCTTAAAAGTAGAAAACAAGTTTAGATTCGCCGTAGTCGGGTAAAACCACCCAAATAAAATGGGATACGGGCATAAAGATGTTAATGACGATGATGCATATTAATCTATAACTGACTCGTTAGTGTAGTGGTCGCTAGTGTGACTGCTGAGCATGAGTTCCTAGGTTTAATTCCCAGGTGGGGCAATGCGTTATTTGAGTTTTCTATGTGGGATTTCTCAGTAGCTGCCATGGAGTCTGGCTTCGTGTCCGGTTGATGGCAATAGGCACACCCCCATGGGACTTAATCATGACTGACATGACAGTGGGTGTACTAGGGGACATCCTGCCTAACCCTTCGTGAATTTTAGACGTGATGTTATGTTACTTTGTATTTTAACACTGCCGATAGCGTTGCTGAAGCACTTCATTACTTTTATGTTAGTCATAACAGACAACCAATTAAAATGATTAGTGTGAAACATGCACCGCGGACACGATTCAAAAACACGTAAGCACTCGTAATACCATAATCGAAGCTAAAATTACATTAGCACTAGCGCTAACGTTCATCATCATCATCATCAGCCTATAATGTTCCCGCTGCAGGGACTCAGGCCTCCTCTCTAAGAGAGGGATGGGCTATGATCCGCCACGCTGGCCCAGTGCGGATTGGTAGATGTAACATTATCTTCAAATTTTTTGGTTCTAAGATATACCGGACTCCTCACGATGTTTTCCTTCACCGTTTTGAGAGCAGTGGTGATGAAATGAATTACACAAAGTAATGCGACTGGGTTCGAAACTACGACTTACTGTTCGAAAGTCGCGGCCGCCACCAATGGACAGCTTACGTTATGCTTATCAAAATATATTAGTAAATATTTTGTTCTTAATATTAAATTCTTATCTCAGGAATAATTTTGTCAGTTCTTCCTGAGTAAAGAATTTAATATTTATACAACGAGTCAGACATCTATTAACTGAAATTCATTGAAAGTTTTTTATACGCCATTCTATAAACTGACCAAGGAATAGAGGATCACGATGCAAGTCACGCGACACCGCAGCTCCGCAAATCAAGGTTTTTCAACCCTCAACTTTTGCCAAACAGGCGTTCTTTGTCCAACAACATGACGCAGTGTAGCGCCATCTGGCGTGTTAAGCCTTGACTAATATCGTTGAAACATTAACTAGAGACGACAAACACTGCCGTGAATAGGTGGCCACCCAATGCATAGGTACAAAGTTTAATCCGTGCCTCGGAAAGTAAAAATCTACGCGAGGTCGTCAGAGGCTCAAAAGTCTAACAAACAGGGGTATCATATTATATTTTCACTAATTGGGTTGTGGAGGTCATATAGGCAGATGCTCCATGTAAAATATTGGTATTCAGCTGCAACTGGTTAGATTGGAAGCCGACCCCAACATAGCTAGGCAGATAATGACTTGTTTATAACACTATCATCTTATCTAACTCCCTGCCTGTGTCGGTTTTTTCGAGTTCATATTATATAACCCCAATCTACTTAATTAAGTCGCGTGTAAATAGGCTTCTTCTGTGTTTGCTCGTTCCATTATCGACCTCTTCTCTGCCTTAAGGGCAAGATTGAGGTGAAGAGTAGGCTCATTTCATATTAAAAAATAAATAGTTGTTTTTTCCAAGCAAGCGCATTACGTCAGCAGGCACTAATAATAAGTACATTTCAAAAAATTACCGAAACAAACCATCGAAATATAAGTAGCAGACGTTACAACAGAATTTACGAGTAAAACCACAATTTTACGCAGTTTAACTTTGCGAAACAATCCGACTACATAACTTACAGGTTGTTTGAAAATTTTCAAGATATAAAAGTAGAGGAAGACCAAAGAAACAATGCATGGACTGTGTAAAGAATAGTATAACAAGAAAGGAATACAGAAGGAGTTCTCTGTTCTATTCTTGTCACATTAATAAGAAGACATGCTGCACCGATCCCATATAAGTTGTTTTCTTTTAAGGATGGGAAATCATCAAATGACTCCTGCTCTGGGTGGAGCAGAACTAAGCGAGTGTCAGACTCTGACTAAAACACATCCGTTTTACTTCCCTGTGCGTTCCAGGGCTGCGGTAGAAAATTTCGCATTTTTTTTAACCCTTGCGGGAAAGTCGTTCTGCTTCCTGGATAAAATATCCAGAAATCTGGATATTTTATCCAGGTTTGGCTTAAATATTTTAATTTCTTTTTAATTTTTGCCCCACACTAAGAATTTTTTCTGTATCGTGGGTGCGTTTACAAACATTTAAACTTCAAAAACAGAAATACGCCCAGCCCCGAAATAAATATCTGTAGGACACAAATATTTTATATCATTCCACAAATACAATCAAATAACCCCTTCCGCTCTTGACCAGAGCGAAAGGGAGTGCCAGACTTCTAATGACTAAAAACCACCCATGTTCCTTCTAAGCCCTTTTTGTCGAGGCCGCGGTATCTCTTACAACAACCCGCAGCCTCGACGGGGTCATTCCACACCTTACAAGTATATTGTTATAATTATCTAGTACTAGCGGACCTGGCAGACGTCGTCCTGCCCGGACAGCAGCACTACCTACCGGGTCCAATTGTAAATCTAAACCAAAAAATGTGATAAATGAAGAATCGCTCGACTGATTTTGTGCAAACTTCATATAAACAAATAAATAGTCCGAACAAAGCCTAAACATTTGGTTTGGATAGGTGAGCCCGTTCTTGAGTTAAACATACATACATACATAGACTGCCAAAATCATTTCCCTTACTTTTGGCTTCGCCGTAGTCGTGTAAAAATTACAACGAAAAGTGGCATTGATTTTTATATAATTATATTAATTTTCTGAGAGCAAATCTCAAACTTTCAATGAGCAACACGAATATCAAACGCCATGTACACAGTAGTACCAACACCGGAACTGGAGCGGATTCAATTATTCAAAATTTCCGGTTGGGCGTGCATGCTACGAATAAGTTCTGAGTCTACCAGCATTATGTTTACTAAAATATTGCATGAATGAGTTTAAGGATTTATGAAAGGATCTCCGGAAGTTTATCGAAGCGCAAGGTTCATTCAGTTGGGTTATCTATATATATAAAAGAGAAGTCCACTCACTGACTGACCACTCATCACGAAATCTCGGAAACTACTGGGCCGTGAGGTCTAAAATTTGGCACAAGCACTCTCTATGGGGTGCAGGCGCGTACTAAGAAAGGATTTTTTAAAATTCGCACCCCAAGGGGTTGAAAGGGGTGTCAAAGTTTGTATGAAAGTCCTACGTTTTTAAAGTTAGAGACATGAATGTGGGCCTGAATGTTCCTTTCGGCCTCTAGGTGCTCACTAAGAAAAGGTTTTACGAAATTCGGCCCTTAAGGGTATAAATAAGGGTGTTTAATGTTAGTATGAAAAAAGTTAAAGATCCAAACTGAATCTTAAGGCAACGCGTTATTGCATACTTTACATTGAAATTAGAATTCGGAAGCCAATAAAGATCCAAATTGAATTTTACGACAATGTGTTAATGCATATTTTACATTGAAATAAGAAATTTCTTGAGTTCCTTTATCTTCAGTTTATAGGCAAATTTCTAAGTGGCCAGTATGTTTCATTATTATGCAGGCGTCTGCTGAAAGGTAATGAAATGAGGTTCCGTTCTAAAGTTTTTATGCCAATTTTTATGTGGCCAGTATTTTTCAGTATGCCGCCTGCATACTGAAAAATACTGGCCACATAGAAATTCTGCTGAAAGGTAAGAAAAACACGTTTCAAAAAACGAACCTAATTTTAATTTTAGTGTTTAGTATATTTGGTTTAGGCTGGTGTTGTAAAATAGTAGCTATATTAGTCGTTCTTAGTAGAAAAAGTCTTGAATTACCTACGTTCGTATTTTAATTTTAATAATAATAATAATAATAATAAATTTATTTGTCAGAATATTGTTGCTATAGGTGTTACACATAATTTGATGTCCATAATATTCTGCTGTTTCCAGCGTACAAATATTTTAAAGAATAATGAAGCATGGTGAATGGTAATGAATTTATAATAAAGAATAAATTTAACACTAAAATTGACATACAATATAATTAATACAAATGAACCATAAAATGTCAAGAATAAGGAATTCGTTAACTACTATCAAATTATAATGGTAAGAATGATTAAATACAATGTCAGGATTATTAGTTACAATGTCAAGAATTACTAAATACAATGTCAAGAATTATAAGATACAATGTCAGTGTGTTTAGTGTATAGTATCTTTGGTTTAGGCTGGTGTTGTAAAATATAGTAGCTATAAGTAAAGAAAATTACGTTCAAGTAATATTTTTTACTTTATTTTCTGGTCTTAAGCATTGTTAAATTAAAATGGAAAATCAAACTATTATCACTTCTAATGGAGTGCCAATTCTTTGCCCAATAGTAAATATCCCTGGCGATGGTGCATGCTTATTTTCATCCCTATCCTATTTGGTGAATGGTAACGTGGTCATGGCTAATCAAAATCGAGCCAGCATTGTGCGCCACGTGTCTAACAACTGGGAAAGGTTTCAACCTTTCACCCAGGAGCGGTCAGGAGCTGTTTATTGTTCGAAGCGTAAATACGTTACTGAAATGTCTTGCCATGGCACCTACGGAACCACCAGTGAACTCATGGCAGCGGGAGAACTATTCCCATTTGAGTTCCAGGTGTTTCAGGATGGTACTTTTATTGCTGGTTTTGGGGAAGCACGGCAGGGAGTCAAAATAATCAGATTCACAGGAAAATTTAATGAAGGTCATAGACTACAATTTCCAGTGAAAGTTTGCTACGCAATGACTATCAACAAAGCACAGGGCCAAACATTAAAAGTAGCTGGGGTGAACCTGAGAAAGGATTGTTTCTCACATGGGCAGTTATATGTGGCGTGTTCTAGAGTCAGTTCACCTGAAAACCTCATAATACTGCAACCAACAAATAAAACACGAAATGTAGTTTACAAGGAGGTCTTGCAGACTTATAATAACCGGATGTAAAAACGAGCCCAAGTTTAGGGTTGCAGATTTATAATACAATAATTTATTGGTATATAGCCGATCGATTCCTTTTCTGTAATCATTCCTTGCTTCTCTTAAAGCGATCACTAAACCTGTTCAATAGTCTGTTTTTTATTTTTCCGTATACAAAGGCTCCAAATTGAGACCCGTTGCTTTCGATCCTTTCGCTCATAGACGTCGGTCCCTCTGTCACATTATACTCTAGCGGCTAAACCTTTGAAGGAAGCTACAGCCTTCATATTTATACTGAGTGTAAAATGTATGTGGAATATTTTTTAGAGCTCATTATCGCTTCTTAGGACGTTTCCAAACCTTGCCTCGAAGATTACGTATACCAATTTTCGAATTAATTTGAAAAAACAAGCCATGCTGTAAAATTGAAGGCCCGTTTCCACCCCGTTTAATAAACTCTGATTTTCGAAAAACCCTGATACACATTATTCTTTATTTTATTCTTTATATTAACGTTTACCAAAAAATAATAAAATTTTAGAAAATTTGAAACACATTGAGAATTTTCTCATTTTTATATTACAACAAACTTAATTTTGAGTATGGATTACCTAAGCCTATAGGTACAATTTATAACTTCAGCATTTGGTACGATTTAGGGTTCTAAATGCAAGATTTGCGAAGTGCGCTTGGTCTGTATTCTTGGAACATTAACTTTCAAACTAAATCTCATAAACACCAACGTATGAAACAAGCGAGTGAAACCGCGCGGGTACAGCTAGTATGAAGATAAGTAGGATTAAATATAACATAACATTATCACAGTTACTTAGTTTGATGGACAGAATGCTTAGTTACACCAAGTATACATACGAGTACATACTTATTAGAGCACACATGCTGACAAGTTCCACTTATGAATAGTACAAAAGATAAGATGAGAACTTAGTCGAGGCATAAATAATTATTTCACGAATTTTTTTTGTGATCTTAAAGAACTTACAGAAAAAACACGATGTGTGAAAAAACTAATTTAATTCATAAAATGGCTTAGTTTTAAATAACTGATTTTAAATCACGTGTTCTACAAAGACAGCGCTAACGAAACGTGACGTCATATTTCATACTGCCATAGTAATGTTACAGTTACGTAGTACAAATGGTCGTTTCGTGCGACACGGATAGAAAGTGCCCTCACCAAAAACTTCGAAAGCATGTAACTACTCCATTTTTTAACGATATTATTACTTTTGTCACACATCGTGTTAATTATGTTAGTTCTTTGAAATAACATAAAATTTTCGTGAATTTTTAACAGTAGTCATACTGTAAATTGGGTAATTTTTGACTTTTCCAAGTCCTCACAAATCTTCTATATCGTGCGGTTAGTGCCTGACCTGGTGACAGAGTTTTTATGCTGCCTCTGAGTTGTCTTAACATGCCGTCTACAAATATCTCTCAAGCATGCTGGATTGCTGCGGGTTGTACACTCGTCACCGCGGCCTCGACATATAGGGATACGAAGGCATGGGGTGGTTTTTAGTCAGTAGAAGTCTGACACTCCCTTTCGCTCTGCCCAAGAGCGGGAGAGGTTATTTGATGATTTCCCACAACCAAAAAAAAAACGTGCTGGATTCCTTTTTTTTTTTTGGCGCGTGGAAAATCGTTCCTCACGATGTTTTCTTTCACCATAAAAAATTGGCAGTCTTGGATTCGAACTCGAGACGTGTGACTTAGAAATTAGACAGTCACGCCGCTGCTAGTCCTCAAACTGTACCATTAGTACAATAGTTACATATCTGCGTCATTTCAAACCCATCCAGGTCAAATCAGGCTAAATGAATTTTCTGAGTTCAGATAATAAAATTAAATGTCTCTTCATCCCAATATATTTTAAGCAACGAACTATATCAAAAACGCCATGTGTAAAAATAAACAAAGTCCCATCATTTATTCAAGATAACTTCAACACAAGTACATAAGTAGACAGGATAATACGTGGTTTAGAACGCTCATAGGATAATAGGCTTACGGGGCGGCTTCGGAAGTCGTTTGCGGGTACTTATCATGTGGAAGCCGCGAGATTTCCGGGTTGGGAAATTATGGGACCTCTGGGAGTATGTTAACACGTATGGTGTAAGTGGGTATGGGTTTAATCTTTCACTGTCGTGAGAGACAAAATGGTTTTTGAATTACGGTAGTTGGTAATTCTGTAATGTACTCAAGTAAGCGCACACAATTCGAAAGTGAACTCATTTGTTTCTAAAATAAATTATCAATTTCAAACGTGATGTTTTTTAGCACCAAGATGACGATCTTATGCAAAGTTTTTGAACTGAAAACTTCTTTAGCGGCCTTGTGCACTTTTTATGAGATAGGTAAAAAAAATTAACTCGGGTCAGATGGTCACGTGTCCTCGCCGTAAGGCCTCATTTACAGAGACGCAGGGCGTTGCGCGTTGTACGTTTTCATATATCGCCGATATTATCGCCATATATCACCTATATTTACGAGAAGCGATTTTTCGTCCGTTAGTTTAAAATGCAGTGTTTGTTGCGGTGGAGCCGCCTCTCAGTAAATGAATAAAATAGCACGCGCCGCGCGACGCCCCGCATCTCCGTAAACGAGCCCTAAGTCGGCGCAGGGCGCTTGCGCGAATGTGTGTGTGTGTCAAATGCCAAAAAAAATAAATGTCAAGTTGGTTTTTCTGAGACATAAACTTTTTAATTTATGAACATTGACACCTCTAACCTTTCAAAGATTATATTCATTATTTGAAATTATTATTTTCCAAATCTGTATATTTAAGATTTTTACAAATTTTTACGCGGTCTTGAATCCCGTACGATTTTGCTAGGGTTGTGCTGTGCTGTAAGCCCCCATAGCACAGCATCATGCTGAGTGGTAAACCCCTTGTCGCAGTCACAACGTGCAAACTTGCAATGTTTTTGTTCCGTTCTGTCGCATTTATAAATTTATTTTTTGTTATCTACACTAATATTATAAAAAGGAAAGATTTGTTTGTTTCTTTTTAACGAATAGGCTCCGAAACTACTGGACCGATTCGAAATATTCTTTCACCGTTGGGAAGCTACACTATTCCCGGGTGACATAGGACAATTTTTATCCCTGTATTCCTACGGGAACGGAACTACGCGGGTGAAACCGCGTGACGCCTGCTACATACTAGCAGGCGTCACACGGTTTCACCATTAAATATTTTTGTCATTTTGAATTTAGTATGTACATCATGCCCCTGCGACAAAGATCCTTTCTTTCTTCTTTCTTTGAAATTTTACATCACGCCTGTAATCTCGAAGGGTTAAGCAGATGTGTACCTAATAGTACACTCACATTTTGCCAGTTACGTTTAAGTCACATTTATTACAAGTCGAGCCTATTTTCATCAAATGTGCACAAATCCAGACACCCTACTGATAATTCCTACTACTGATCATTTCCTGATAGAAAAACCCACTAAAAAAATCAAAATCAAATCAAAATCAAAAATCCATTTATTCAAATTCAAAAAATTACTTTACTATAGTTATTTAAAAAAGACAGTACCCAAAAACGCCCCCCCCTTCGACACTTCCTAGTGTTTTAGCTGGAAAGAAGAATGTGGCGGAACAAACTTCCCAGCAACACATCTGTCTGTTAGTTTGGTTAGAAGAACCAGACTCGATACAATAGTAAGGCAAGTTGATGACTACAGACACAAATTTGAGGCAATAATTAAAAAGTATATAATAATAAAAAAAAGAGACAACATATCAGTAAACTAATCTTGGAGAAAGAACATAAATAACAAACATTGTCTTGTGTTTAACTCAGCGACAAACTATTCTTATCATTTTTTCAACACTTTGCAGCACCCGGGAATCGAACCCACGACCTCATGTTCAGCAGCCGCGGTTGCGGCCGCTAGACAAACGAGACAGTAAAACTATTTTTCTACTACATAAACCCAAGGCCATCTAAACAAATTCTAGAAACAAACAAACAAACAAAAGAATATCTAAGTACTACATCATTTGTCAAGATTTGTGTAGAAATAAAAGCATAGCGAGGTTTTATTAGCCAGAAAATATATTATTTAGATCCCTCAGATTTACATAGTTCATCCTTTGTGTTGTGGTTTGTGTTAGTACTAGGTTTTGCCCGTGGCGTCACTTGTGTGGAGGTCAGAATTTATTTCACTAGGCCGTAGCATAGATGCCTCAAGAATAATGATACTTGACGCAGCGTGTTTTTTTAATGTGGGAAATCATCATATTATGACTCCTCCCGCTCCTGAACTGAGTCGTAGGGAGTGTCAGACTTCTACTGACTAAAACCACCCATGTTCCTTCTTAGTTCTTTGTCCCGAGGCCGCGGTATCTCAACAACCCGCAGCCCCGACGGGTGCGTGCTATTCTCAAATACCAATTTTTCGAATTGTGCCTACGTGATAATTTAACAGACCACTTGGCGGACTTGGTAAGGAGAAGAAATCTTTGTATATATACTGGTTGTTGCCAGCGGTGTCGCCCGCTACAACTCGAAAATTATTCCACGGGAAGATACAATCGGGATAAAAACTATCCTTTGTGTTAATCCAAGGTGTCAGCTAACCCCATACCAGATTTTAATTAATTCCCTCCAGCCGTTTAGACTTGAAGAAGTAACAAACATACACACTCACAAACTTTCGCCTTTATAATGTTAGTGTGATTTCTTCTGTACGCGTGTTTGTCACTAAACTCCTAAACGGCTGGACCGATTTTGATGAAAATTTTCGTATGTGTTCAAGTGGATTCGAGAATGGTTTAGATTCACAATTGGACCCGGTAGGTGGCGCTGCTGTCCGGGCAGGACGACGTCTGCCAGGTCCGCTAGTTATAAAAATAAAGATTTACAGACAGACACAGGTACAGACATAGTTACTTTTACATTTAGTGGATATGAATTTATTTTGGTCGGAATTAGGAAGGGATTTTATCCGGGATTAAGAGCTTAGAATGTAGTTTTGTTAATTAGTTTGTGTAGTTAATTTAAACGTTTGCGTGCCACGTTTTGTGATAATAAAAGATATAAAATTAAAAAGATAAGGCTCTGTATATAAGGTAAAAAGACTTTGTTTGAAAGACAAAATAAATCTTTATAATAAAGCAGTGGTGGCCCAGTGGTTGCGGCCCCAACTTACGAACAGTAAGTCGTCGGTTTGAACCCGCATTACTTTGTGAAATTTATTTCATCACTGCTCTTAAAACGGTGAAGGAAAACATCGTGAGGAGACCGGCATATCTTAGAACCAAACAATTCGAAGACATTCTACTACTGAGCCCGCGTGTTAGATTATATCCCATCCCTCTCCTAGAGAGGATACCTGTGTCCCTGCAGGGGAAACATTATAGGCTGATGATGATTAAAGCAGTGAGCGAGTACGCTGCCACTTTCAATGAGGTTCTATTAGTGATCTTTACAGAATCGCAACATCATAATCGTACGGTGACGTCTGCCAAGAGAGGGTGGAAGAAGAACACGTAAGGTGCTGATTGTTCTAGACTAATCTAGACCATACCTGGGAACCCCCTAGTAACGGAGATGTAGAGGGTCAAAGTTACAATTTTATCTTCTTGCTACATTGAGTTTTATAGTGAAACTAGTGACCCGCCCCGGCTTCGCACGGGTGCAAAAAAGATACTAAAACTTTCCTCTTGAATCACTCTATCTATTAAAAAAAACCGCATCAAAATCCGTTGCGTAGTTTTAAAGATATAAGCATACATACGGATATAGAGACAGAGAAAGCGACTTAGTTTTATACTATGTAGTGATGTAATTTTTCACCAAAAATAAAAAGTCGTTTCCCAGCAGAAATTTTTGCGTATTTTGTGTGGTTTACGGTTTGGTGAAGGGTTCGTTTACACCCCATATTGATACTTCCCGTAGCCACTGACAAAGTTTTACTAATGAAAGCCGAGACTGTCGCATAATGTTCTTTCCGATTCACGGAGGAAACTTGGTATGTAATGAGTTCAGTTACCTTATCTACGAGCTCCTCATTACCTATATCCATAAAAATAATCATTAATGCGTACAATTTGAACAAAGCCCTCTACCCTGAAGCATTCCTTTTATTTAAAACACACTCAATGTACTGCGTCTGAAATAAATAATTGAAAACAACTTCAAAGTGTGGTACTTATTATTTTATCTTTGTTTGAGGGTAAGACGAAGATGTAGGTTTTATGGGACTTTAAACCTTTTCTTTGGAATTTTTTGTTGCTCATGTTGTGAGGGTCAGATAGGCAGTGTCGTTTCATGTAACTAGTTCTTAGAATTTTATACTGGCCCATAAGCTTTTGACTTGGCTTCTCATGCCGTCGAGAAGTATCACTCAGACCTGCTGGTTTTCTCAAGATGTTTTCTTCTGCCGATGAAAGTAAAAATTGAACAATACGCATAGGTAGTACGAACCCGAAAAACCAGAGGACTTTGTTTTTGGCGGGTGGAAAATCATCAAATAACCGCCGCTGCCGCTCTTGGACAGAGCGAAAGGTAGTGAAAACCACCCATGTTCCTTCTTAGCCCTGTCGAGGCCGCGGTAACTTGCGTACAACCCGCATCCATACAGACATACTTAAAAACTTATGCGTTTATAATATTAGTAGGTTTTATCTATACTTCTATACTAATATTATAAAGAGGTAAAATTTGTATGTAAGTTTGTAAGTTTGTATGTAGGGGGTAATCTCCGGAACTAATGATCCAATTCTAAAAATTTTTTCACTGGTAGAAAGCTACATTATTCCTGAGTGCTATAGGCTATAAATTATATTTATACCATGCATATTAGTCGAGCTATCACAAGTTTTGTCTAAGAAGTCGGAAAGAAATACCTCTTTAAACAGACTTTTTTGCATGCGCTGCCTAAACGGTTGTTTAAAATTGAGAACAATGTATGGCAGTCTGGTCCGTCTTAAATAATTCTACAAAAAAGTTCGCGACAGCATATTTCTATCTTTTATATTTTATCTTTTATACATCTTATTGTTTTAAAAAAGTATTTTTTAGACATACTTATGTTTGGATGATTATTTAAACAACAAAACATTAATCCTTATCAAAATAAGATATTTTATAATCACAAGGACATCATGGAGATAAGATTTGGCCTTAACAGTATGGCAATTGGTCATACAGTTTCGGAGATAATATAAAATTACTAAAACGCAAAATAACTTTAATTCATACCGATTCCTCTTGAGCAACCATGTTTAGAGCGGACGTTTTATCAATTTACCCATAGATGGCGTTGTGCAAAATTTCGGTGAAATACAGCGGAAGAGTTTGTTTTTTTTGTAAGTTTGTTTGAACGCGCTATCTCTGGAACTACCCCAGTCGGATTTGAAAAAATCTTTTTGCATTTTATAACCCAGTTCTTGAGGAGGGCTATAGGCTATTTAACATCACGCTAGGGCCCTTGGGAGCCGAGCGCGAAGTAATAGCGCGGGCAGGCGATGCGGAAGGATAAAGGCTATTTAACATCACGCTAGGGCCTTTAGGAGCCGAGCGCGAAGTAATAGCGCGGGGCAGGCGATGCGGAAGGATAAAGGCTATTTAACATCACGCTAGGGCCTTTAGGAGCCGAGCGCGAAGTAATAGCGCGGGCAGGCGATGCGGAAGGATATAGGCTATTTAACATCACGCTAAGACCCTTAGGAGCCGAGGGCGAAGTAATAGCGTGGGCAGGCGATGCGGAAGGATATAGGCTATTTAACATCACGCTAAGACCCTTAGGAGCCGAGCGCGAAGTAATAGCGCGGGCAGGCGATGGGGAAGGATATAGGCTATTTGACATCACGCTAGGGCCCTTAGGAGCCGAGCGCGAAATAATAGCGCGGGCAGGCGATGCGGAAGGATATAGGCTATTTGACATCACGCTAGGGCCCTTAGGAGCCGAGCGCGAAATAATAGCGCGGGCAGGCGATGCGGAAGGATATAGGATATTTAACATCACGCTTGGGCCCTTAGGAGTCGAGCGCGAAGTAATAGCGCGGGCAGGCGATGGGGAAGGATATAGTATATTTAAAATCACGCTAGGGCCCCTTAGGAGCCGAGCGCGAAGTAATAGTGCAGGCAGGCGATGCGGAAGGATGTAGTCTATTTAACATCACGCTAGGGCCCTTAGGAGCCGAGCGCGAAGTAATAGCGCGGGCAGGCGATGGGGAAGGATATAGTATATTTAAAATCACGCTAGGGCCCTTAGGAGCCGAGCGCGAAGTAATAGCGCAGGCAGGCGATGCGGAAGGATGTGGTCTATTTAACATCACGCTAGGGCCCTTAGGAGCCGAGCGTGAAGTAATGATGGTGGGCGGGCAGGCGATGCGTGGGGGTTGGTGGGTGGGGGGTACAAGAAATTTAACGCGGACGAAGTCGCGGGCAGAAGCTAGTGTTTAATAAAGGCTAAAGTCTGACATCCAATCTTACCAAAGGGTATCGTATTACCTAGTATTAACTGGGTTGTGGATGTCAGATAGGCAGTCGCTCCATGTAAAATACTGGTACTCAGCTGCATCCGGTTAGACTGGAAGCCGACCCCAATATTATAGTTGGGAAAAGGCTAGGCAGATGATGATGAAAGACCCCGATGACACAATTCGTCGGGCCTGTATTATGGGGGCCAATACGTTATTATTTACCCACAAGCTCCTTGAACTGTAAATAGAGATAAACCTACAAATTCTCTACCAAACTAATTCTACACAACATCTTAAATCCTCAAAAACCTTGTGTTAACTTCAAACCACCATTGAATTTATTTGTAACACATTAACAACTCCGTTCTGATTGTTATATTCCACCAACCGGTTATACTATTCTAAACTTTAGCTTCAAAGTAATAGAACCTTATTTACGATGGCATTAGTTTACATATCAACTCCTGTTGATTATAAAGTACAATTCGAAACTTTACGTTTAAAGATATAGGGTCGAGTATTCGGTGGTAGTAATGCAATGACATCCTCTACACAGTCGAGTAACATAATGTTATGTTCTACAGTGCAATTCTAAACTTTGTCCTTTGAGAAATAGAGTTCAGTTTTGAGTGGAGTTATTGTAACGCATTAACGTCCTCTGCACAGTCGAATAACAGATTGTAATGTTTCACAAGCCTGTCATTACTATTCTAAACTTTACTGTCTAAGAGATTGGATTCAGTTTTCGGGGCGATTTGGAAACCTAATTTCGAAAGATGGGTTTTAGTTTTACGAATATTATCAGTGGTCTTATGAGATACTAAATAGAAAGATGCTTTGTTTTAATAGCTAAGTGGGTAAAAATAAATCCCAAATAACTTGGGATAAGGGCAAAAGGGCAAAAGGGCTCTCAAGACGGTGAAGGAAAATATCTATACGAAATTGGCATGTCTAAGATCAATAAAGTCGAAGACATATTGAGACCATCTCTCTTCTAGAGAGTTGGTCTGAGTCTCTGCAACAGGAACATTAAAGGCTGATGATGATGAATAATGCTGAATAATGATGAATAATGCTGAATAATGATGATGATTTTGTAATTTCATGTTCACGAACCAAAAAGAAACAAGACATGAATTTTACTAACTTACACTGGGCTCACGTGATTCTTAACTGCCTACTATGACAAAGAAAGAAGGCCTGTGTCCCAGGTGTGGGAACTTTATAGAGCATACACATTTCATTAGGCTTGCAAAATCCGGCAGCTACCGGATAAACTTTTCCGATATAAACATGTTTAAGTAAGAAAGTGTGTTTTTCGCATTTCGTCGCCAAATTTTGGAATGACTCAATTTAAATTGTCATCAACACGCTTAGAATAGAGTCAGAATCTACACGCCAATTTAAAAAGAGGAAGGCTGCACGCCCACCTCAGACTTTTTGTAGGACAGATAATCGCGAATCTCCATTAATAGCTAGTACATTGTTATCCAAGGGGTGAAAGGTACTTGTTTAGTCCCGAGACGGGATTTGGCGACTAAAGTTGAGTTCGAGGGACTAAATCTGGGTGCACGGCAGTGCCCCCGCCAAGTCGAGCAATAAAGCGGCACGGCCGTACTATCTTTTTCTCGAACCAGTTCAGGCCATTTTCGACCTCCTATAACTTCGTTGTGGATAAAACTAGAAGCCTGAATTTTTAGTAACCAATTAGGCATTGTATAAACACAATATTTTTATAATTTAATTAATTTTGAACCAGTGGTTTAAGAATTATAACTAATCAAAGTTCCTTAGTTTTGTCACTCACTGACTGACTGACTGATTGACCGATCATTAAAAGTCTAAGGCACTTCTAGCAGACATAGAAGCTTCAAATTTAGAACACAATTAGTGTTTAGTGTATAAACCATGGAAAAACTAAAAAAGTATACAATTTCAGTCTAGTTTTCTAGATAAACTATCTGCATAAATAACTTTGTAATCCCATATAATTGTATAGGATTACAAAGTTAAAGTTACATTTTCAGTGAATGAATTTTACGAGTTATTAAATTAGACATACTTCCTAGTTTCTGATTGATCTGAAATTTTGCACGTATATCGCCTATCAATGCAATATTATGATGATATGGAACTGATCTGAAGATGGAGCTGGAAGTTGACCATAGGAACTCCATTTTAGAATATCATAACCCCATCGAGTTTGGACTCGTTTGATTCGTCTTGTCAAGTAGTTTGTCTTAAGATGGTGTCCAGGGTCTGTTGGTGAAGCTGGAAGGTGGCCATAGGAATTCCGTTATAAAACGACATAACGCTATCGAGTTTGGACTCGTTTTATTTGTCTTGTCGAGTAGTTTGTCTTTAGATGATGTTCAGGGTTCTGAATAGTTCTGATGATGGAGCTGGAAGGTGGCCATAGGAATTTCGTTATAAAACCACATAACCCCATCGAGTTTGAGCTCATTTGATTTGTCTTGATGAGTACTCTGTCTTTAGTTGGTAACCAGGATCTGAAGATGGAGCTGGAAAGTGGCCATAGGAACTCCGTTATAGAACGACAATACCCATCGAGTTAAGACTCGTTTGATTCGTTTTGACGAGTACTTTGTCTTTGGATGGTCTCCAAGATCTGTTGATGGAGCTTGAAGGTGGCCATAGGAATTCCGTTATAAAACGACTTGACCTTATCGAGTTTTGACTCGTTTGATTCAGCTTGTCGAGTAGATACTTTAGCAGTACTTCAAATCGATGAATAAGATTGCTTCAAATTCGAATAAACCTATGTATTGTTGATTCATTAAACGAAATAAATAGAATGAGAGGCGCTATAAAAAGAAATGATATCCCACCAAACACAAAACTTGTAAAAAAAGTTAAGCCGAGCAACTCACTTTTACCGTAAAAAGTAGTGAGATCCATGTAATACCAAGTCAGTTAATATATTTAATCCCTACTTAAAAACCTTTGATGTTTTAAATACAATATTAACTTGGCCACTGCATTACATTGGCCAATGCCATGGCGATTAGCTATTACAATAGCCTGTTTAACATTGAAGAATTCGATAAACAGTGCTTTTCATTACGAATACGAGGAAAATAAAAATAAGAACATAAAATATTAGCTAATACCATTTTTTCCGCCCAGTTCCCTCTGAAATTCACGTATGAATCAGATGCACTAATTAGTTCACGAGACGCAAATATTTGAAGGAGTTTGAAGGAGTCCCTGATTAAAATACTTTTAGTTTAATCTCGCTATCGGGAATGCGATCAGGCTCTAAGCTAAAAACGAATTAAACCATTGAATGTACGCAGAGTATATTATTTTGTGTAGTAGAATAGGGATGTTTAATGACTTAAAAAATATGATTCTAATTAGTCCGTTTATTAGATTATCGAAAAATATTCGATACGTATTTTTTGTTTTATCAAATCAATAAAAATTGACGAAGATAAATCTCTGTCATACTAATGTCTCAGAAAATGACGTTTACACAAATTATGAAAGCATTGTATCGTCTTCATTGTTTGTTTACGTGAAAAAACATAAAATACTTGTCCAAAATTTTTTGGAAATCTTTCTGACGGACTAATTAGTTTTTTTTTGTTAACTACCCTAGTAAAAACTGGCCAAGTGCAAGTCGTACTTGCACATGACGGGTGCCGTACCATCGTAGTAGTGAAGCCCCCTTTAATTTGTATTATTTCTTGATAAAGCGGCAACAGAAAAACATTTTTTGTGATAAGTTTGTTTTTCACAGTGTTTGTATGAAAAACAAAGTTATATTTACGTTTTTAAATGTGTTCTAGCTCAAAAACAATTTACTGCATATGTTCAAACCAATTTTGGTTGAAAGTTTACGATGCGATCTACAGTATATATATTTTTTAGATTTTTCCCTCTCGTAGTTTAAAAGTTAGAAGAAGGGGGAGGGGGCACACATTTTAACACTTGGGAAGTGTAGAGCCTTTTAGAAAAATTGGTTTTAGGAACCTCAATATCATTTTTAAAGACCTAGGTCTATAGCCAACACGTTTAGGTGTCATGAAAAAAGTTTTTTTTAGTTTCAGTTCCATGTATGGGGATGTCCCATTAATCATTTTTACCCGACTACGGCGAAGCCAAAAGGAAGGGTAATGATTTTGGCAGTCTATGTATGTATGTATGTATGTTCCACCGTAGCGCCTAGACTACTGAACGTATTTGAATAAATGAGATGTCAATAGATTCGTAAGAACAGCCCGGGTGACATAGGCTATATAAATTTTAACAGTTCTTTCTAAGACGCAATTTAAATGTCAAATTCTAAGCTCGAAAAAACAAAAAAATGAGATAATCATAACATGTTTGGTGTCAAATGAGAGGTCTTGGCGAGCACATTACAAATAGGTATGTATATTTTATTATAATTTTAGTCAACACACACGTTTAGAATGCGGTCAAAAAGTTCTCGCGGTATAGTCTGCTATTTACTGGTACTATTAAAATAGCAAACCAACATGCGGTAGAATTTTACATCATGAAAGTAATATATTATAACGGATTAAATAACACTAAAATAAAATGTATATTAATAGTAAAGCGGTTCACAGAATACATCTACCTACCAAGTTTCAACTGTGTAGTCTTAATAGTTTCCGAGTAAAGTGGCTGTGACATACGGACGGACAGATAGACAGACAGACATGAGGAATCTATAAGGGTTCCGTTTTTTTTTCATTCGTCTACGGAACCCTAACTATACAAGGTGTGAACGGAACCTTCACGAAGTCGTCAACCAAGCATTCAGTACATCAAACTAAGTACCTGCTTAAACTCTACTCAAATAAAATTACTGGGTTACCTTGTTTTGGAGTAAGTTTGGCTGACCTGCATGGCTATTGCGTACCTTTTAAATTACAGTGGCTCTCATATATTATAGTGTTCATCAAATAATGTCAAATGGTTTCATTTTGTACTAAACCATAAGCGATTTGACAGTTAATCCATGGACAATATGATAGCCACTAACATTTAAAAGATACGCAATAGCCCTGCTGGTAATGTAACGGCAGTAAGTAATGTTAAAGATTAAACAAGAAAACTACTGTCCTGTTAGGAGCTCCTGCAGCCTGTGCTAGAGGAATATCCTAGAACAGGTATCTATCATTATCATACCTACATTTTGTATTTTAGATTTTTATTGCATTTACATTTTATGTTTTTGAAAAAATAATTACTATTATTATAATTGTTTTTGTAATACCTTGAGAACAGTATTTTTTATACACCTGTAAGTGCAAAATTTGAGGTTAATCAACCGATTATCCAGTGGTTTAGGCGTAAAAAGTAAAAAAACTATCTTACTTTTGCATATATTTATAAAAAAAATATGTAGATTGAACTATGGAATCACGTTGTCCGGTACAAACTTTGCTACCCTTTTACCCCTTTCGAAATTCAATTTCAAATCATCAATTATCGGAATTTCGAAAAATCCTTTCGTATCGAATGCCTACGCCATGCAAAGAACACACCCTCCAAGTTTCAAGTCTCTACGATTAGGCTGTGCGTTGTTCCGTCAGTCATTCCAGACAAAGCATTTATATACATTTATAGATATTAGTTAAGACGCATGACATTAGTAATAACTCACCCCACTTCTTGACGGGTAAATACAGAGAATGGCATTTTATTATGACTACCAAGACTAATAAGTGGCTTGTGGTGCATAAATGAATAAGAATGGAGAAGAATAATTGTGACGAAATGGGGACACACTTAGGTTATGTCACGATAGTAAGGTTGGATTTTTCAAATAAGTTAACAGATTCTTTGTTTGAAGTTACTGTGACTGGACTAGAAAATGATGAGTATTTATTTTGTTTGTTGGTTTTAAATTATTACTGTTTTTTTTATTTCATCAGTCGTTATCAGGGTATATTAAGGTAGAACAAAGCGCCGCCACCGAGGTAGCATGCAAAATTTTTTTTTGTTAATTTACGTACAAATTAACGCTGGCGTACCGCAAGGAAGTGTGTTAGGTCCGGTCCTGTACCTACTATACACTTGCGATATTCCTGAATTAGAGCAAAACACGGTTGGGACCTTTGCTGATGATACAGCCATAATGGCTGTAGGAAACAGCCACGAAGAAGCAGTAGAAAAGGTTCAAATGGCTGTAAATCAAGTTTATGACTGGACCAAAAAATGGAGGATTAAACTGAATGAATCCAAATCTGTTCACATAGACTTTTCCAACAAAAAACACCAGTATTCTCCAGTTTACATTGACACTAAACAAGTCCCATACGAGAATACAGCCAAGTATCTCGGTATGACCCTTGACGCAAAATTACGCTGGAAAGCCCACGTCAAGAAGAAAAAAGATGAACTCGACCACCGATTTAAAAGAATGTATTGGCTGCTTGGAAGAAACTCCACGCTGTCCGTGCAAAATAAATTGTTGCTATACAGGCAAGTCCTGATGCCAGTTTGGACTTATGGTATCCATCCAAAATTAATGTATGTATCTAATTTTATAGTGTAATTTTTCTTTAAGTTAAATGTTACCTATTTCAAAAGCATTGTTAAGAAATAGTTTTTTTTTTTTTTTTTTACACCCTAACAGTCATGTTCTTAGCAAATCCATAAACAAAAATCTAATTTAGCAAATAACACCTATGTTAATAATAGTATTACCTGTAATTAAGTCTTGAGAATATTAAATCAAATAGCCTTTCTTTTCTTTGTTCTTAGTATTTTTCCTCTTTGTCATAATACCTCCATATTTTTATAATTTTTTTTTCCCTTTTTTGGGACTTTTCTTTTCTATTGTTTTCAAATTTAAATTATTTTAGTTACTTCTTTTTAACTTTAAATCTCCTACTATCTCAAGTTTTCAACTATCATAGTATTCTTTTCACATACTCAGCTGTTTTCTTTCACATTACAGGTGTCACTTGAGGTAAACAATCAATATGATGACACGTGGAGCTACCATTCGTGATATGAGTGACAAGCTGAAAGCAGCGCTGAGGGAGCTGGATGCTTCTAGAAATGAGTGCTCCAAACTGCTGCGGGAACGAGAAGAAAGTGAAGTAGAAATTGAGTTAATAGTGAACAAAAACACTCAACTAAAGAACGAGCTTGCAGAACTTCACACCCAGCATACAGATATACTCGACCAGCATCACCACCTCCGCCAACTAGTGTCAGACTTTCAGCAATGCCATGACACTCATGACCAGGCACTAAAACGTATATCTATACTAGAAGCAGAATTGTGCAAGGCTCATAATACCATTACCTCCATTGACTCGCTGAAAGTCAGCAAAGAGGTTACTTATACCAATAACCTGTACAATGAGCTGATGGATAATGCACCAGGACTGGAGTGTGAGCAGCCCACCGTTACCATAGACCTTACAGGAGATGATACCATAGCTAAGTGTCCAGTTTTAAGCAGTCATAATAAAATTAAGAAGTATATTAAAATCAACAAAAGTATAAAGAAGTATAAGAAACTTTTAAAAACACAAAGTGTTTACAAATGTAATGTTTACCTCAGAAGAGATTTCAGAAACTTAAAAAACCAGTTTAATATATGTAACAGTAAGTTAGAAAGTAGTACACAAATGTATGATGTTGACATTCAGAACCTTCAAATGGAATTACTGAGTAGGGAAAATGCATTGAAAGAAATATTTTATAACTATGAATGTAGTCAACAGATGTTAAGTGAGCGCATGCAGGAGGCATGTGAGCTGGTGGACCTGGTGAAGTATAACGCAGAGAGGTATGAGTCTTTGACTAATAACCTAACCTGTAGTTGTGCTACCGCTCCACCACCTCTCATATCACAACATGTTGCTCCTTCAACTCTACCAATTTTAGATCATACTGCAACAACTTTGAACCCCACCCAAAGTAATGTCTTAGTGTATTCTGATAGATTAGGCACTGGTTTTGGATCACTATTAAATAACCGCTCTAAACATGCAATAGTGAACCACTGTTACCATAAGTTGCATTTTAATGAGCTCATTCAAAAAATTCAACAAACGCAATTGAATGAGCAATCTACTGTAGTTCTTCTTGTAGGAAATAGCCTTAGTATAACAAAAAGGGACGTAGTTAATGGTATTGACACCCTGCTTAAGTTAAAATTAGGCAAATTAATATTGTGTGCATTGCCCTATTCTGACAGGTTAGCTGTTGAAGAAAATGATTATATATATAGTTTAAATAATTTAATGCATATTTTATCATGTCGTCATAGTGACCGTTTATTGTTTTTTGATACTAACAATTTTGTTAGAGATTTTGTTTTGATTCGGGATCATATGTTTCTTCCCAAAAATAGCCGACATTTATTAGCTACATTGTTAGCTTTTAATATACACGCAGTTATTGATGACTTAACTGAGACTAGGTTAAGTGATGTAACAGTATTATCCAGTTTTTCTGATAATACTATAGAATCTTCAGTTCATTCTTTAAACTTTTAGAGCCGACAAAAGAGAAGACGAATAGTAATATTTTACTTTACCACCAGAATATAAATCGCTTCTCTGGCAAAATTTTAGACGTAGAATTGTTAGTAGATAAATACCATATAGATATTTTATGTTTTTGTGAAACTTGGTTAAAACCTGATAGGATGTTGTTTCATGTAAATAATTTTTCAGTTGCCAGCGCGTTCAACAGATCCACAGTGGGTGGTGGTACCATGATTCTTTGTAATAGCCGCCTCAGGTATAAGGAAAGGAAGGATATCACTGCTTACTCTGTTGATCGCTTATGTGAGGTAGCATGTGCGGAGGTTGAGGGCCATGCTTTCTTATGTGTCTATAGACCACCAGCGTCAAACTTGTCGTTGTTTTTAGTCACAATGGAAGAAATATTAAGTAAACTTTTCAGAGATAATAAATTAGTTTTTGTTTGTGGTGACTTAAATATTGATCTGTTAGTCAATTCACCTGAAAAATGTAAGCTCATCTCATTGTTTAAATCATTTAACTTAAAATATTTATTTAATGAAGCAACTAGAATAACTGCAACTTCAGCTTCATGCATAGATAATGTATTCACGAATTGTAAAGTAAAAGATTCGTTTTTGATTAGTGGCGTTAGGTCAGATCATACTGGTCAACTTGTATCTTTTGAGTTAGACAAAAATTGTCACTTAGCTAAATCAATACAATTTAGACCTCTTACTAAAAATAAGTTAAAATCTTTTAATAATAATGTTTTTAGCAATCTTTATAACGCCAGTTTTGATTCCAAAGATCCAAATATAAACTATGGCACCTTATTTTCAACAGTTTGCCAAGAATTCAATAAATCGTGTCCTGTAAAGACAGTTAAAGTCAATAATTCCAAATCAAAATTTAGTGAATGGGCCACTGCAGGGATAAGAAAAAGCAGAGATGTCTTGTATAATTTATATTACGAAAAATCTTTGACTTCAGATCAAGTCTTTCACAGTTATGTTAGGAAATACTCTAAGATATTCAAAAGAGTCTGCGCTCAAGCAAAATCGCAAATAATAATTAACAAAATTGGTATTTCTAATAATAAAATAAAAACTGTGTGGCAAGTAATTAACAAAGAAACTGGAAAGACACAACAACGCGATCAGAATGACTTGTCTTTGAAAATAGTTAATCAAACCATATCTGATAAGCAAGAAGTCGCCGAGACGCTAGAAAATTTCTTTACCAACATTCCGTTAGAGGTTACGAAGTTTCTCCCCTCTTCACCTAAATTAGCTGAAGCTCTTCTTAAAGAAAACTTTACAAAGGACATACCAAACTTTAAATTTAAACCAATAAGCATTGCTACAATTATAAACGCGTTCAAAAGTCTCAATTTAAAAAATACTGAAGACTTATGGGGGATATCCGTTAGGGTTCTTGGAGATATTATTGACTCAATTGCTCCTATCTTAACAGGCATATTCAATCAATGTTTGGACAGTGGCAAGTTTCCCGACTTAATGAAACATAGTAAAGTAGTACCAATTTTCAAATCAGGCTGTAAGAGTGACCCCTCTAATTATAGACCTATATCCGTGCTTCCAGCAATGAGTAAAATCTATGAAAAAATAATGCTGGACCAGATGTTGTCTCACTTCAATTCAAATGGGATTCTGCATAGTCAGCAGTTCGGTTTCACGAAGGGTAGGTCGACAACGGACGCGGGAGTAAAACTTATCAGTCACATTTTAGAATCTTGGGAGAAGTCCAAGGATGCCATTGGCATTTTCTGTGATCTCTCAAAAGCGTTCGACTGCGTCGACCACAACACATTGATCCGTAAATTACACTACTACGGAATTCGTGGTCAGGCTGCTGATCTTGTGCTGTCCTATTTATCGAACAGGCAGCAAAAAGTAAATGTTAATGGGGCGACGTCCTCCGGGTCACTAGTCAAGATGGGCGTGCCTCAAGGTTCGATTCTCGGCCCCTTCCTCTTTCTTGTTTATATTAATGATCTCCCATATATGATGGCCAAATTCTCGGATATAATTCTATTTGCTGATGATACTTCACTAATTTTTAAAATAGATAGGAAAGATACGGATGTCTTACTGGTCAACGAAAGTCTAACTGTTCTCTCGAAATGGTTTGCAGCTAACAATCTTTTACTGAATGCGAACAAAACAAAATGTCTAAAGTTCTCTTTACCAAATGTACCACAACGTGACCTAAATTTGACTCTTGACGGCAAAAAACTTGAAGTTATAGCGGAAACGGTATTCTTAGGGATTACTATCGATTCTAAATTGCAGTGGGGCGCACACATAAGAACTCTTTCGGGTAGGTTAAGCTCAGCTGCATACGCAGTAAGGAAAATAAGGCAGTTAACTGATGTAGCCACAGCTAGGTTAGTATACTATGCTTATTTCCACAGTATTATGTCCTACGGCATTCTGCTGTGGGGATCGGCAGCGGACGTTGATTCAATTTTCATTTTACAGAAGAGGGCAGTCCGCGCGATCTATAAGATGGGCCCTCGCGAGTCTCTCAGAGAAAAATTTAAAGAGATTGATATCCTGACTCTGCCTTCACTTTATATCTTAGAGTGTATTTTGTATGTCCGCAAAAACCGAGGGCTTTTCAAAACTAGAAGCGATTTTCATAATTTAAATACTCGCAGTAAACACGAAATAGTAATACCCAAATTCAGATTAACGAAAACTAGCAAGTCTTTTCTTATAAACAGTATACGCTTTTATAACAAGTTGCCTAAGTCAGTTATAGAACTGACCGATGGAAAGTTTAAAAACTACATTAAACGTGTCCTTATTCAAAAAGCATATTATAAAATCAAGGACCACGTCGAAGATAAAAAAGTTTGGCTTTAGCTTCTGCGCATGCGGCTTCCCTGGTAACTCTTAGCCGGTACAAAGTTGTGGATGTCTCTAACTATTCTCAATTTTATTATTTATTTTTTCTCTTCCATTAAATTCTCTCTTTTACAGTGGTTTTTAATCATCCAGACGCCCTTTGGTACGAATAGTTACAGCACTGATATCAACATTTGTGCCTTACCTTCATTACAAAAATTTGTTAATTGATATGTTATGTACTTTTTTATTTTTACATTGTTTGTAATTATATAATTTTTTATTATTGATTTGTGTCTGTAGTAACTCTAAAATGAACGTACACCTTACTATTGTATCGAGTCTGGTTCTTCTAACCAACATAACAGACAGAATGTGTTGCTGGGGAGTTTGTTCCGTCACTTCTTCTTTCCAGCTAAACACTAGGAAGTGCCGAAGGGTGGGCGTTTTGGGGGACTGTCTCTTGTAAATAAGTAGAGTAAAGTAAATTTTGACGTTCGAAAAGTGCTGATTATCAGCCTAATTTGAATAAATGACTTTTGATTTTGATTTTTTTTTTGATTTCAGCTGTGGGGCTGCACCAAACAGACCAATATATTAACTATACAACGATTCCAGAACAAAGTGCTAAGGGAAATTGTAAATGCACCCTGGTACATACGAAATGATGACCTACATCGGGACCTAAAAGTTGAGTTCATCGAAAAAGTGATCCAGAAATTTGCAGAAGCTCACGAAAAGAGACTTCATCAGCATGTGAACGTCGAGGCAATCCAGCTTCTCGACCACACAAACATAGTGAGAAGGCTAAAAAGAACAAAACCGTTCGATTTAGTGTTTAGTGATAGTGAATAGTGTAAAGTACAAATGTACCAAACGAACACAAGAACGAAGTGTATTCGCCTACCACTCGAACGTCCGCGTTACAATCGCGACGTTTTTCTCTAAATAGTCTAACGTCCACGTCGCGATCGCGACGTTTCTGTCATCTACACTTCAATCGCGTTTTTATCTAAAAAAAAGTTCAAAAGTCTCTACACGGTTTTAGTATCGATTAAAGTCGACTAAATTACGCGTCCATTGGTACTAGCAACACTATTGAACGAACCAGAAAGGAATGGAAAAAAAAATAAACAAAAGTCGTGTCAAACAGTCGATGGCGTCACCGAAATTGTAAGGGGATCCAAATTTATAATGTAAGTATTTTATGGTATTTATTGCCCAAATGTAATAGTGTAATATCTTAATATAATGCCGAAGAATCATTGTTTCCGAATATCTACAAATTCTTTGCATCCGAAGTATCTCAAGTTGATTTTACATGTGTTGAAAGTAGAAAAGCAAAAATTTCGCCATTTTTTTGCCGCTTTTCCATTAAATTTTTACATGATTTATGTAATATTTTAGTGAAATACGTTCTGTAATTGAAAGAACAGTTAATTAACAATATTAAGGTAGACTGAATCCAAAACAACATGATGAAAATCGCTATGATTATACGTTTTTGTTTTTTCTTCCGCGTGTTTTAGAAAAGTCACCCCGTACCCTCATGAAAAGTATCGAAATAAGGATTCATTTAAACGAAGAATCATGCTTTATTACCCAACATATGTCTTTCTTTTCTTTTGTCTTATGTCTTTGACCTGTGTTTATTTATTATTTTCTCATAACCCATAAACGTATGAACGGATTTGGATTAAATAAACGTTGTTAGATTTGCCTTGGTAACGCGAGTGTCACTGGCTATATTTAAATTAAAATACAATGAAAATTGCGTATTTTGGGGGCCATATTGTTGTCAAGTTCGAAAAACTGTTTTGTTCCATTACCAATGGTCCAATTTGTGTTTCTAAACCATCCAAGAACACATTGAAATATCCCCAGAAAGTTTCATCCAAATCGGTCCAGCCGTTAACAGTGGAATTAAATATTTAAAGAAAGACTAGCGGACCTGGCAGATGTTGTCCTTTTCGTACAGCAGCGCCACCTACCGGGTCCAATTGTGTTTCTAAACCATCCAAGAACACATTGAAATATCCCCAGAAAGTTTCATCCAAATCGGTCCAGCCGTTAACAGTGGAATTAAATATTTAAAGAAAGACTAGCGGACCTGGCAGATGTTGGCCTTTTCGTACAGCAGCGCCACCCACCGGGTCCAATTGTGTTTCTAAACCATCCAAGAATACAATGAAATATCCCCAGAAAGTTTCATCCAAATCGGTCCAGCCGTTAACAGTGGAATTAAATACACACATCAAAAGTGTCTAGGGATCAAGCATTTTTATGCGGATTTCTTGAGATTGAGATGTGGCTTTGTAATAAATTTATGATTTTATAAATTTATATGGATCCTTTTTGGTGCATTTCATAATTTGAATCAGGAACTGTGAATCAAATTCGAGTAAAAGATGAAAATCAGCTGTCAATATTTTCCCTATAAAAACATACAACGCATTGAAGACATTATTAGTGCTACTGTTTCCCTACTACTGATTAAAACCAACGTTATTATGGAGCGGCGACGTCATTTAAGCAGGGAAGAAATGCTCAGAGCCGTGGGAATGATAGAAGCTGGTTCCCGGCAACGTACTGTGGCTTTAGCTCTGAATACAAGTCAGAGTGTTATCAGTCGACTTTGGACACGTTACCGAAGCACTGGTACCGTGGCTGAGCGCCATAGAGGACGGTATCGCTGCACCACACGGAGACAAGACCGATACATTCAAATCTTAACTCGAAGAGCTCCAACAATAACCGCCATGATGTTAGCCGTGAGGCTTCATCACTCTTCAGGGAACTTAATTAGCGACCAAACAGTCAGAAACCGCTTGCATGAAGTGAACCTTCATTCCCGAAGACCGCTACGGGTACCACCTATAGCAATGCACAATCGTAGGATTCGATATCAATGGGCTCTTGAACACAGAAATTGGGCAGAAGAACAATGGCGTTTCGTGTGCTTTTCTGATGAGTCTCGTTTTGGTATGAGACCGGATACAAGACGTATACGACACTGGAGAAACCCTGGACGCCAACAGCGATTAAAATCCTGCCAGGAAGTCCATCCTTATAGTGGTGGAACCATCATGGTATGGGCGGGTATTTGGATCGGCGGAAGAACTGAGTTGATTTGGATCAGAGGCAACCTCAACGCTCAAATTTATGCTGAGACGATTGTATCAGACGTCATCGTTCCTCTACAAGTGCAAATCGGTCCCTTATAGGGCATGAATCTCGGAATCTCGGAATATCGTAATATCGGAATCTCGGAACGCAAGTTCCAATATTACAATTCCGATACTGAGTGATCCAATATCGAAATCGGACAATTTGAAAAAAAAAAATAGTTTTAAACTAAACTTATATTTTAGATCCTTGTGAGCGCGCTACCATATTCCTGTTGCCAGCTCGCTAAGCATGCGATACAAGAACAATAATAGTGTTGTCTGTCTCGCTCACTCTTTATCTGCGCGGTACGTCTTGCTTAGTCGCACAAACGAACAAAATATCCTGTCAATCAGTTGTGCTCAAGAACTGTGTAAGTTAAGACGTGTTTGGTTTATAAGTGGCTACACGCAACGTCGCTTTAAAAGATGTAAGTACAAATTATTATATCATTGTTCTTTTTCAATTCAGTTTATACTACTGTGTTTAAATGGTTTTATAATAAATTGTGCTTCATGCTAGTTTGTATTAGATCGTAAAAAGTCGGTTTCTTCATTTTCATTTCGTGAAACAAAATCGTAAACAGAAGTTTAGTGTTTGCGTTTAGTCGACTCTTCGCGTGACCAGAGGGCTGGTCTATGGCTAAGATTCAGAAACGAGTCTAAACGTGAACTTACGCTTCCATCTGTCAAAATTAACAGCTTACGCTCAAATTTGTATTCAGAGACGTTTGGAACACGACTTCAACTTAACGTAAACTAAGATAAGCCAAGTAGTGAAAATCGACTACTTAAGACGAAACTAGCAAGGGAGCTAAATGTAACTAATTTCGACACTTATAAAGTTGTTAAGTCTGACTAACCTCATCAACTTTATTCGCACTCGTGCTATTCTTTTCTCTTTTAAATTGTAAAATTACGTACTACTTATCATCAGAAGATGGAAAATATCGAAAATATTCCTACATTTTGCTTTTAAAAATGGCCATAGAGAAGAGAGTGTAAACTTAGCTAAGACCGACGTAAGCTTGACAGGGACTATTAAGTTATGTAGAGAGAGTCATGAAACCTACGTATGTGAGGTAGTATTTAATATTAGGTACCTGCTATAGGTAGGTTTGCTTGTCTGTTCCAGGCCCAGGTATAGGTACCTAGGATAGGTTTTTATCAAAATTACTAGTCAAAGTTTACGTACAATTTACATATTTACATTACAAAAAACAATTATTTTCTTTGCAGGGCCTCATCAAAAAAGAAAGACACATACTCAAAATTTCTCAACAAACGCTCATCAAATGTATGGGATCATTTTCATCGATCGGATGACGGCCAAACAGCTAAGTGCCAGATATGTTTAAAAAAACTAAAAACTACTGGTGGGTCTACTACAGGCTTGCACACACATTTACGAACTGTGCACTCAAACATCACTGCAGTTGGAACCCCTTCATCGGAGAGTACTCCCAGCACGTCAACATCAACATCACAAGAACAGACGACCAAGCTCAAGAAACGGAAACTAATGACTGAATACTTCCGGTCTTCAGAATCATTGGAAGCTATTGTTTCTCGAATGACCGCCTTAAATGGTGCAAGTTTTAGATTATTTTCTGAAAGTCAAGATCTCCGGCAACTCTTCAAAAAAAGTGGATACGACTTACCGAAAACGCCAAATACTATTGCGAAAATGGTTCTTGAACATGCCGAACAAGTCAAATGTGAAACAATGAAAACCATAACCCTCATGAAGAAAAATGGAGAAAGATTTACAATGACTCTCGACGAGTGGACCTCTCTTCGAAACAGGAGATATATGAACATAAACCTTCATTGCAGAGCTTTTGGAGGTTTTGAATTCAAGAATCTTGGACTCGTCAAAATAACGGGGTCCATGCCAGCTACATCAGCTCTGTCAATAATGCGTGAGCACCTTGCCAAATTCAATATCGTACTTGAGGAAGATATTATTAGTCATACGACTGACGGTGCCAGTGTCATGAAAAAAATGGGTTCGTACATACCCGCCCATCATCAACTCTGCCTCGCCCACGGTGTTCAGCTCGCTGTCATAGATACCTTATATAAGACAACGAGTACTGCCGAAGCCCAATTCGAACCATCCCCCCAGTATGAAATGGAATCCACAAACCGCTCAGACTCAGAAAGCGATGATGATAATGATTTATCAACAGAGTGTGATAGCTTCGAAGTAGAAAGCTGAAGAGTTCGCACAGCTGATCCAAGACTTTACAAAGAGGTGATTGGCAAAGTACGAAATCTGGTGAGATCAATAAGAAAGTCACCTCTTAAAGCTGATGCTCTGAGAGCTTACGTCAGTAAAGAGTTTGGTGAAAACATCCAGTTGCAGTTAGACTGTCGAACAAGATGGTCCAGCATGAATGACATGATAGGATCGTTCCTAAAAATGAAGGACTGCATTTTCAAACTTCTTATTGACATTAAATCAGATATATCCTTCACAGATGTGGAAATTCAAACATTAACCGATATCCATCGTAGTTTGGCAGTGGTCAAAATGACTGTACGATCTATTTGCAGGCGTGATGCCACACTATATACAGCAGATACAGCATTGAAATTTATGCTGAATAAACTTGACCAGCAAAACACATATCTGAGTTCAGTGAGTTCAAGTCTCTCTGTGAACTTACGAAGACGAATAAAAGAAAGAGGACTATTAATAGCAGGAGTATTACACTACCTCCATGATTCGGAAAGCTTCTACAGTGCTTCAGAAGACGACACATTTCCGAAACCCACAAGTGAAGAAATATGTGATATTATTGTTAGCTTGTTAAAACGCCTCAAATATAAAAAAAACCCTACTAGCAGTCTCAGCGTCACAGAAACAGAGACTGAAGCAACGACAGCTGTTTTACTATCTTCCGATGAAGATGATGAACCACTAGCTACAGCTAGTCTCGCTACAACGAATGAGCTGACCCTGCAACAAGAATTTGAGAAGGAAATGGAAAAATGCAAAGAAAAGAAGAAGGCAGTGCTTCCCTCCGAAGAATTTGATCTTTTGGGATTTGTAATGACTGAAAAAGCAATATAGGTACGACAATAGAGGTGAAAGAGGAGTTTATTTGACACAGGCATACACTTTTCTCACATCAATTTTGCCTACCAGTGTTGAAAGTGAGCGTGTTTTTTCGTCGGCCGGATATTTTTGCAATAAAATACGAAGCTCACTATCCGACAAAATGCTTGATGCTTTGTTGTTCTTGAGAACATATTACCAAGAAAAACGAGATTTTAAAATATGAACATACCTAGTCGTTTATTTCTGTTGATTTAAATTAGTACAAGTTACTTAAATACTTATAATGTAATTTAAACTACCGAACTCAGAATCAATAAAACTTCTTAAAGTTTTGTTCATTTTGATTCTGAGTACGGTAGTTTAATTAGTAGGTAATAAGTATAGATAATAATGAGAAATATGATAAACAAATATTTCCAATAATTGTTGTTCCTAATTGTTGATTTTGCTTGCATATTTTAAATTATAAGAAGTTTTGTTGATTCTGCGTTCGGTAGTTTAATTAGTAATAAGTATAGGATATACCTAATAATGAGAAATATGATAAACAAATATTTCCAATAATTGCTGTTCGTAATTGTTGATTTTGCTTGCACATTTTAAATTATTTATAAGAAGTTTTGTTGATTTTGAGTCAGGTAGTTTAATTAGTAATAAGTATAGGAAAATAATGAGAAATATGTGATTTAGTAAATACTTAAAAATAACCAATGTTTGAACCAAATTAAAGAATACGATTTAAAAATGTTTTTTATTGCACTTAATCCAACCAAATACCGAATTTGTGCAATTTATAAATAAAATGTGAAATTTCTAAAGAAAAAACGAAATTCCGATATAAATATCGGAATTCCGATATTGAGATCTAATATCGGAAATCAGTATCGGAATTGAAAACCTTCCGATATTACATGCCCTAGTCCCTTATTTCAGTTAATGCACGACCGCACACCGCAAGAATTGTAAGACAGACTCTCGCCGCAGCTAACATCAATGTCCTGCCCTGGCCTGCACAGTCGCCAGACTTGAACCCGATTGAGCATGCATGGGATATGCTACAGAGAAGAGCTCTGCCGAATATGGAGGGTATCCAGTCGCAAGAAGACCTTTTTTTGTTGTTGCAACGAACATGGGCGGCCATTCCACAGCGTGAATTGGATGAACTCATTTTGAGTATGCCAAACCGATGTTCTTGTGTTGTTAGTGTTCGCGGTAGAAACACGGATTATTAATTGTTTAAGTTACCCAATAAAATTTTAAAGAAAACTGTTATTTCAGTCTTTTTTTCGAACTTTAATGTTAGTGGTTCAAATGTCAAAAATCCCTTTATTAGGAAAATGGCAAATTTCTTTATTAATGCAAAGGTGACTTGGTTTATCGTTACTGTGACAAACGAAAACACTTTATTTGATGAATCCTTAAAGAAAATTTTAATTAATATCAATCAGGAGAAAAGTTATTGCAAAAATATATGTTGATCCCTAGACACTTTTGATGTGTGTATTTAAAGAAAGCCTAGCGGACCTGCCAGATGTTGTCCTTTTTGTACAGCAGCGCCACCTACCGGGTCCAATTGTGTTTCTAAACTATCCAAGAATACAATGAAATATCCCCAGAAAGTTTCATCCAAATCGGTCCAGCCGTTAACAGTGGAATTAAATATTTAAAGAAAGACTAGCGGACCTGGCAGATGTTGTCCTTCCCATACAGCAGCACCACCTACCGATTCCAATTGTGTTTCCAAACCATCCAGGAACCCATTGAAATATCCCCAGAAAGTTTCATCCATATTGGTCATGCCGTTTAGGATCAATAATGATGATGCTTGTTTTTTGTTTTTCAGTTTTTGTTTAGCCGGGTTTTTTAGTTTTTTGTTATTTTATTTGTCATCATCTGCCTACTATGGTGGCCCGGACGTTTGAGTGGAAGAATCTATAGTCTGTGCAAGTTTGAGCGACATGCGGACTTATAAGTCCACGCCACAGACAAGCGCCTCGGACTTAAAAGTCCGCTCCACAGAGACACTATGGCTACCCGGACGTTTGAGTGGTTGAGCGACATGCGGACTTATAAGTCCACGCCACAGACAAGGGCCTCGGACTTAAAAGTCCGCTCCACAGAGACACTATGGCTACCCGGACGTTTGAGTGGATGTCGGGCGACTATGGTGGCCCGGACGTTTGGGTGGATGTCGGGCTACTAAAAATATTATTTAGTTCATATTAATAAATAAAAAACAATCTAATCATAAAACAAAATAATCCGAAAGTTGTGCGGGAGAAGCCTTATGTCGGCCATCTTGGCACAATTTCGTCATCGGAGCGATACCGAATTGATAGAGGGAATGGGTAGATTGTTTTGATTTATTGTGCTACACTGTATGTTCCAAGTAATAGTTTATTGGTATCAAAAAAAAGCTCATATAATCTATTTTAATACTACGTACTGTGACATTAAGATATGTTTCAAATAATTCGTAAAAACTTGTTATAACAAATATTTTACTCAAATTTAACCCATATTGTCAGGTTTAACATTTTTTTGTACATTTCACAATAAGAGTTGTTTTCCAGTATGCACATTTATCGATTCCTTATAATGTTAGCTGTTTAACAGTATTTTTTCATTTCCTATTACTGGAGTAGTTTGGTTGCAAATACACTTTTAATAAGTAATGGCATGGTGCGCTCGACGTGACCTTGGCCGCTCTAGTCACCCGGACGCTCGCGGTATGTCAGCTGTCAAAAAAAGGACGTTTCCATCTTGCTACATCGTTCTTACATAACATATCATTTCAACATGAATGATGTAACCATAGTTTTGTATAGAGACAATAAGAAAAGTGCTATTGGACATATTCTTAGTAAAGACAATTTATTGGTTTAGGTTATAATTTAATTACTTATTAGCCTATTTATAAGGCTAGATTGTAATAAGATTAGGGACCATCCTATTGATGAGCCCTAAGATAAGGGAAAAAAAAAAAAATACGTTTTTGCAATTTGCAGGTCAATGTTAGGTCATCATCATCATCAACAGCCTATTAATGTTCCCACTGCTGGGATACAGGCCTCCTCTCTTTGAGAGGGAATGGGCTATAATCTACCACGCGGGCCCAGTGCGGATTGGTAGATGTCACATGTCTTCGAATTTTATGGTTCTAAGACATGCTGGTTTCCTTCACCGTTTTGAGAGCAGCGGTGATGAAGTAAATTACACAAAGTAATGTGCCTGCCTGGATCGATTCGAACCCACGACCTACTGTTCGTAAGTCGGGGGTGGCCCACCGCTGCTCACAATGTTAGGTTGTGCATTGAAAACATATTTAAAAAAACATATTTTATGACTATATCTTTTCTAAACGACTTTTTAGACATTTTATTCTTTGGAAATACAACTTTTAACATAATTAAGTACAAAAACCTTGAAACTGCTGTTCTTTAAAAAGGGAGTTTACGCGGTTTTTTTTAATAAAACGTTGCCCCACACAAGGATTTTTTCCTGTGTCGTGGGTGCGTTCACAAACATTTAAACTCACATCCGCAAATACCCAGACCTGAAACAACGATCTGTAGGCCATACAAATATTAGTTCCGTGCGGGGACCGAACCCGCGACACGTAGCGCAGTAGTCCAATCGCTCAGCGACTGCACCAACCATGCTGATTAATACTAGATAATGCCTATTGTATAAGCTATTAACAGTCATTATCTTAATGTACCTACATTATGTGATGTAGACATAATTATAATATGTAGGTACATTGTTACATAAGCGATATTAGTTTCAGTATGTACCTACAGTAATAAGCCATCAATTATTTATTCGTCTAAACCACACGAACCTTGCTGAAGGGCATTCGTCTACATTTCTATTCATGTAACGATATTCATTCAATAAAGAGGTTATATTAATTCATAAGGACGTTTATCTATTCAGAACACATTCATCCTTAATATCACAGAATACTCTAGAAGGTCAATCTCATACAATGAGCGCAAACAGACCCACGCACGTACGTACGATGATCTGAAACAAATGACAGTCGCGAGTACGTAGTGGTGACAGTGCACTCACTATATTTGAAGAGGGTCTGTGCATTTTTAGACATACACAAATATTTTATTTTTCTCAATTTCATCTATCTTTCTGTTCTGTGTATGTGCCTAACTATTATATGAACACATTTCATCCCTTTTTATCTCATTCACTTAATATCAAGTTTTTAAACTTTATTTTATTGATGACTGGCGTAACGTATGCTAAGTATATTACAGTCACCAGTAGTCACTTGATTAACAACTTGGTTGAATCTCATTTGAATCACAAATTAGTAAAGTTTTGGAGAGAAACAACAGCTTTTGAGAACGACAATAATTTATACCTACTGAAACTTACGTTTCATGTTCACGTTTATCATATACCTTGTTAAATCTGATGTAATATCATTCACACTGAAAACGGGATTTTTAAGAGACTACTATTATTTTGTTGATTATTTTTTGATTGATTTTGGATTCATTTTCCGAATTGGGCAAAGTGTCATTGTGTTTTTTCGTTAGCAACCACGGAGTCTGGATTTGTGTCCCTTAAATGGCAATAACCAATAGCAGCCATATTTAAGTCCCATATGAGGAGTTCAGCTTTGATATCTCAATGGATAATTCTTCTTTTATTAATCTGAGGATGATAAACTGGAGTCACAAAAACAAAATCATCTAGCTTTGTTTTGTGTTAATGGAAGATACAAAATTGCCTGAGAAAAACAGTTTAGTTTTAAAGTCTTAATTTTAAATTTCCATGCTGAATGCAGTTAGCGATATAATATCTGAAACCTTTTTATTAATAAGACCACAATGCACCATATTTCACATAATTAAAGAATCTTGAATAACTTCCTCAGAGCAGAAAAACGGTGGTTGTAAAAAAATCACCTTTTTATGGAACTTTGGAGGAAATCGAGGTCGAGATGTAAGAGGAAAGTTTTGCAGGATTCCAGCGTTCTTTGTGAAAGAAATGAGGAGGAATTGTTTTTAATTTTTATCTCTCTACCGAGATAAAAAATAAAGGATGAATGTGACGTAAAACTAATCGTTTTAGTTACTTAAGAGCGTTTGTTTTTATAATAGACACATCTGCCATACATTTAACCCAACCCTTTTTTCATGTGTCACAGAGTGCCACCTTAATAATTCTTTTGCCTCGTCCGCGTTCTAAAACGATACCATTTTAAACTTGTATTCAACGAAGCCAAAAGTTGAGATAAAGGCAGGTGATGGATGATAATGGCCGGTGACCTCGTTACCCCATAATATTATCCTCGAAGTTGCGTCAGTTTTTCACTTCCCATCAAAAACCCTATTAACAACCTAAAAAAAATTATCATCTAAAATAATAACTTGACATACAATTATTTAAGAACTCATCAAACGATAAATTCCTGAAAATACGGAACAGAACGGGACAACGGAACAGAAAAAGTTTTAAAATGGCGTCCCTTTTCCGTTGATTGGATTCTAATTAAAAACTAATTCAGAAGCGTCAAGCGTGAGTCGTGGCAGCTCTGGGTAGGACGGGACGAGATAGGGTGAGATGGGACAAGTTTCGATTGTGACAAACTTGTGGAGTGTGGTATGGTCGCATTTGCGGCGATTTTTGACTGACTGTTTAAAAATCACGGGTTTATTAAAGATCTAAGTAAAGACAGTCAAATATTCAGAAGGTCAGGTTATAATATTTTATATGTAGACACTGAATTGAAATAATACTGTTCAATACATTTCGTCGAAAGCTGGCTTTCATTGCACTATGGTTCGACATGCAATGTATTTCGCAAGCGTGCGTTTTCTTATTTTTCCACAACCAAGGGCGAAAATGATAATTAACATACACACATCAAAAGTGTCTAGGGATCAACATATATTTTTGCAATAACTTTTCTCCTGATTGATATTAATTAAAATTTTCTTTAAGGATTCATCAAATAAAGTGTTTTCGTTTGTCACAGTAACGATAAACCAAGTCACCTTTGCATTAATAAAGAAATTTGCCATTTTCCTAATAAAGGGATTTTTGACATTTGAACCACTAACATTAAAGTTCGAAAAAAAGACTGAAATAACAGTTTTCTTTAAAATTTTATTGGGTAACTTAAACAATTAATAATCCGTGTTTCTACCGCGAACACTAACAACACAAGAACATCGGTTTGGCATACTCAAAATGAGTTCATCCAAATCACGCTGTGGAATGGCCGCCCATGTTCGTTGCAACAACAAAAAAAGGTCTTCTTGCGACTGGATACCCTCCATATTCGGCAGAGCTCTTCTCTGTAGCATATCCCATGCATGCTCAATCGGGTTCAAGTCTGGCGACTGAGCAGGCCAGGGCAGGACATTGATGTTAGCTGCGGCGAGAGTCTGTCTTACAACTCTTGCGGTGTGCGGTCGTGCATTATCATGCATTAACTGAAATAAGGGACCGATTTGCACTTGTAGAGGAACGATGACGTCTGATACAATCGTCTCAGCATAAATTTGAGCGTTGAGGTTGCCTCTGATCCAAATCAACTCAGTTCTTCCGCCGATCCAAATACCCGCCCATACCATGATGGTTCCACCACTATAAGGATGGACTTCCTGGCAGGATTTTAATCGCTGTTGGCGTCCAGGGGTTCTCCAGTGTCGTATACGTCTTGTATCCGGTCTCATACCAAAACGAGACTCATCAGAAAAGCACACGAAACGCCATTGTTCTTCTGCCCAATTTCTGTGTTCAAGAGCCCATTGATATCGAATCCTACGATTGTGCATTGCTATAGGTGGTACCCGTAGCGGTCTTCGGGAATGAAGGTTCACTTCATGCAAGCGGTTTCTGACTGTTTGGTCGCTAATTAAGTTCCCTGAAGAGTGATGAAGCCTCACGGCTAACATCATGGCGGTTATTGTTGGAGCTCTTCGAGTTAAGATTTGAATGTATCGGTCTTGTCTCCGTGTGGTGCAGCGATACCGTCCTCCATGGCGCTCAGCCACGGTACCAGTGCTTCGGTAACGTGTCCAAAGTCGACTGATAACACTCTGACTTGTATTCAGAGCTAAAGCCACAGTACGTTGCCGGGAACCAGCTTCTATCATTCCCACGGCTCTGAGCATTTCTTCCCTGCTTAAATGACGTCGCCGCTCCATAATAACGTTGGTTTTAATCAGTAGTAGGGAAACAGTAGCACTAATAATGTCTTCAATGCGTTGTATGTTTTTATAGGGAAAATATTGACAGCTGATTTTCATCTTTTACTCGAATTTGATTCACAGTTCCTGATTCAAATTATGAAATGCACCAAAAAGGATCCATATAAATTTATAAAATCATAAATTTATTACAAAGCCACATCTCAATCTCAAGAAATCCGCATAAAAATGCTTGATCCCTAGACACTTTTGATGTGTGTAGATAACTGTACCTTATACTAAGTCCAAATTGCATAGAAATTAAAAAAAAAACAATTATTTTGTGTCTCTGTAGCGTTATTTTTAATAATTAAATTGTGTTTCTAAGACTCAACAAACTTTCCGCACTTGTATCAAAATGTGCTTATTACAGAAAACACAACTGTACTACTTTTGTTCCTTGCAGGGCATCAGGTTGGCTTTTTTTCTATCTTTCATGGAACATTTTAACGATAACTTTTCTAATGAAAGTTATAGAGTTAGTAATTTTAGAATTTAACGAAAAATGTTTGACTCTGAATCGTGTTAGGGATTTTTATGTAAAATCAAATTTATTAATTTTGACTCACAATGCTTGGCGATAATAGGTTTTATAGAAAAATATACTCGTTAGGCAAACAATAGATCAGACATTCAATCGAGCATTCAGTTTTAAGTTAATTAGGTACATCAATTCATTTCCATCTCCATCTGTCACTACAACCCTACCCAGCAGTCAGTCTAGTCCATTTGATTTAGGTATCTGAACATAATCACTATGTATGTATTACAGACAGACTGGGTATAAACTTGGACTTGTTTATGTAATCCTAATCTTGGTCTGAATACCTAGATACATCGGTTATTTGTGTGAATATCTAGTTTAGAATGAATTGAGGTACTAATGTAATGAGGCGTTTTACAAGGGTCGATTTTTGGTCCACGGCTAGTTGGTTATAATGATAAGGGAATGTGTGGTCTAGCGCGAATAAACAAAACAGGAATGTAATCCCAGATGGTTTATGCACAGGTGCACTTAGTAATAAACCAGCTACCAGTTATTAGGCTATAGGGTTGAGCCTATTGCCATCAACCGAACACAAATACAGGCTGAGTAAACCAAAAATTCAATTGAGTTATTACTTGCTTCGGTACACGAAAACATCGTGAGAATATCGAACCAGCATGCCGGAGAGATATTTTTCGACGGTATCTGCATGTAAAGCCAAGTCAGAGGCCCACGGGTGACATAAAAACTCTGACACCAGCTTAGGCATTAGACACACAATAAAGGAAATATTAGAGCATTAACTATTTAGCTATATTACCAAAATTCTCGTTCTAAAGTTCAATATTGGTTATGGAGTGGATCACCCCAGGGCACCGGTGTTGATTGCTCTCATTAACTTGGGTGCTAATATTATTGTTGCGACCTTAAGTATGGAGTTATGTGAGGTCAATAACTTCTGGTATTTCGGTTCACTCGTGCAAAGTGATGGCAAAATAGATCATAATGCTAAGCACAAAATTAACCCTGAATGGATTAAATGGTAAAACGAGAGAGCAGTGGTGGCCCAGTGGTTGCGGCCCCAACTTACGAACAGTTGGTCGTGGGTTCGAACCCGGGCAGGCGCATTACTTTGTGTAATTTATTTCATCACCACTGCTCTCAAAACGGTGAAGGAAAACATCGTGAGGAAACCGGCATATCTTAGAACCAAAAATTCGAAGATATGTGACATCTACCAACCCGCACTGGCCCGCGTGGTGGATTATAGCCCATCCCTCTCCTAGAGAGGAGGCCTGAGTCCCTGCAGTGAGAACAATATAGGCTGATGATGGATTAAATGGCAGCAGGTCATGAGAACAATCTGTGACTCCAGACAAAATAAGAAATTAGTGCATAAGAGGAAGTCTGAAAGTGGATGGACTGTGTAAAGATGATATTATGGCATCAAGGGAGGAGTCTGATGTGATTACAAGTAATAGTATAGAACAAGATATGCTGCGCTGACCTCAGTAACGGAATAATACGGAGTCATTATCTGTGTAGCCTTTTCGCATCTATTGCCTATACAAATATAGGTTATGCTAAAACACTCCCTATTTCTAGCAAATCATTAACTCCCAAGACGCGTATTTCCAACATCCACTTTGAACCATAATGTCTATATTACACAAGCCAGTAATAGAGTAGTGAACCCGAGGCATCAACCTTGATTGGCCTTAATAGAATTTGCAAGTACGCAGCTCGGGATCACTGATACAAATGTGTTTAATAATTCAATTAGGGCGCGGAGAGAAGCCAATTTAGTTTAATAGTGCATTAGGTAAAAGACTGTATAATATTGTACTATCACTGTTTTAATTCAATAATGGAGGAGCATGTGGCTAAATAATCACGGCAGCATAGATTGATGGTGCACTTACCTAGGTCAGTCTGTGGATGGGTGTTCATAATAATATACCTACCGTAGGTTGCGGTAGTACGTTTTTCTGTGGAATTGTGACCACCCTTTTCGTACTGTGTTTTCTCCATGAATAACATGTAAAGCCGGTGGTCCTGGCTGTTATTCCTAGATCTTTGGCAGTCGTGACAGGTAGTAACGGAGCTGAAAATCTGAAGCTAATCTTTCTAAGGGGTATTACCAGTCAGTATTTATCATCATCAGCCTATAATGTTCCCACTGCAGGGACTCAGGCCTCCTCTCTAGGAGAGGGATGGGCTATAATCCACCACGCGGGCCCATTGCGGGTTGGCAGATGTCACGTCCTCGAATTTTTGGTTCTAAGACATGCCGGTTTTCTCACGATGTTTTCCGTCACCGTTTTGATAGCAGCGGTTATGAAATAAATTACACAAAGTAATGCGCCTGCCTGGGTTCGAACCCACGACCTACTGTTCGTAAGTCGGGGTCGACACCACTGGGCCACCACTGCTTCGGAGCAGCAGTATTTATACCCTACTGATATGAAGGGAAGTGGAAATTATGTTTTTCTTACTCCTCCGCTATTTCTCCGTGACTTTGTCGAGCTTCATTATCTCGTCGCTTTTCTGGTGGTCACCACTGTTAATAATAATCCTGACTTACAGAAGTAACAGTGGTTTGGGAATAGTATGACGGGCTTGTCCCAATAAAAAAAATAACTTAGACCAACTGGATTGTGGAGCTCGGACTAATATGCAGACGCTTCATGTTGAATATTGTTTGTTTTAGTAAACATCAGCATCTGATTAGAATGGCCAACAGACGCAACCGCCATTAGTAATGGAAGATGCGACAACAAGTTGCAACTACCACCAGTAGGTACAAGCTGAAGGGGGCAGAAGGGAAAAAATCGACACTGACATAGTTGATGAAAAGCTAGGCAGATGATGTTAAGAACTTAAGAGAGAGCTCTTATTCACTTTGTTTATTGGCCTCTTTAAAGTCGGAGTATGTAAACAAATAAGACAGAATAGGCATACCCTTAAATAACTTTTACGTATAACAAAAAGAAAATAATTAAAAAAGTTTTTGGTCCTAAGAACTTCTTTATTGGTTTCGCTGTTAATTCTTTTTTTCTGGAAAAACTATAGGCTCCTAAGTTCCACTGTTTAGGGCTTAAACCGGGTAAAACTTTCAAGTAATTAGGTACAGCTTTAAATAAAAAAGAATATCACATAAGATCGTGCTTAACAGACGTTAAGCACGAGGTCTAGGGGTCGATTACAACGTCGCGTCGAGTAAAGTGTTATTACATCAAATTGTCCCAGTGGCAGCCACGGGTCTAGATTTGTACATTTTAATTATGACTTAAACATAAATAATGAAATGTAGATGTTCTGATAGATACAAGCCTACACGGATGATATTTCATTCCATTCTGCAGCGATACGTTTCAGAACCCAGTTTGATTTTAGCTCAACTGGCGAATTAATGTAAATGTATTGTTAGCTACAGTCACGAACAATAATATCCCACCAAAAACAAAACTTGTAAAAAAAGCCAAGCCGCGCATCTCACTTTTACCGTAAAAAGTAGTGAGATCTATGTAATACCAAGTCAGTTAATATATTTAATCCCTACTTAAAAACCTTTGATGTTTTAAATAAAAGATTGACTTAGCCATCGCATCGCATTCGCCAATGTTAAACAGGTCATTGTAATAGCTAATCGCCATCCGCCAGATGTATACATTTGGCAAAATTCAAACGCGTATTACAAATACAAACAGTTTATTTTATTTTCTATTTTTGCACGTTTGAGATATTATATCTTATTTTTTAATATTATGGATTCCAAATCTAAGTTTCGTTACGTAACATAAATTTAAATCAAAACAGTAAGCGAAAATTGCTTCTAAACGTCGCGACTATTGTTATCAACCATACACAAATATCACCATGGCAGAAACAGAGTAATTATTTCTGGATAGACCCAACAACGCCTTTGCCTGACCCAGGAATGGAACTCAGAACCTCATGTTCAGCACTCACTTAGTCGAACGCTATTTGAGTGTACTGCTCCAAAATCCACGATATTTACCCAGTACGAGGCACAAAGTAGGTCAATTTACCTATAAAGTTTAATTATTCACGATATAAATTACTTTACATACTGGTGACGCCGTTTCAGTTGAAAACTATTTAGACTCAAATAATGAATATTTCATGAAATCTTGAGCGGCGTGTAGCGTTCCCGGTACATGGGAACAATTTACATAATTCTCGAGCGAACGATTTTGTTATGTTCGTACCTGTACAGTTGACGGCAGAAATAAATAGATATAAAAACTTGAGAGGTGTCAAGGGACACCCGGATGGAACGAAGTTAAAGTCTATCGCAAACAGCACAAGAATGACCAAAAGAATTAATAATAAAAATAAAAGATTTTTTCCGTCTAGCCCCCTTTCACAACGCGCGATAAGGAACTTCGTTCCAATATTTCACGAAATATTAAAGTTTATTTGATAGTGGATATTTTATTATTTCGGGGAGTCAAGCGTTGTCACATTGCAAGACCCTGAAGAGCGGTGGTGATGACCGCTATAGAAAGTTTGTTTCGCAATTATAAAAATTATTGCCTATATAACTATTGAAATTATAAAAAGGACATGTATAATCTTTTTCTTGTGATTAGTGCCTATCCTTATGTCAAAAGTTTTATGCCGACTGTGGGCCTCTTACTTGGCTTTACATGCCGTCAAACATAGCCGTTTTGCTACAGCGAAGCTAATACTAATTATACAAAATTTGTATTATTTGTTTCAAGTAGGCCAGGCAGTTTTGATTCATCGAATAAATACAAAATAAAAGAAGCTGCGGACCCTGTCATAAGGAGGGTGGAAAATCATCAAAATAATGACTCCTCCTGCTCTGGGCAGAGCGGTAGGGAGTGTCAGACTTCTACTGACTAAAAACCACCCTTGTTCTTATCCCTTTGTGCCGAGGCCACGGTATCTCTTTCGAAGAAGAACGGGCAAGTAACTCCATGGACACTCTTTTAAATCAGACTATTAATACAAAACCTTGGTTACATCATTCATGTTGAGCTGGTAAATTATGTAATAACGATTTAGCAATACATTGTACAATACTCACAATAATGATAATCCACTTTAACCTTGGCCGCCGTGACCGAAAACCGGTCAAAAGGCCTATTATTACTGCAACAGATAATATAATTTTTACAGGAAACTATTACTCAAATTTTTCTACAATATGCCATAGGTGGTATACCTGGTGAAGGTTGCGGGGATTCACAGTATGTGAGACACACGGGACCGCTCAATGTAATGACACTTGGGGGAGGCCCATGTCCAGCAGTGGACGTCTTTCGGGTGATGATGATGATGATGCCATATGCCAAATTGCTCTTATTCTATGGGTATAACAGTATGTTCATAGCCCATAGCCTTATCTTTTAGACAATCTTTGGATGGACTGAACAAACGACTCAAAAATAAGAAGAGAGTAGACAGTAGTTGCTCTCCGAGTACAGTACCCCAAAATAATGTAAAAATTATTGTCCCAGTTTGTACATATTTATGCAAGCGACTGTACTGTTTTGGATATAGGCACAGGTGTGAGCTTATGGCGTGTCAGATTTCGACAGTGTGCAATATAAAATTGATGTAGGTACGTTGGAGAAAGCAAATAGAGATTTTATTTATATACTTCAATATTTTTGGTATATTTCCTGAATCCGGTATGGGATAGACTGTTTGAGAGATGAAATGGCCAGACTGACTTAATGTTGTAGGCCAAGCATAACGCGAATTAAGTTTAGTGGCTTTATTTTACGTAAATATTCAATTTTGCATTCCCTCTGTGCGGACAAATCACACTAATATTATAAAGGTGAAAGTTTGTGAGTATGTTTTTTACTTCTTCACGCAAAAAACTACTGAACGGATTTGGATAAAATTTGGTACACAGATAGTTTATAATCTGGATTAACACATAGCATGGTTTTATCCTCCGGTGGGATAATTTTCGAGTTGTAGCGGGTGAAGCCGCTGGCAACAGCTAGTAACAAATATGAAGCACACTTCACACATCGAAGCCCCCGTTCATTGATCAGCCCTTAAACAATGATGACTCACTCAGATCCAGCATGTTCCTTTGCAACCCTCCCCAGTAACGCTGTAAGCCGATGCTTGTACTTTGCAGCGGGTGCCCTTAACATGCTGTTGACTAGCCTTACACTCAAGCCAAGACATACACAAGACATGCACAGGACAGTCTGGTCAAACAGATGTCAGCCTCATAGTTTAACTTGTTTCCTTTTGTTGAATCATAAAATGACTCCTCCCGCTCTGCGCGGAGCGGAAGGAATAGTCAGGCTTATACTGACTAAAAACCACTCATGTTCCTGTATAGCCCTTTGTGTTCTGGGACAGCGGCTTCTCAAATAGTTCCGTAGCTTCGGAAGGAGTAAGCTAGAAGTTGACCTGTCTCTTACATAGGTTAACCTGCGAGTTGCAATTCGCAAAATAAAACACATCGTAGTTCTAACCAACTTAAATAAATGACACGCTTTGTAAGCTATAAAACCGCGAGTTTACTCCCATAGGAAATCGTACTGAAATAGCGCATTTCCCTCAAGGAATACCGTGTATTTTCCTTTATCGAGGTTTGGATTATCTCAAAATTGAATCTACCATCGATACGGAAAACAGATTACTGAGTGAAAGGAAATTTAAGGAAAATAGTTTTCGTTGAGTCTGAGAACCGTTTGGGTGTTTGAGTTTCGTACATGATCTGGCTTTCCTGGCATACAAGGTACCTACACATACAGATCCTACACGAAACCGTCATCCATACATTCAGTACATGAAACTAAATAACTACACAAAAAATATTGCTGGCAATCCTTATTTCTTCAAATTAATGAAAGTAAGGTATACTTTATTTTGTGGAGAAATAAATGAGAGACTTTATTTCTCCTAGGCACTGCCGTTTCACATTGTCCTACAGTGTAACACTAATATTATAAAGATTTTTGTATTTTTGTGTGTATGTTTGTAATGAATAAACTCAAAAACTACTGCGCCGATTCAAAAAAATCTTTTACCATTGGAAAACTACATTCACCTTTATCCCTGTGGAATACACGGGAACGGGAGCTACGCGGGTGAAACCGCGTGACGTCCTCTAGTATTTTATAATTTGGGGAGCGGATCCATCCATTAAATACCGGGACTAAGGCGGAATTAGTCCTGGCTGTCACTTACCTATAGATCTTTGACAATTGTTACGAGGCCCACATAGCCACCGTCCAACCAAAAGTCATCATCATCATTTCAGCCAAAAGACGTCCACTGCTGGACATAAGCCTCCCCCAGGTGTCGTCACATTGACCAGTCCCGTACGTCTTGCATCCAGCGGGTCTACGCAACCTTCACCAGGTCATCGGTCCACCTAGTGGGAGGCCTTCCAACGCAACGTCTTCCGGTTTACGGTAGCCACTCCAAAACTTTTCGGGCCCATCGGCCATCCGTTCTGCGAGCAATGTGCCCTGCCCATTGCCACTGAAGTCTGGCGATTCTTCGGGCTATACATCGGTAACCTTGGTTTTCATGCGGATGTCCTCATTTCTGATTCGATCTTGAAAGGAAATTCCGAGCATAACCTTCCAACCAACAGTAATTTGTTGTTGTCAGACAGGCATTTTTCCATGTAAAAAGCTGGCATTCAGCTATATTCATTACACGCGAAATTCATCTACGAACCGACAGCAAACGTTCCTTAACCTTGCCAAGTGCATGTCGGACCGCGCACAATATGGCGTTCTGTAGTTGCTCATCAAAATATGTGAACTTACTAAACTGATTTACCACCCTGCCTACCTGCCTCCGAACGATGTTTTTTTAGGGTCCCTTGTTAACTACGGAACCTAAAAAAATTTACCTGTGCATCTTACATTATTAAACTAGAAAACCCTATATTTAGAACTCGTAATATCTTCAAAAATTCGACGTCTCTCTTTGTTGTATTTTTAGATCAATTTCGTACAAGCCCTTACATTATATTCCCCTTTTTTACGACCCTCAAGTTTAAAAGATGAGACTGGCTCAAAGTATACAATTTTGCAAGAAAGAAATTCCTTTGGGTTCCATTATTAATATTTTATCTTTCTTGTTTCAGGTACTTATGGGAACAGGAAGGCTTTTGGGAGTCATTGAAACATATGTTATCTAAACTTATATTAGAAAGAGGTAATTTTTTTATTGTGAGTTTGTGTATAGGTAATCTCCGGACCTACTGATATTTTTTTTTCCAACAAAAGTCACTTTGAGCGCTTTACTGGTTATAAAGATGCATTGTTCGTGGGTGACCTTTAAATTATATATGACAAAGGTAGTTCAACTATTTCTGTTACATCGTTGGCAGAGTCCTAGTTCGACATGGTGGAGGTACGAAATAATAGTCTAAACACAGATTACAACCGCCTATTTATTCACTTCCGATAACAAATTAACAATATCTTAAACGATCATGCCGATGGAAATGGATTAAAGTACGGAAACGCGGTAAGTTCGATACAGGCGGGCACAACGACCGTTCTCGCTCGTGTCTCACCAAAAAGTGCCCTCACTCAAAGTCCAATGCGTCTAATGTAAACAAAAACCGACCACTGACAGCTGCCAAGCCAGACCTGCCGCGCTCTGTATCGACCTCACCCAAGCACACAGCTTGACGTTTCCGACACACGATGATAGATGACGCGATTCTAAATTAACAATAATCAATATCAACTCTAATTTATTGTGCCTCGGTGTTCATTCTGCGACATAATTATATTTATTTCATCTACATTAGCTGAACTATCACAATTCTCGTCTATAGTTTGATACGATTAAACTTGTAACAGGAATTAAAAAATGGTTTGTAACTTTCTAAAGACTACTTAAACACAATTAACAATATTGATAGACTCATCCATCAGTTTTTATAATTCATAAATTTTGTGAACTATTTAAGTATTTCATTACCTTCATCTACCAAACCTTTTCTAACTATGACACACTAACACACACTATGACTTATTACTACTTCCATCTGAATACCAGTATTTTACGTAGAGCGACCAAATTTTTTACCTCCACAACCCAGTTAGGACTGGGTATTACGATAGGTAAGATTGGTTTTTAGGGTTCCGTAGCCAACTGGCAAAAAACGGAACCCTTATAGATTCGTCATGTCTGTCTGTCTGTCTGTCTGTCCGTCTGTCCGTCTGTCCGTCCGTATGTCTCAGTAATTTTATTCCGAGACTATAAGGATTACACAGTTGAAATTTGGCAGGTAGGTATTCTGTAAACAGCTTTTTGATTTTTATATAAAAATAAAAAAATATAAGATTAAGAGACTCCATACATGGAATTGAAACTAAAAAAACTTTTTTTCATCAAACCTACACATGAGGGGTATCTATGGATAGGTCTGCAAAAATGACATTGAGGTTCTTAAAATCATTTTTTCTTAAAGTTAATCGTTTCAAAGATAGACACATCCAAAGTGGTAAAATGTGTGTCCCCCCCCCCCCCCTCTAACTTTTAAAGTAAGAGAGTGACAATTCTAAAAAAAATATATAATGTAGATCTCAACAAAAACTACCAACCAAAATTGGTTTGAACGAGATCTAGTAAGTATTTTTTTTTTAATACGTCATAAATCGTAAATCGCAATTTACCGTTCATTCAATCATGGCAACTCAATTATAAAAATTGTGTTAACATTATGTTACTTGCTGCTACGGAACCCTTTATGGGCGAGTCTGACTCGCACTTGGCCGGTTTTAGACTTTCGGGGCACTGACGGCCATCAAATATCTACAAATGATACCAACGCCTTATTGTGCGTCCCGAGCCACGGAGAGAACTCGATATATAATGGGTGGTCACTTACTAACGGTTTAACTTAGGTTCGACTCGAGTAGCTGTTAGTTATTTACGAACTCTTCCGAGCCATTGGACTAGTGTCTCGTTGACCGCGATGATTTACTTTTAAAAAAAATGAGTTCACTTTCGGATTTTGTGCGCTCACTTGAGTGAGGTGCCAAGAAAACTTTACATAATAGTACGAGTACGTAAAGGGTTTGGATTGTTGTTACGAGACTGCACCCTAGAGTTATTATTTTAGGATTGAAAGCAATTGTTTTAATGTTTGTTTTTCCCTAATGCAAGTGTTCAATTTTGATAAAGTCAACAAAATTTAATGGATGTGGTGTTTTGTTTACTATATTTTTGCATGTGGGTAGTGTTGATGATAATAATATCTTTCAGTTTATTTTAAGAAATTAATGTTGTTTTGTGTAAAATTAATGTTATTTTAGTAAAAGTACATACGTAAGTGAGTGTAAACAAGCGGCTTAGTTATCATGATTTGAGCACTGGTATTTAAGGACGTATTTACAAATCTGACGAAAATAAGTAGTTTTTCGGTACATTATGCGGCCAAATAAAACAAAACAAAATAAAACCAATAATTAACACATATAGATTACTCTTTCATCTTTAATAATTACTAAAATAATGGTTAATAATATGGTAAAAACTATTTTCGGTGCCTCAACGTACAAAATTAGCGATATCGTGTTGACTTTAGGTACATAACTCTCTCTTTTATGAAATCAATTTATTTATTTAAAAATATTTTATGGAAGTAGACATGTTCAACTCAAGTAATTACTAAAAAAACTATCAAACTATTACAAGCAGAGTCAGAGAAAAATAACAATCAAACATAATTTTTCGGCAAATTTATCGTTATTTTGTTAACTTTAAGCGCTTGACTTAAGGTTCATTTTAGTCGTCACCGTCATCATAAATTACGCAAAAAGTTGAAATGTAAAACTTAATTTGCGCTCGGCCTCCGCGCCGTTGACCCTGTGTCGTTTTTTAGCTGGATCTCGTGTTGAAAATAGTATATTATGCAACTAGTGAATAAAGGACGGATTTAAAGCGAGTGCCGTAGATAAGTCATGGCCCTCGATATAAATTCGTATTTTATTCAGGAGTTGCATACTATACTTTATACCATGACTACGAGAAAAGACATAATTTAAGCGAAAATAGAAATTTAATCAAGAAATAAGAATTGTTACATTAATTGAAATGGACATTAAAATTAGAGCAATGACTGAAATTAAGCGTAATTTTAATTAATCTAATGCCAAACTCCTTGTCGCAAATATCGACCAATCAAATCTCGAGAATTTATTTGCACCAAAGAGTTTTTAATTTCGAATCTTAGCGCAAGGAGTTTGTGTAAGCATTGAAATAGAGACCGGATATATTTTTGTGTTCCAAATTCAAACACCAAAATAGTGAATAAAAACAAAACAATGAATAAGAGGCCTTTTTATTCACTGTTTTGCGTGAATAAAATAAGCGTTTTAGAATAGGTATGGTATAAAGATAGTTCTACGAACACAAAATATATGTGGTACGAGTAGTAAGACTCAAAAATTTTAATTAAATTGTCCTTAACATAAAGGCTGCCTCTTGGGTCTATTGATGGTACTAGCGACTGCTAAATAAGGTGTCCTCGGTTCATTTGGCAGATCAGGCAAAATGTTTTGGATTTTTTCTTCAGAAATTCGTCGCTATTCACGGAGTCTGGATTTGTGTACGGTTGATGGGCGATTGTGGGCTGGCCCCCTAATTACACCACACTATCACACTAATATTATAAAGGCGAACGTTCGTTATTGTGTGAGTGTGTATGTTTGTTACTTCTTCACGTCTAAACGGCTGGAGCGATTTTAATAAAAAATGGTATGAAGTTAGCTGACACCCTGGATTAACACATAGGATAGTTTTATCATGATTTTATCTTCCCGTGGGATAGTTTTCGAGTTGTAGCGGGCGAAGCAGCTGGCATCACCTAGTAGTGCATAACAAAACTGGCAAACGCTATAGTACACCTCTAGCTAACCCTTTGGCGATTCCAGGCCGTGATGTGAGCCTTACAATTATTTGTTTCATTTATTAAATACATAAAATTACCTTGATTTAAAATCCTTTGTTATCTCACAGGCTAAAATTCATTAATTATTTAATGCAAAATCCTTGTAAATAAACCGTGTGCACTTATTTATATAACTGTGCTCACCCTCAATGCTCACAAAGCGTGATTAATTTAACTCTGAGCATAAATATGGCAGTACTTGTGAGCTAAAAAGTGGTTTCTCATGTCAGAGATTTTATTTTTGTGTAAAATACAGGAGATTTTTTCATGCTTTGAAATTGAAATATTTTAATTGAATGTAAGTGAGTTGTTATGTTTTATATTTAATAGTTTGACTTGTGTTATTAATTTTCATGACATATTTCGTTAAATTGGTGAAAGCGAAAGGAATACGTCTAGCAGGGGAGAATCGAAGAATATAAAATCGGCCAAGTGCATGTCGGACCACGCACAATGTAGGGATCCGTAGTTGCCCATCAAAATATGCGAACCATCCGGCCTACACCTACTGCACACTGCCTATGCCTACCTGACTGTACCACCTGACGCTGATTTTCAGCTGCTGCTCAATATAGATGTGTCTTTACACACCGACCCTCCAATCCGAACGCACAACGCTCCATTGCCACTACAAATAGGCACAATTATCTTACAAACCAAAATCATAAACAACAAGCTCGAAATCTGAAATTATTTCATCATTTAATTCAACAGGGGGCCATTATCTAAATCTGTCCTGGGAGAGTCTGGCAACACTCTGTAGTACAGAGAACGATCCTTCAACAACACTACGAGTAAATGATCTAAAGCGAAGCCCGGTAGTTTGCATATATAATTAAAACAGGGTAGCGATGATATAGTTTTAGTGTCGATACTGAGATACAGTGTGAAGATGTAAATTGGGACATGGTTTACATTAATGTCTAACTATATTTTCGTTTAGGGTTTTGACCCTCTAGCCGTGGGGCACGATTGCTCACAGTCATTTCTTGGAAATATTCAAACGTTTAGTTGACGTTTTCTACGACCCAACTAACAATTACTATGGATAAATACTTTAACCTAAATAGAGGAGCTTGTGGTTTAATAATAACTGCCACTCGGCTCGATCTTTAGGTTAGGCCGCGATTGCCTAAGTTAGTCTGTGGATGGATGACCGCCCACTACATACCGAGTGACTGACCAAAACAGAAGACTTCCTTTCAATTACATAACATACTCTATAAGTTCTTTTCCTAGAATTGTTTTTAATTTTAATCTTCGGAAGTAATGACATGAATGGCAGAAAGCTTATTCGTGAGGGATGAGACAGGGTAATATTATATTTATACCATGCATATTAGCCAAGGTGCGAGGTATGATTGAGACATGTTATGCAGACTCCAAATAAATTAAGATTTGGGCAGAATAATGATAATGAAGCCGAGCTATGACAATGCTAACGGACCAAGTCGTGCGCAAGTGTAAGGGTGAGGCCAAACGAGCGTAATTTTGTGAGTCTTGAGTCGCAGAAATTCTACTGCAAAAGGTTTTATAGAAAAGTCCTATTTGATTCACACGGCGACGCAAAATGAGTTGTCTGCCGACTCACACAACACAGTAAACACAATTTCTGCGACCGAAATTCTGCGACTGAGCCTCCCACAATACGTTTTAAAATTAATGTAGCACATAATTTGCTTAACAAGGCTAAACAATTTTCTCCCTAAGTAACTAAATATATTAACAAGGATACCACTGTTGAACACGACATTACTCTTAGCTTTACATAATAGGCCGCGTGTACCAGTAGCTCACAAATTCGGTAAATACAAGTGCGTTTCATCATTTGCTTATAATGTTTACATGCCACCTTGCTAACGGCAACAGCAGCTGACTTCTGTATCAATGAAAACGCCATGAAGTAGCATCAGGTATCAGTGGCATGCGACTACGGCGGTCCTCTATAGTAATTTTACTTATATGTCGTGGACAACGATATCGTTCTAACAAAAGTTGCTCAATTGATTATTGTAGTAGAGGGGCAAACGCCGTGACGTTATTTTTGTAATGGCGGCACGTGGACAGAGTCGTTTTGGTAAGTGCGGATTGTCGAACGGCCACTTCGCATCGAGGCACCGACCGAGTCACTTCTCCAAAACGAAACTGTCGGTTTGCCTAGTAAAATTATTATTGCCACTTGGTATTGTTTATCAAGTGTGTTAGTTTTAGATTACTGATGAAATGTGAGGTTATATTTACACGTTGTGTTATAATTCAACGACACCTACAAAGTGAACCCTCTACCACCGAACCAAGATGGTGACGACCCTATCGCTCCGCCATCGCTGGCGTCGTCATATACACTCGAGAGCAATGAATCCGGGTCACTTAAAGAATCCTAAAAATCTCGGAAACTAAAAATGCTAGGTTAATGCAATAAATTGTATTTAATAGACAATGTAATACTCCTTAAATGAAGGTATTAAAACTTCTTAGTTATTGTAAAGTTATATCATAAAAAAATCAAATTTGAAAAAGGGCCACTTTCGAAGATGGAACTACGAAATTACAGCATTTGGTTTTGCTTTTGTTTGTAATCTGTCATTTATGTGGGTACATAAACCATGTTGATAGTGCTCTATATTCATTATTCAAGCTGAAATTATGTCGCTTACGCCTGAAGAATGCACCAGAATACTTACAATGCTGGAAACCGGCCGGAGTCAGCGCGATACAGCCAGGACTGTCGGTGTGTCGCTGTCAACAGTACAAAGAGTTCTCCGACGTTACGAAGAAACTGGTTCAAACCTACGCAGACCAGAAACGGGCAGAACCAGGTGTACCACAGCACGAGAACACCGATACTTGGTGAACACCATGCTTCGAAATCGCTTTCTCACAGGAACTGAACTCACAAATCAGTTTCGACGCCTCGGAGGAAGTAACCCAAGTGCATGGACAGTAAGACGTCGGCTTGCTGAATCTAACTTAAAACCCCTTAGACCTGCAAACGGCCCTAAACTGGAGCGTGGGCATCGTATTTCAAGACTAAGATATGCCCAGAGCCACGTAAATTGGAGTATTGAAGATTGGTCAAAAGTTATGTTCTCCGACGAATCAAAATTTATGCTCTACAAGCACGATGGAAGACACAGAGTGTATCGAAGACCAGGGGAAAGATTCAAGCAAGCATGCATCGAAGAAAAAGTAGCCTACGGTGGTGGGTCTGTACTTGTGTGGGCCGGAATTTCTTCTGAAAGTCGCACAGAGCTGGTGATCATAGAAAACGGCTCTTTAACTAGCGTAAGATATGTGGAAGAAATCCTCAATGATCACGTTGGTCCATTTATGGTCAATTTAGGTGAGGATGCTATATTTATGCATGACAATGCCCGACCTCATACAGGTAGGATTGTGAATGACTACCTTCAAGAGATGAACATTACTCGTATGGAGTGGCCAGCGCGCAGTCCAACCCGATCGAGCATGCTTGGGACGAGCTAGGCAGCAGATGCGTAAAACAACGAAACCCTCCCCCAATCACGCTTCGTGAGCTCAAAATTGCTCTCACAGAGGAATGGGAGAATATTCCCCAAAATCGTATAAGGAACTTGATGTACAGCATGCCAAACCGCGTAAACGCAGTAATGGAAGCACGAGGAGGCAATACGAAGTATTAAAATTCAAGAAAATCGTAATAAAGTTAAAAAAAATCATGTTTCCTATTTTTGTTTTAAGGAGAGATCAGCAGTTTTTTTCTTTATGTAATTTTGTGTTAATAAAATGTATGGTGACTCATATTTTTTTTACTTTCATTTAAGGAGTATTACATTGTCTATTAAATACAATTTATTGCATTAACCTATCATTTTTAGTTTCCGAGATTTTTAACATTCTTTAAGTGACCCGGATTCATTGCTCTCGAGTGTATTTAAATAGAAATGTACAAATTCAATATCTGAATATTAGACAAGAATTATTTTCCTGTTTTCTACTTTTAAGACCGCGGTTTGTAGTCGGGTTTTAGTTTTTAAACTTATATTTTTATTCACACATCCTCTCCACATTACCAAATCGTCTAAAAAAAAAAAAAAAAATAAAAAAAAAAAAACGTTGCCCCTCACTAGGCATTTCTCCTGTATCCCTCCTGTAGCGTTCACAAACATTTAAACTCACATACACAAATACCCAGATCCGAAACAACTATCTGTAGGCCATACAAATATTTGTTCCGTGCGGGGATCGAACCCGCGACACGCAGCGCAACAGTCTATTGCTTGAGCCATTGCGCCAACCGTGCTGACAAGAACAAGAATACCATACTCTTTACATTTTTGTCATGACATCTTCATTCAAACCGCAACGTGGTCGTATATCATTGTTTATTTACTTATATATATGTATAGCCTGACAGCCAGTCTTATCGTGGAGTATCGTATTCCCCAATAATAGCTAAGTTGTGGAGGTCACTCCATGTAATCCACACCCACAACCATAGAGGCAAACTAATTGATTGTCATGTGTAATGGGTGGTCAACCATCTACGAATCGACCTCGATAAGCGCTGCTTATCTTTGAAAATCAATCCTTGCTGCCAATATAAGACATCACAAGTCCCATGGGCAATCTGTAGAAAGTAACTTTTATGTTTTTCCTCATAAACCTTTTTCATGTTGCTGTTAACATTAAGATTTTACTTCTTATGTTTACAGCCGTAGAAAATTAAAGAACCTACACTCAAGACAGTAGGTATTGTACCTAAGAAATTTCAACAAGACACAATGTACACAAGTACATAAAGGTACTGCGGAGGTATCCCCTAAAGTGGTTGGCTGTACTTGAACTCTAGACATAGTAATTTAAAATGAACATGTGTCATTGGTCTAAAATTTACTCGACTACTGCTGAAGAAAGGAGTGCAAAAGAAAGGATGCAAGTGATGTGTGATTTTTAATTCCAAAACGTTGATTATAAGTGTGACAGCTGAGCTAGAATTTTAACAATACGAATTTCTTAGTGGCATTTCGGAATTTGAAAGTTGGCGGTACGATAATTCCGTGCCTCTGAAAGCACGTTAAAGCGTTGGTCTTGCGTCCGACCATTTCTAGTCAAGTCGCCTTACCGTCCTATCAGATTTGGAGGGGAGGAAAAAATAATGCACCTGTGACTCCACACATACTGCCCTTGTGTACTACAGTCTCAAGTGGCGATGGCTATTCTCGCAAATATTAATTGGGAATGGTCAGGTATATTAAACTCCAGGACAGAGTCATCTATGAATCGTCACTTGTGTGTTTCATTCGTTCATCATTAACAATTTTTGAAACACGTTATAATGATGGTTTAAATGATTCAAGCTTGTAGATTAGGTACAAAATATTTCATTAGACTACCTGATTCCCTGTAACTAAGTTAACAAGTAATTTTGGCCTATTTTAGGTAAAAACGAGTAACGGTTCGTTGATTTTAATTGGATCACAAAAGATTACGCTCCAAATACTTTGATTAAATCCTAAGCTTTTGGGTAGGTAATGAATATGTGAAAAGTTTTAGTAGAAGATTCTAGATAAGACACATTCTTTGAAAAATAAGATAAATTTTCATCAGCGATAGGCGATTAATTAGAATGTGACTTGAATGTGAATGTTCTAACCAACATCACGCCTGTAAAGTATGTAAGCCCCGAAGTTTTAGGCAAAAGTATAAAGGGTGTAAAAGTACCCTTAACGCAAACGAAAGGCACTTGTTGTCCCCACCACTGTGATCATATTGGGGGACACGGACATATTGGGGGTCAAAGTTCAAAATTTTGCACAGCTGTTTTTGTAAATATTAGTTATTCAGGTTATACCTTTACTTAAATTACCTCCATGGCCCGTTTACTATTCAAATCAACCACTAGCATAATGTTTTAAGAGAGCTACATTGAGTTTTACCGAAAAATGAGATTTTTGACCGCAAAAAAATAAGTAATTTCCCAGTTTATACAATTTTGCGTAGGTGTACTTAGTTTGATGTACAGAATGATTGGTTGTCGTATGTGTGAAGGGTTAATTTACACCCTGTATACCCGGATTTAACCGTCTGCCGTAAGTAATAGGGGATGAGCCTGTTATCAGCCGGGCACTAATCCAGACTCAATGGCTAAGAAATTCGTAATATAACAACCAAATAACACTTTTGCCCGATCCGGGAATCGAACATCAGAATTCTTCCTCGGCAGCCGCCCTTGCGACCACTAGATAAACGAGGCGGTCTATCTATACAACAGATTTTTTTCTCTTATATTTTAGATTCAAGCAGATAAATACGGTACATGACTGGATCAATACAGTACCCGGGTCGGTCATGGTCTCGAATTGCATCACGCCTGATCGCGGAACAGTGGTGGCCCAGTGGTGGCGGCCCCGACTTGCGAACAGTGAGTCGTGGGTTCAAACCCAGACGGGCGCATTTTGTGTATTTTTTTTCATCACCACTGCTCTCGATCGGTAAAGGAAAACATCGTGAGGAAACCGGCATGTCTTAGAACCAAAAAATTCGAAGACATAATAATGACATCTACCAACCCACACTGGGCCGGATAATAGCCCATCCCTCTCCTAGAGAGTAGGCCTGAGTCACTGCAGTGGGAACATTATCAACTGATGATGATGATAACATCACGCCTGTAACCCTCGAAGAGGCGTACCTTATAAATAGTACGCCAATATTGCGCCAGTTATGTTTAATTCACAATAAGGAGCAATCTTATTGCTATCAGGCACAAATCCGAACTCCGTGGACGCTAACAAAGTTACTAGCTACACTGATTCAAATTATAATTAAAACCCTTCAACACGAGCAAACTCACCGGCCTAACTAGTCCTATCATTCATTGAAAATCGTACCAGGTACACGCGTCGCAGATACATAGTGATAGGTTCCGACAAGAATAAAATTGAACGAGCAATATTTCAATTCCAAGGTTGAATTTTGTTTAAAAATTTTAATAAGATTGTTCAACATGATATTTAGTACATACTTAAGCCTCCAGGCAATGAGCATGAAGCTAATTAAGGAGGACGATTGCTTAAATTTTCATGTTAACTATGTCCAAAAATATAAGTAAAAACCCATGTAAAAACACACACATTACACCGTGCGCTAATCGAGACTCCGTGATTACTGCTGTGAAATTTCCGATGAAAATAACCAAACACACGACCCGGGAATCAAACGCCGGTCCTCATGTTCAGCAGACATGCTTGCGATCACTAGAATAATAACGAAACATTGAACATTAGATTCCCTAGTATACCCAAAAATCCTTTATCACCTTTAACAGTAGGTAGGTAGATAAATAAACTCAAACACGCGACTTCGCCTACATAATATTAAAATTGATGACTATCCCCAAACGCAGAGGCATAATATGATTTATTATGCTGTGTTCATTATTTATGACTAAACCGAGTTGTATTGAAAACGATTCCGCTGTTTATGAGATATTGAGTAGCATACGATTTCAGTTTTATTGGTTTTATATGGCTTGTCAGTATATCTCGAAATAGACAGAAGTTTCATTATTGTATTACAGTATTGTTGAAAAGTACTTCATAATAGTAACAGTAGCTGCAATTGCGACTGTAAATTTAAGGGGACAACAGAAGCTAAACGGGAGTTCTATAATGCGTTAAAATATATATTAACAGCTGTTGCCAGCGGCTTTGCCCGCTACAACTCGAAAATTATTCCACGGGAAGATAAAATCGTTATAAAAACTATCCTATTTGTTAATCTAGGTTATAAACTATGTGTGTACCAAATTTTATCTAAATCCGTTCAGTAGTTTCTGCGTGAAGAAGTAACAAACATACACAGTCACACACTCACAAACTTTCAGCTTTATAATATTAGTGTGAAGTGTGATGGTCCACTGCAGTAAACAAAATAAAAAAAATATATATGATACTAGCTTTTGCCAGCGGTTTCACCCGCTACAACGCGAACATTATCCCACGGGAAAATAAAATCGGGATGAAAACTATTCTATGTGTTAATCCAGGTTGTCAGCTAACTCCATACCAAATGTTATTGAAATCGCTCCAGCCGTTTAGACGTGAAGAAGTAACAAACATGCACACTCACAAACTTTCGCCTTTTGTAATATTAGTGTGATTAAAATAAAACATGTCAAAGATCATTATTAAAAATTGACAAAAATAAAACGTGTTAAGATCATGAGTGGGGGGGGGGGGGGGGGGCTTGACGTCCCTTTGTGGGTAAAAAAGTACTAACCTTGTGACGTCACACGACGTGACATGACGTTTCAAAGCACTGTATCGTCTTCATCCTTTGTTTACGTGAATTATTTGAATGAAGAAAAAAAATTTTGGAAATCTATCTAACGGACCAATAAGATTTTTTTGGTGAAATACCCTATTCCTTTATCTACCTTCATTAAATAAAAAAAAAACTTTTCAATACTACTATTTCTAACACTATTTTCCGCAGGCTTGTCCATTCGAATTACATTCCTCAGCATAAAATGTATATAACATGTTATATCAAATGCTTACGTTTTATTTTCTTTTCATATTTTACACACAGGTTCAGCACAATAGGATTCCCCGTTGCTTGTCAAAGCACAAAATAGTGCTGTACGATTCGATCCAATTACCTGTGTCGATGCAATAGGTTTCGGTACTCTCATATTTTGGATCGATGCGAACTAATACGATACAATCACGATTTAATCGATACATAAGTACCTGTGTCGGTCATGATCAATAATTGCATGATACATACATAAAATAATACATATTTGTAGGTTTTTTTTGAGGGTGTGAAATCATCAAATGAGTCTTCCCGCTCTGGGAGGAGCGGAAGGGGGACTGTCAGGCTTCTACTGACTGAAAACCACCCATATTCCTTCTTAGCCCTTTGTGGTGGGGGCGGTATCTTTTTTGAACAACCTGAAGCCCCACATAACTAGGCCTTAAAACAATTCCTAGAATGTTAAAGTCTACCCGGGACTTTAAGAGATATTAATTAATGTATAAATTACGAGTGTGCGAGTAGTCGAGTGACGTCGTAGGTTGGTAATTTTTTTACCAGAAAGTGACGTCACTTGCCCCATACTAATGATTCGTAATTTTTTATTAATTTGATAAAATATAAAGCACGACCGTTTCCAATATTTTTCTAACAGTTGGACCAATCAGAATAATGTTTTTTAGTCAGGCAACATACCTATTATTAATTAGTTGGTGCTGTTTGTAACTTAATAAATACATTGCGCATTTGCAATAGAATTGATACGAAGTATCGATACCTACAAATGCAAGTATTTTCCATCCCTACTCTAGCGTGAGCGTGTTATTCAGAACAAACAATACTTTGTGGATTTTCGCTGCGAAGAAATGCGGTGATATTGCAATAGGAAAATTGTTGGGAAAACTGTATGATTCTTCATTACAGTATCTTCTTTTATTGTACTAGAATATCTTCATCATCATCATCATCATCATTTCAGCCGAAAAACGTCCACTGCTGGATATAGGCCTCCCCTAAGTGTCGCCACATTGACCGGTCCCGTGCGTCTCGCATCCAGCGGGTCCCCGCAACCTTCACGAGGTCATCGGTCCACCTAGTGGAAGGCCTTCCAACGCAACCTCTTCCGGTTCGCGGTCGCCACTCCAGAACTTTCCGGTCCCATCGGCCATCCGTTCTGCGAGCAATGTGCCCTGCCCACTGCCACTTAAGTTTGGAAATTCTTCGGGCTATGTCGGTAACCTTGGTTCTCATGCGGATTTCCTCATTCCTGATTCGATCACGCAAGGAAACTCCGAGCATAGCTCTCTCCATTGCCCTTTGGGTGACTTGGAGCTTTCTGATGAGGCCCATTGTGAGCGACCACGTTTCAGGCCCGTATGTAATCACTGGCAACACACACTGGTCATAGACTTTCGTCTTGAGACACTGTGGTAAGTTGGACGAGAAGATATTACTCAGCTTCCTAAATGCTGCCCAGCCGAGTCGGATTCGACGATTGACCTCTTTATCATAGCTGGACCTACCTAACTGGACCGTTTGTCCCTGGTAGACATAATCGTCTACAACTTCGAGTGTGGAGTCTCCGATCTTGAAGGAGTGGGTGTTACATGGGCATTCAACATGACCTTGGTTTTGTCCATGTTCATTTTAAGACCCACTCTTTCGGAAGCTCTATCAAATGATGAATATCTTCATATTGGTTTTATTTCGTGGTACAAAGGTCAATATCAGGTCAGGTATTTGAATTTGAATAGCGGCTTAACTGTCTTATGCTAATCAGTCGGTGCTACAACATGAAATATGCATTTATTGTGTAGATACAAGAGAGATCATAAGGAAACATCGTAACAAAAGTAGAGTACTTTTTAACCGACTTCAAAAAAGAGGAGGTTATCAATACGTCGGATCTTCTTATTATTTTTTTATTTATGTATGTTCCTCGATTACTCCAAGATTTGGATTATTTATTTTTTTATTAGACAGGGTATACTTCCCCGTTGGTCCCATGATCATCAAACCGGGATCTGGATGGAATCCTGGAGAAATAGAATGAACTTTTCTAATGTTTTAGGCTCACTTGAAGCGATTTCGGTAGTTTGTAAGAGTATTTTTCTCGGATTGGTCCCATTTCAATTTGGTGAAGCTCTGATGAAAAACTTAAGTCATAGGCAACGGAACTTCTCAATGAATGATAGCAAATGGACTGGGATTGCTGAAATCTCATGTCTGTCTATTGGTTACAACAGTTCATAACACCGGTACGCTTTGCAGGGTTAAGCACATGTGTGAGCCTCTAAAAAGTGAGAAATAAAATCTTTTTGCCCAAAATAAAACCGACTTCAACAAAAAATAAGACACAAAAAAGTGTAAAAAGAACTTTAGAAGAAAAATCAGCTTCTGAAGTCGGTGGCAAAAAAAACCGACTTCAGAAACTGATATTTCTTCTAAAGTTCACTTTTTTGTGTATAAGTTTTTGTTGATGTCGATTTTGGGTACTCTACTTTTGCACAGCTTCTTTCAAAATACATTTCTGCGGAGAAAACATGAAAAAAAAAATGTAGACAGTAGTATGAGAAAATCATGTCCAAACTTTAAACTGTAAACTGTCCAACATAATATTACGTTCATTCTGCCAAAGACTACACTCCCTTAAAATGTGATGTGCAGATTGTTTATTTTCGCAGTCAGATGTAGAACATTGACAAAAAGGGGCAACAAACTTGTAGGAAGGCTAAAAGAGAAGTCTGGAAAAAGCCGAACCAAATAGATCGGGATAAGGGCAGGAGAGTGAATAGTCGAATAAATATAAGCCGCACAATATAAGGCTGCACTTGCCATCGTAAAAATATGGGTGGCCATTACTACATACTGAATTTCAGGCAACTGTAAGCTGACAAGTGGGTAAAATTGAACTTCTTAATTTTTTTACATAATTACTACATATTTGTAAAATGTAGTGATTATGAACAAAGTCCTCAAAATCAAAATTAAAACATTTATTTCAAGAAGGCCAGTTACAAGCACTTTTGAATAGTTGAACAAATACTAAATAAACTATTCAGACTAATGGGCCTACCACACCCTCGTCCGCGCGACCACACTACGCACACAACATATCGCGCGCCCTCGCCGCGTCTGTCTGTCTGAAAGAAAGAGGACAGAAAAGGCATTTATTGATTTCACACAGGTCAGAACAAAGTGACAAAAAAAAACAAAAATTAAAAAAGCTTAAAACGTAAGACAAACACTTAAAATTAGGACATACTTAGTTTAAATAGTCTGCCTGTTTGCGATTAACTCAAAAACTACTGCACCGATTTTTACGGGGGCTATACCGCTAACTCCCAAACTCCGGGATACTAAAGGGAAATTTCTAATGAAAATCCCAACAGCACTTTTTTGGCCAACCCGGGAATTGAACCCACGATCAGCAGACGCGCTTGCGACCACTAGACTAACATAAATTAACAAATTCAAATACTAAATTCTCTTTTACAACCAAAAACGGCAAAATAAGTACAATTTCAGGTAAATTAGAGGGTACAATAGAATGTATTAGTGTGAGGGTGAATTAGTGAGGATTAAATTAATGGGTGTAACGTAAGGGTCTTGAATAATTTATCATTGTATTGTTAATTTGTAACCGTTCCGATTGTAGGTGTTTTCATATAGGTGGTAAGTAATTAAATTAATTTATTTGTGGTAAAATCGTATCAATCTTTCTTTTTTGGTTGGTAGAAAATCATCAAATAACCCCTCCCGTTCTTGGGCAGAGCGAAAGGGAGTGTCAGACTTCTATTGACTAAAAACCACCAATGTTCCTTCTTAGCCCTTGTGCCAAGGCCGCGAACAACCTGCAGCCCCGACGGGGTTGTATCAATCTTCAGGTTAAGCTGCGCTTGTCTAGGTCGGTCTATGGGTATGTGACCCACCCATTATATATTGAGTTTCCTCCGTGTCTTGGAAAGGACGTTAAAGCTGTTAGTCAGATGAACGGGCTAGAAACTCGATGGACACTCTTTAAACCAGGGGTTACCAAATAGCGGACCGTGGTCCACATCCGGACTGCCAACCTACATATTTTGTGTATATACCTTGCAAACAGTAACTTATATTACTGAGGACGTGGGTTAATCACACTAATCACACTAATATTATAAAGGCGAAAGTTTGTGAGCGTGTGAGTGTGTATGTTTGTTACTTCTTCACGCAAAAAATACTGCACGGATTTGGCTGAAATTTGGTACACAGATAGTTTATTACCTGGATTAACAAATAGGGTAGTTTTTATCCCGATTGTATATTCCCGTGGGCTGTAGCGGGTAAAGCCGCTGGCAACAGCCAGTATTTTATAGGCGAAAGTTTGTGAGTGTGTATGTTTGTTACTTCTTCACGCAAAAACTACTAAACGGATTTGGATAAAATTTGATACACAGATAGTTTATAATGTGGATTAACACATAGGATAGTTTTTATCCCGATTTTATCTTCTCGTGGGATAATTTTCGAGATGTAGCGGGCAAAGCCGCTGGCAACTGCTAGTAAAATATATCTCGCGCTTTGTCTTTGTTGCAGTCAATTCGACAACAGACAAATAGTTCAAGGCAAAATATGTAATTTTCGTCATCGATGTGTAAAAATAAATCTTGTAACTTCTGTAAATTACATTTGCTTATTTCAAAATTTTAAGCAGGAACTGTGGCTATGGTAATTTATTTTAAAACTAGATCCCTGAAGGAACTAATTGGTAATCCCTACTTTAAACCATAAAGTTCAGTACGGGCACCTCTAGGGCATCAATTTTAAGTAATACGTCATCCTCTTTAAACATAAGTATTAAATATTCTATCTGTAAAACACTATGGGTGTGCTTTAATTTAGAAAGTCGAATGAAAATTTCATAGTGCCAACGCTGTTAAAAGTTTTGTATTTAACCTGCAAGTTTCTTAATTTACCCTTATAAATACCCAAGTCTGTTAATAAGGTCATCGTCATTATGATGGCCGTACTCCCCAAGGCGACAAATCATAAAAAGTGTACTTTTCAGACATCCACCACCAAGTTGAGTGTGATTTATAAAAAAATATAATTTGAAAATTTAACTATGAATACGCTAAACGTAGTGGTTATGTAGTGGGTATAAATCTACAGATAGCTACAGATAGTTTATGGCCGGGTTGTTCCGAGTCTGGGTATTTGTATGTGTGAAATTAATGTTACTCCCACTACACCTAGTGGGAGTAACATTAATTTCACACATATGATGACCTGGTGAAACTTGCGGGGATCTGGTGGATGCGAGACGCACCGGAGCGGTCAATGTGGCGACTCTTAGAGGAGGCCTATGTCCAGCAGTGGACGTCTTTCAGCTGAAATGGTGATGACAATGAAACGCTGAGTGCGTTTAGGAGGAGGAGGAAATTCCTAGTGTGGGGCAACTTGGCAACTTTTGTAAAAAAAATATTGTATCGGAGTATGGCTACGATCCATGCATCCTTTAAATTTTCATTTATTTTGTTCAAAAGACATTCACGAATTCAAAGAAGTTAAGAAAGCAAAGAAAGCATCATAATTTACATATTTTACAGAAAAATGTCTGGTATAATTTGAGCTTGAATTAAAATGCATGTAACTTATATTTAAATAGTCAGTTACTGCAGGAAAACTACTTTTGATGCAGATTTATGCAGAGTTAATTCAGTTGCATTTGAGATGAAGATTTTTAATGCAATTATGATAATTTTAAATTGAAGATTGTATAATTAAGATAATACTGAAGAAAAGATTTATAAAGATCTTAACATTTTTTAAAGGGTTTTTTACTGGGTTACTGGAATAGGCAATCCCTATATCTACACTAATATTATAAAAAGGGAAAGATTTGTTTGTTTGCTTGGCTTGGCTCCGAAATTACTGGATCGATTTGAAAAATTCTGTCACCGTTGGGAAGCTACACTATCCCCGGGTGACATAGAGTACTTTATATCCCTGTATTCTTACGGAAACGGGAACTACGCGGGTGAAACCGCGTGACGTCCGCTAGTGTAAAATACAGCTATTCAGCTGCATCCGAACACAGGAAAACACTAATCTGATGATGACTAATTTTTAGTCTCAATTTTATTAAAATTTTATTTTTGTTACAAGAAGCCTCTGGTTCTTAAATAAATTGATATTGATTAAAATTATCTATATTCTGTACATGTATTGTATATATATACATAAAGAATAAAATATAAATGTAAAGATAATTACGTTATAGAAGAGTGATTTTGTTATCCATTATCCTTATTGCAAAGGCACGTGTAAGCTATTAAATAGCAATCTTCTATTTACAACACTTTTCCGAAAAGTTAATACAAATCTGTAAGCAAAATAAAACAGCTACAAATAACTACGCCGTAGACCCTGTTACGGCGTAGACGACACTACGTCTAAGAACTCCGTAGGCATTTCTAACATTGATAGAAATAGGCTCCAATTAGGTTCTGAATTACCTTCAACCCTTGTTACAAAAGAGAGCTAGGACAGAATTGTTAATTTTCTTACTCTCTGTAAGGACTAATTGTGTTAAATTAATATGAAACGGTATTTTTTATTTAGTTCAAAATGTTTGTGAATTTAGTTCTAGTTTCATATTTTGCTCAAGTTTCATTTAATTTGCAACAAGATTCTAAAGCTTGATATTCGGTTGACTTTCGACAACATTTAATTTCTTTAACTGAAATTTAGGAAAGTGTGTGCCCTTTTGGAATTGACACCAGACTGACATTGAAATGAACTCAAAATCAAAAAATCAAAATCAAAATATTTTTTATTTCACATAGGCCTACATGGGCACTTATAAAACGTCGGTAAAAAGGGGCACGGTTCGGTGCATTGGTCGATTCCTAAGGAGAAGAACCGGCAAGAAACTCCAAAGGTTACTCTTTTAATCTTTTAAAATCGTTTGGGTTAACAATAAGGTATAATACACACATGAAGACCATGCAGATTAATGTCTGAGATGGTCTTTTGAAGAAAGCACCACACAGATTTGAGTGGACCCGTCCAGTCAGTGCAAGCATTTGTGGAGCTTGACTTATAACTCGAAGGAGCTCAACGTCACGACGAACAATACCAAAGAAAGGACATTTGGGTGGGTCACTTAAAGTACTCAAACTGCCAGACAATCACAACAATTAAAATTTAAGAAAGACCCACATGGTCCTCACATTCACAATATCAATTTTTTAAATATTTATCATATTGTATAATCATTTTACATTATTAAATGTCAAAAAATAAAAACACACACACAAAAAAAAATATAAAATAAAATATTTAACAAGTTAATATTGGTCAAAAAAAAAATATCATACTTAAAGTAAACAATATCAGTGTATAAAAATAATCATAAAATGTCAAATTGTAAAAAAAAAAAATTATATGTTTAAGTCAATTCAAATTGGAGCAGTTCAATCCCAAGCTTTTTTGTCCTCTATATAATCTTTAACAGTATAAAATCCTTTCTGGCAAAGTTTACGTTTTATAAAGGATTTGAATTTATTAAGGCTTAAATTTTGAATGTGGCTTGGTAGTTTATTATAAAAGCGAATACATTGGCATCTAAATGATCCACCTATTTTCTTGAGCCTTGTTGTGGGTACAATATATTTATGTTTATTTCTTGTATTTATATTGTAAATATCACTATATTTCTTAAACAGCTTTATATTTTTGTGAGCATACAAAAGATTTTAATAAATATACTGAGAGGGAACAGTCATTACATTAATTTCCTTAAATTTTTCTCTCAGAGAGTGTCTCGGACTTAATTTATAAATAGATCTAACCGCCCGTTTTTGCAAAACAAAAATGGTCTGAATATCAGCGGCATTCCCCCACAATAGAATGCCGTACGACATTACGCTATGAAAATAACTAAAGTACACTAAACGGGCTGTCTCTACATCGGTTAAATTACGAATTTTTCTAACTGCGTATGCTGCAGAGCTCAGCTTTTTCGACAATGTATCTATATGAGGCCCCCACTGAAGCTTAGCGTCTAAAGTTAAGCCCAAGAACACTGTGCTATCTTCAGGATTCAACTCTTCGCCCTTTACCAACACACAAGTTTTCACCTGCCTAACGTGAGGTAGTGTAAACCTAATGCATTTGGTTTTTTTTTCATTAAGAAACAAATTATTAGCGTTAAACCAATGCACCACTTTCGAAATCGCGCTATTTACATCGTCAACAACTACCTGTTGTCGTTTAAGTTTAAATAAAAGTGAAGTGTCATCCGCAAATAACACGATACCGTGGTTATTCTTTATGAGGTGAGGCAAATCATTAATATAAATAAGAAACAAAAAAGGGCCAAGAATCGAGCCCTGTGGGACTCCCATTATTACAATAGATCCGGGTGATCTTTTCCCGTTGACGTCAACACTTTGGATCCTATTACTGAGGTATGAGATAAGAAGATCCAGAGCGCTGTTTCGTATTCCGTAGTGGCGGAGTTTCCTGATTAAGGTTTCATGAAGGACGCAATCAAATGCCTTGGATAAATCGCAAAACATGCCCAAAGCATCGCATTTATCTTCCCAGGCATTATAAATATGTCCTAAAAGTTCGACACCGGCATCGGTAGTTGAGCGACCCTTCGTAAAACCGAACTGTTTATTGTGCAATAATTTATGTTTATTAAAAAATCTTTGTAATTGGTCTAAAATTAATTTCTCAAAGACTTTACTGAAAGTAGGTAGCACTGAAATAGGTCTATAATTTGTGGGGTCTGATGTACTACCCGCCTTGAATAAAGGAATAATTTTACTATTTTTCATAAGGTCAGGAAACTCCCCAGAATCAATACAATTATTAAAAATAGAAGCTAAGGTAGGTGCTACAATATCAATAATAGACTTGGCAACTTCTACAGAATTACCCCACAGATCCGCAGTCTTCTTAACATTTAAGGTGTGAAATGTTTCTAATATATCTGTATATGTGACATGTTCATAATGAAATTCTGAGTCGCAAGCTTTAACATCTCACAACTCAAATTTGGGTTTCCACATTTCTCTGCCCATTCTGGTTTGACTGTTTCTTAAAGCCTGGAATACACATCCTACTAGAAAAGCATGCTTGTTTGCTACTAAGTAGTATGCTCATTTCTAGCATGCTTTCCGAGTTAAACGAGGGAAACGTTTTCATATTTTTATGCTCAGTGTAAGTCAAAAATCTTTTGGGGGTACGAGGAACAGGGTGTAAAGTTCCTCATCTCCCATAGAAAAGGGAAGATCCTCCGACCAGACGGGTGTTGTATCTGGTGGGTTAACTGCCCGACATGTGTAAGTCGGGATTTTCTATATAAGCTTATGTGGCGGATAACTTTGATAGCGCGATGCAGGATTGCCAATGCTAGTTCGCATCTGTTGCGATAGATGGCGCTATCGACACAAATCTTTTTCTCTAGCCACCAATCCTCAAACGAGGCAAACTAACTACCTACCAATCTGCCACCCGCAGTGCGGACGCCATCATCATAATAAAACTACAATAACAGAAAACAATCAATTTATTATATTGCTCCAATAACACACAATATCGAATAACTGTTCTTAGTCCATTAATAAGATGTGATTACATCATATTTTTCCTGGGGTCGGATCTCAGCTTTAGCCTTACCAGGGGTTTCATATTTTTTCTTTCTTCTGTTCTTATTTCTATTTATTTGGGGTCGGTGCAGAATAACATTTTCTTCTATAACATAAAGGTTGATAGCACAATCAACCTACAATGTTCCCATTGAAAATTATTGTGGTATATTCCAGTACTAGCTGTTGTCAGCGAAAATTAATTATCCCACGGGAAGATCAAAATGGGGATAAAAACTATTCTATGTGTTAATCTAGGTTATAAACTACCTGTTTACTAAATTTTATCCACATCTGTTCTGTAGTTTTTGCGTGAAAGAGTAACAAACATCTATACTTACAAACTTTCGCGTTTTAGTTAGACGGAAAAAAAAAAAGTTTCCGTCTAACTGACGGACTAATTATTATCGATTATCGAAAAATGTTGGAATTGACGAAGATGTGGTTGTGACGTCATTTGTAGGTAAAAAATGTACTATCATATGACGTTTTCTGTTTTTTGAGACTGGCTGTCAAACAGTTGTCAGAAGCACATACGCTCCTCAATTAATTTCGCGATTTGTGATAAATACTGTGAAGTTGTGCCCCAAAACATTGTTAAAGTGTAGTTGAAGTGTTTCGGAAACTGTGTAATCGTTATCTAGTGATTTTTTATCCTAAAAAAGCCAAAAACCCTGATAAAACGTTTGTAAATTCTATCAGTGAAAAACTTATACCCACATTTGGATTAATAATTTTTTGACACTTTCAAATCTTTAGTAAAATGTCATTGTCAAAAGGGCTGCCATATTCAATTCAGTGTTACCACATAAAATCTTAAATTACCCCTACCGAAATTATGGATAATATTACCGAAGACCGCACAGGAGTAGGTGACCAGTCTCCTGTGTTGGTGAATACTTCTGGCAACAGCAGTAACAAAAAATTTGTGCAACAAGCCTTCCATCCAAGCCTATTCATCACAAGACCGAGATCGTCTTCAGATGGAAACCTCAAGACTACTGACTCAGTGAACTTGCCTACTACGTCCCAAGTGATAAATGCCACAGATGATGGTGCCAACAAACCTTGCCCTCCTTCTTGGCAAAGAGTACCTACAGACCGCTACCCCAAAAGGAAGAGACCGAACAGCCCGCCACAGGCTGAGAAGCTCAGCTGCAGTGCACAGATAGGAATTGCAACTTCTAACAGATACAGTGGACTTCCTATAGATCTAACCGACGACACACCAGAAAATCCATCCACTCATGCCAAAAAAATTAGCAAACCACCACCGGTCATACTATATGGCATAGAAGACCTATCAAAATTAACAGAGCTGTTAAATAATACTATGCCTAGTGACAGCTACTCTTATAAAATAATTAACAGAGATCAGCTAAGAGTCATGACCCAGTCAACTGAAATATACAAGGACCTAATAGAACTCATCCGGAATAATGGCCTCATCGGTCATACATTTACACAGAAGCAAAATAAATGTTACCGAATTGTAATTAAAAACTTACATCACACCACCCCTAAATCAGCTATAATAGAAGCAATAGAAAACACAGGGAACAGGGTACGAGGTGAAATCATCTGTGCAATATCAAGAAAAAACAAAAAGCCCTTAAACATGTTCTTCGTAAACATTGAACCTAGCCCCAAAAACCCAGAAATAAAAAGTTTAGAAACTATATTTCACACAAGAGTCACTATTGAAGATCCAAGGAAATCAACTGAAATACCACAGTGTACTAGGTGCCAACAATATGGGCACACGAAAAACAATTGCATGCGCCCATACAGGTGTGTCAAATGCGCACAAGGACACAAAACTACAGACTGCGTAAAAAAGGATAGGAACTCGCCAGCCACCTGTGCCCTCTGCCAAGGTGATCACCCAGCCAACTACAAGGGCTGCCAAGTCTATAAGGAGATTCGTTCACGCAAAATGGTTTATGCTGGTAATAGAAAAGCCCCACTAGATAAGGTAAAAGCCACGGATACGCTCACGCCTCGAATAGAAGACTTCCCACCATTAAAACTCCCAAGACACACTACACGACAGTCCAGAAATAACCAGGAAATAACCAATATGCGCGCAAGTGAAAACGTAGCCAACACTGCAAGTACTGGCAACTGGAACAGAAAAATAGAGAATGAACAAGTTCAGTCAACAAGCTCGTTAGAACAAATCATAATTAAACAGTCGGAGAAGATAGATATCCTTATTCAACAAATAGGAACCTTAATGGGGCTCCTAACGACACTAATAGCCCAGCAGAAAAAATGAAATTCCTCAGAATTGGTGCATGGAACATAAATGGCTTAGCCCCGAATAAGCAAGAAGTAGAGCTATTCATAAACTACAACAAATTAGATATATTATTAGTTTCTGAAACACACATGACCAATCAAAAAGTTATAAAAATTAAAGGATGCAATATATACTATGCCAATCATCCTGATGGCACATCACATGCTGGGGCCGCTGTGATAATTAAAGAACACATAAGACACCACGTCATACCAAATTTTGCACATGCACACATACAAGCCGCCATAATATCCATAGATGACTGGCAGGGATCACTGAATGTGGCTGCAGTGTACTGTCCCCCACGACATCGCATAGATGAACAAATGTTTTCCGATTTCTTCCGCATGCTTGGCGACAGATACATTGTAGGGGGAGACTGGAATTCAAAAAACACGTTCTGGGGCTCTCGATTGACAACGACAAAGGGTCGAGAACTAAAAAAGGCAATTGTTAACAATAACCTCAATGTAATATCAGCAGGAGAACCAACTTACTGGCCGTCGGATCCTAATAAAACTCCGGATCTCATCGACTTCTTTATCAGTAAAAAGATGTCGGGGCTCTATACAAAAGTAGAATCATGTCTAGATGGGTCCTCAGACCATACACCCGTGATATGCACCTTAAGTACCACAGTCATCTGGAAAGAACCACGAGAGACCCTGTATAACCATAGAACCGACTGGGAGTCTTTTCGAGATTATATCGATGAAAATATTAATCTGAGCATACCTCTTAAAACGATAGACGACATAGATGACGCTGCGTGGTGTACCACTAACTTAATACAAAAGGCGGCATGGCTATCAACCCCATTCATAGCAACTAAACCGCAAAGCCATGACACTACTCTGGAAATACGAGAGATGATAGCTGCAAAGAGAAGACTGCGACATCAGTGGCACACCAGCAGGAATCGTCAAGACAAAAAAGCTCTCAACAAAATACAAAAGGAACTGAAGGAAATGCTTAGAGAAAATGAGAACAATACCCTCCAAGACAAACTCAAGACTCTATCGCCATTTAAAGCAGAGGATTATACACTTTGGAAAATGACCAGCTCATTGAAAAGGCCAATAGAACACATGCATCCACTAAGACAAGCTAACGGAAACTGGTCACGGAAGCCTCAACAAAAAGCTGAGTTATTTGCCAATTACCTTAAGAATGTATTCAAACCCAATGAACCTGATAATACGCACACCGAGCAGGACATTGATGAAGTCTTGAACAGCGATCAACAACTGTCTCCACTATTGAGACTGGTGACAACGATGGAAGTAAAAAAAACTATCATGCATTTAAAACAAAAAAAGGCACCAGGTTTTGATCTAATAACGGCAGAAGTTCTTAAACAACTACCAAGAAAAGGCATCGTTCTGCTGACAATCCTTTTTAATGCAATACTGAGACTACAATATTTCCCAGAGCTATGGAAAATATCCATCATCAACATGATAGCCAAACCGGGAAAGCCTCCTACAGAGGTTACATCATATAGACCCATAAGCCTTCTACCCTTGCTTTCAAAAGTCTTTGAGAAGTTGTTCCTAAAACGCCTCCTTCCAGTACTACAAGAACAAAAAGTTATACCGGACCACCAATTCGGCTTCCGCGCACACCATGGGACGACAGAACAAATACACCGAGTAGCCCAGACAATACGGCAAGCACTGGAGAGAAAAGAATACTGCTCAGCTGTCTTCCTTGATATACAGCAGGCCTTTGACCGCGTGTGGCACAAGGGCCTGTTGTATAAGCTTAAGCTCCATCTACCAAATACTGCGTACATGTTACTGAAGTCCTATCTGCAAAACCGATTATTCCAGGTCAAATGCGAGAACTCTCTGTCATCAATCTGTCAAATAGAAGCAGGAGTGCCCCAGGGTTCGGTGCTGGGTCCCATCCTATACACAATATATACCGCTGATCTACCCACCACAGATAATGTTGTGACTGCAACCTATGCAGATGACACTGCAGTCCTTGCCTGTAGTAGGGATGCAAACACAGCATCCGCAAAACTGCAAGAATGCCTGGACGAAATTGGACAATGGCTACAAAAGTGGAGAATCCGAGCAAGCCCCGCAAAATCACTCCACATAACGTTCACACTAAAGAGAGGGGACTGTTCACCAGTTACACTAGACGGTGCTGTCTTGCCAACAGGCACGACAGTAAAATACTTAGGCATGCACCTGGATAGGAGACTCACTTGGCGAGCCCATATAAAGGCCAAAAGAGAACAGGCAAATAGAAAGTTTGGAGATATGTGCTGGCTGATAGGCAGACAGTCAACGCTAAGCTTGGAAAATAAAGTCCTTATTTACAAGTGTATCCTGAAACCGATTTGGACATATGGTATACAACTCTGGGGATCAGCGAGCCACTCAAATGTTGAAATTCTCCAGCGTTACCAGAACAAAGTGTTAAAGATCCTCACCAATGCGCCATGGTTCACGCGGAACACGGAAGTGCATGATTACTTGGAAATTCCGACAGTCAGGGAGGAAATAGAGAGTTCCTCTGTAATATACAAACAACGCCTTGAGCGACACAGCAACCATCTGGCTACACAGCTCATAAATACCAACAACTGCCTATTTCGGCTGAAAAGAATGCGATTAGCTTCCATATAAAATTCATAGAAAAACAGATAGAGATGACACATCACAGGATGTGCACTTTCTTAAAGTCGAAGAAACAACATCCCATCTGATTAAAGCTACTGGGCTGATTGCAGATTAAAAAAAAAAAAAAAAAAAAAAAAAAAAAAAAAAAAAAAAAAAAATATGACGTTTTCGATGAGTCTACGAGTTTTCGAAGCACTGTATTGTCTTCATTTTTTGTTTATGTTAAAAAAGAAAAAATACGTGTTTTTTGGGTCCGATCCCCATTATATGCTTTCATAATTCATTTAGTTAAGCTATTATTTTGGAATTGCAAACAGACACATAAATTTTATTTATTTAATTATGGGTTCGGGGTTCGCAACCTTTTACAAACCAGCAGTCAGAAAACCAAAATCCGTTCATTCTGTTTGACCTGACAAATCCTACCTCAAAGGGAGCCATCTTGAACTTAAAAAGGGGTCTCAAAACAATTAATGGCACAAAAGGTATGTGGTCCCTTTGTACTCATTGTTTTGCGTATCAGCAGGGATCTAGGTCAGAGGTACAAGCTGGTTAAATTTTTATTGTAGTAGTTATATTTAATTATGTACTTTTTTGTTCTTTTGGCTTTGAAACCGCAACTTGAAGCATATTTGGGCAATTTTTGACCGACTCCAAAAAGGAAGAGGTTATCAATTCGTAGGCGATCTTTTTTTATGTGTGTTCCTCGATTACTTGAAAATAGCTGGACCGATTTCATTTTTTTTTGTTTTCTTTAAAGGGTAAGTATACTTCCCGGGTGGTCCCATGATCACTTTATTTGTCTATGTGGATGGTTAGACGTGCTAATAAGTTATAGTATCAATGAGAAAATAATAGGTACTCGACAAGATTTTGTGTAACTATTATACCACAACTAAGAAGATAGAAATAAAAATAAAACTTTCATAAATACAGTAAAAGTAAAAAAAATATTATTTTATGCTTTAAAGAATTTACTGCTTTTTTTTTTAATTTCATGCAATGTCTAATTTCATGTTTCTTTCCAACTTCATACATTGAATCCATTATTTCTTTGCTTTATTAAAAATATTATCGGGCTGTGGAAACAGCCCGATAATATTTTTTGGTTAATCTATTTTATCTTTGGATGGTTGGAATAACACAAAGTACCTTAATATAGGCATTTTAATTAACCTACTTCCCACGACTTTAAACGATAAGATTTGAAGGTCACTCCAATTCATATTACAACTGTTAGTTTAGGTTCCATCATTTATTTTTTCACGAAATTATCCGAGTGTTTATATAGGACCTGTGACCCGACATCGAAATAGGGGATTATGTATTAAGCAAATATTTTCAAGAGATGATAATATCTAGTGAAGCAAAATGTTACAGTTTAATTTTGGTGTTTTATATTTGTCTTCTAAAAGGTTATTTTTGATGGATAAATAGAAAACGTTTCTAACCGACTAGTAAAAGGAGGAGGTTCTTTATTTGGCGGCAACCATTTTTAACCGGCTACGGCGAAGCAATAAGGAAGGGTAATGATTTTTGCAGTCTATGTATGTATTTATGTTGTTGAAAATATGTATATTATAATAATAAAGAATTGCTATGTATAAAGTGTTATTAAAATTTAAACGAATTTTTGAATGATACTTTGACATCCTAATTTAATTGTACATCTCTCATTGCTATCTGATAGTTTGACATTTATCTTGACATTGACATTTTTTATGTATTTATTTTTTGACATAATTTACTGACACTGACTAGCGTCTTAATGTAATATTAATTCTTTATTATTTCAATTGTATTAATCATAACCTAATTTTTCTATTTTGTATTGTAATAATTTATTATGTGTACCCGATATTTGCACGCCCCATGTGGCAGAATGTGATGAGACTGTTTATTAGTAATTTAAGACCATGTATTGTACTATGTTCGGACAAATAAATGAATTTGAATTTGAATATTATTTTAGTTCAAGTCAACATATGCGTTTAGATTGAGGTGAAACAGTTCTCGTGGTCTAGTCTGTGTTATTTACTCGTATTATGTAAATAACAAACCAACATTAAGTAGAATATTACATTATGAAAGTAACATATTATTACGTATTTTTTGAATAACACACAAAAATAAAATTCATATAAAAAATAAGTTTAAAAACTAAAACCCGACTACGAATAAAAATACTGACTAATAAAACCGCGGTCTTAAAAGTATTAAACAAGAAAAATCGCCTAGTAAGTAGATAATTTGATACATTATAGAGGACAGTACTTGCTAATGGCAACTAGCAGCGGACTTCTGTGTCAATAAAAACGCCATGAAGAAGCATAAGGTATCGTTTAAGTTGCAATACAGTCTAAAAACACAGGCGTCCCCGTCGGAGCTGCGGGTTTTTCGAAATAGAAAGAATGATCAAAAATTCTGTTTATTTTGCAAAAAAATACCTTAAAAATTTACTAATAAAAAAGAGCCTTTTTTTTGGCGGGTGGAAAATCATCAAATAACCCCTCCCGCTCTTGGGCAAAGCGAAAGGGAGTGTCAGACTTCTACTGACTAAAAACCACCCATGTTCCTTCTGAGCCCTATATGTCGATGCCGCAGTAACTTGTGAACAACCCGCAGCCCCGACGGGCGTCGGCCCTTGCGTGCCCCTCCCATGTTGCTGAAATCTCTTTAAGGCGCGCGTAGAACACGAACGCGTCGTCGACACGGCCTGTCGTCGTCGTAAGACGGACGGACGGCGAGCTAGCCCATCACTCACCATCCACAGGCCCGCGTCTACGGTGGCCGGAAGCCATCACGTGGCCCCCGACACCCGGAGCGCCTCCCTTGGCGGCTGGGACGAGAGGTTCTCTTCCTCTTGCATTCCGCCACCTCCTTCGCTAGCATCGCTGCTTCGCAGAAGGAGGCGACGGCGTCCCATTCCTCCTCGCCCCGGACCATGGCTTGCACCAGGGCCGGACACGAGAGGTCGCCGCCGCCGATCGCCGCTACATGCCAAAAGAGCCTCAGCTCAGCATGAGAGTTACCGCGGCCTCGGTACAAAAGAACGGAAAATAGGTGGTTTTTAGTCTGTAGAAGTCTGACACTCCCTACCGCTCTGCCCGGAGCGGGAGGAGTCATTCGATGATTTCCACCCACCAAAAAAAAAAAAGAATAAAAAAAAGCGTTAGGTTAAATTAACTATAAATGTTAAAGCGTCAGTCTACTTAAATTACACTCTCTGCCTAACTCTCCGGGGATCCCAGAGGTGACATTGTTTTGACATTTGCTGAAATAAAACAGATCAGTTTAATTTTATATTTTTCTCTTGTAAAGGTTAGATTGTTGAACAAACAGATTGAATAGACATAATTGTTCGAAGTGATAAAAAATGTGTACTAATAAATACCAATATTTAGCTTTGTCATGAAAACATGTTTACGTTTGTTATATTCTCTCTAAAAAACTTTGGAACGTGTAAACAATTGTAATAATTTTGCGAAATTCATACGTAATTTATTTTATCGTAACTGTGTATTCTAGAAATGTGAAAGCCTTGTTCGTAGTGGAGAATTATTGTGGTAGGTATATATTCTAGTATTTCATAACGTGAAATCCTACTATCACACTTCACACTAATATCAAGTCAATCTTTTATTTAAAACATCAAAGGTATACCAAGTCAGTTAATATATTTAATCCCTACTTAAAAAGAAGTAGGGATTAAATATATTAACTGACTTGGTATTACATGGATCTCATTACTTTTTACAGTAGAAGCGAGTTGCGCGACTTGGCTTTTTTTACAAGTTTTGTTATTGGTGGGATAATATTATTACGCTTAACGAACCTATCGGTTGGTCATCTTATTGCCTATTACACCAGCTGTGGAAAGGTTATGTGAAATCACGAGAAATAAGATATATACAGCAAGAAACATCTAAAAGCAATTTTCTTCTACTGTATTGATTAACGTTTACATTTTCTCGAACATAAATTATTTTGGAAGAAACCGTAATTTCACGAGAAAATTGCTTTTGAATTTTCCTTAGTACACACTTCATTTACGGACGAGTTTTTAGACGGTAGTACACCTGCATAAAGCGACAAGCGCTGTATTAATACAATAGAAGTTGGTCCCTCTGTTTTATTTTATTTATTGCTTAATAGAGTTAGTATCCCAGATTTAAATTTTCCCAGATTAGGACAACCTTTTAGTTTGGATTGATGTTCTTTTGAAAGGACACGTGCGTATTATTTGCAACCTCTTTGTTTTGTTTCTCAATTTCTCAATGGCAATAGGACCGCCCATTTATTACATGGAATTTAAACAATACCAGTAAAATGTGGATGTACATTAGGCACACTTCTGTATACTTACAGGCGTGATATTATTATATTATGTAGGTTACTTCAATAGGGTATTTTACCAAAAAAATCTAATTAGTCCGTCTGTTAGATTATTGGAAAATATTGGGTACGTGTTTTTTGTTTTTTGAATTAATAAAAATTGACGAAAATAAAATGTGTCAAAGATAATAAGTTTGGGATTTGTGACGTCACTTTGTGGGTAAAAAGTACTAAACTTGTGACGTCACACGACTTGACACTCAAAGCGCTATATCGTCTTCATCTTTTGTGTACGTGAAAAAAGAAAAAATATGTGTCCATTATTTTTTTTTAATGTAACTGACGGACTAATTAGATTTTTTTGATGAAATACCCTATTAAAATGAGACTAAAATCTCATTAAGTTAGAATCGAAATGGGAATAAAACCTTTACAGCTTTGGTATTTCCCCTGTGGACAGAGCAATCGGGCAGTGGACATCTTTTTAATTGGAAAATGGTACCTATTTATTTTACTCTTACTGTAAAATTGTTATTGATGGAGTCTGTTGTACAATGCATGGGTAGATAGGTTGCAAAATGTTTAGGTAGGTTCAGGCCTTTTTTTTGGGGTGTGCAAACATCAAATAATCCCTCCCGCTCGGCAGAGCGGAAAGGAGTGTCAGACTTCTACTGACTAAAAACCATCCATGTTCCTTCTTAGCCCTTTGTGCGGGGGCCGCGGTATCTATTTCGAATAACTCGCTACCCCCGACAGGGTAGGCACAGGACTTTTTTTTTAGTGGGTGGGAAATCATCAAATAACCCCTCCCGCTCTTGGGTAGAGCGAAAGGGAGTGTCAGACTTCTACTGACTAAACACCACCCATGTTCCTTCTTAGCCCTATATGTCAAGGCCGCGGTTTCTCTTACAACATCCCGCAGCTCCGACGGGCCTCGGCCCTTGCGGGCCCCTTCCATGTTGCTGGCATCTCTTTGAGGCGCACGTAGAAAACGACCGCGCCGTCGACACGGCCTGTCGTCGTCATAAGACGGACGGACGGCGAGCTAGCCCATCACTCACCGTCCACAGGCCCGCGTCTACGGTGGCCGGAAGCCGTCACGCGTGGGCCCCGAGCGTTTCCAACGGCGGCTGAGACGTGGACGTGGACGTGGACGTGGTTCTCTTACTCTCGCGTTCCGCCACCTCCTTCGCTAACATCACTGCTTTACAGAAGGAGGCGACGGCGTCCCATTCCTCCTCGCCCCAAACAATGGCTTGCAGCAGGGCCGGATGCGAGATGTCACCGCCGCCGATCGCCGCTACGAGAACACGGCGGAGTTCAGCCCAAGCGGAGCAGACCTCCACGGTCTGCTCCACCGTGTCCTCCGATCCTCACAGTGATGACACCCGGGCGTTTCCTCCCACCTGATTCGGTGCAGGTACCTCCCGAAACAACCGTGTCCGGTGAGGACCTGCGTCAAACGGAAGGTGAGGTCGCCGTGGCACCTCTCCAGCCACTCCTCAAAGGGGGGACTTACCGCCGCTATCGTGGCGTGCACTGCACGGGGAGCGTGCTTCACCTAAAGATCGACCCGAGTGGCAGTTATTTTTAAGCCACGAGCTCCACATATTAATTAGTTATCACACACAATGTTCCTTTCTGCATTTTATTTATCAAAAAAACATGTCCTTTTATTTGTATCTAACATTTAGTCACACAGATAGTCCCAGAGATAGGCAAACAAAAAGTTTTAGTACTGAAATTCCTTTATATTCTATTTGATGAAAGTTTTAATGTGAAAAGGAGTACAAATGTTCTTTACGTGTTTAGTCTGTTTCGAATAACAAATGTGAAGGGTACGTAGGCTAGGGGTAGGTAGGCTATTATTGTTTTGGACGAGAAACGTTTTTCAAAACTTTAACTATGTACAGATGTTGGATCATAGCAAAGTTGGTGAAACGGCAAGCGTAAGGTCTCTCTGAGCCAGAGCTCGGTGGAGCGACTAACTTAGCAGGTAAGCAGGTAGTAACTCTGATGCAAAAAAAAACCGATTTCAAAAACACAAAATGTGAAAAAACTAAAACATAGAAAAGTGAAAAATGAACTTCAGAAGAAAAATCAGCTTCTGAAGTCGGTTACATTTTTGTTTATTTGATTTAGTTTTAATAATTTCGCTCATATCTCCGTCAATTGTAGATCGATTTTTAAAATTCTATTTGTTTTCGAGAGGGTATACTAGCCAAGTGGTCCCCAAATCAGGGCAACACCAAAATTTTTTAGGCAACTTATTGCGTGTTACGTTCTTTTTCTAAAGCTTTTTAATTATTTGCATCTAGCAGTCATCACTTCATGTTGACGAGCTGATGATGAACGGTATAACTCCTCAACGGTTAGGAGTTGGAGGATAATTCTTTAATTAAAGATAACAACCCCATAGACCTAGAATAGTCTCGAGCTCTGTTATATGAGACTCACACATAGTTGGCAAAATAGTTTGCGCTTAAACTTCGCCAAGTAGCTATACTATAGGTACAAAACTGCCTCGTCTTTTAGGCATTAGGTGTCATGATCAGAATGTTTCATAGCCCTGGATAGTTAGCGTAAGCCTAGTATAATACTCTCAATAAGCAACCAGCTATGCTTATTTCAACATAATTATGTATATAATAACTAAGAGTTAGTTTGCACGGCAAAAATAATAACGAAATATTGAAAAATATGGTAGTTTTCAGAAACCAAAAAAAAAAAGTCCACAAAGCGTTGAAATGTTTTCGCACAATAGAAGGATCAATGCAGTATGTGGGTGGTTACAGGTCACAGAAACTTCTATTGTATAAATGTAGGAACGGAATGTTATGACAGATGAGTGGAATGAAGCGTAAAGATGAATGACAGATGTGAAGCATGTTGAATGAAAGAGATGAAAGTATGAAATAGTCTAGGAGTGAAAAAGAAAGCAAGTAAAAGTTAAAAAAGGTGAAAAGAGAGAGACGGGAATAAGCGGAGGGAAGACGAAGGACGTTAGCTACAAAGACGTGTTAAAAATAAAATTTAAGTTTATTACAAAGATCAGTGCTTTTATTTGGCCTATATCGAACTAATCCCACATAAATATAGTGTAAATGGACTGCGGGCTGTTCGAAAAAGTGGCCTCGAACACAAAGGGCTAAGAAGGAACATGTCTGTCTATTTAGTCAGTAGAAGTCTGACACTCGCTTCCACTCCGCCCAGAGCAGGAGAAGAATTCCCGTGATCCAAAAAAAAGCGGTACACACTATGTTGCCCTTTTTTTTTTTTGGGAGGTGGAAAATCATCAAATAACCCCTCCCGCTCTTGGGCAGAGCGAAAGTGAGTGTCAGACTTCTACTGAATAAAAACCACCCATGTTCCTTCTTAGCCCTATATGTCGAGGTCGCGATAACTAGTGTACAACCCGCAGCCCCGACGGGCGTCTGCCCTTTCGGGCCCCTCGATGCGCGCGTTGAACACGAACGCGCAGTCGACACGGCCTGTCGTCGTCGTAAGACGGACGGACGGCGAGCTAGCCCATCACTCACCGTCCACAGGCCACACTATGTTGCCCTCTGGCATTAAACTAAGCTCCTCAGCTTAGTTTAATGCTTTTTAGTTCTTTTGATTGAGTTTGTTCTTGCGTTGGTCGCGTGAAATTCTTCGCAGATGATTTAACTTTTGTGTTTGTTTATAGGATTTGTGTCTTTGCATTTATTTTAAACATATAAGTGTCTTAACATTTTTGTAATCTCCTTTTAAAACCCTTCATTTTGATACCCTACTCGATGGTAAAGAAAAAAATATGTTTTTTGACATCCGCGTTATGGCCCCCCAAATTAGCAAATTTATTTGTTTTTTTTTTAAATTTTAATGTAGCCAGTGACACTCGCGCCATCGAGACGAAACTAACGACGTATATTTTATTCAAATCCTTTCATCCGCTTAGGAGTTAGGAGGGAACAAAGGAACGGACATACATACATACACGACAAACACATAACCCTCCTTTTAGGCTTCCCCGCAGTCGGGTTAAAAAAGTAAAAAATAAACTTTAGAACAAAAATCAGCTTCTGAAGTCGGTCACTTTTGTTTGTTTGATTTATTATTTTGCCACCGACTCCAGAAACTGATTTTTGCTCTCCTCCTTTTGGAAGTCGGTTAAAAATACAAAACGAACTCTATTCGAGATACGAATAAAGTAGAAATAACAATGATTCCTCGATCTCAATCTTGATTAGATCTCTTAATTCTTTGAGCCTGTTTTAATTAAATTACATTAATTTATAATTTCTCAGAGACAAGACAATGGAAGATAATCCATGGTATAAAGCCGAAATTCTGTTGGGAACTTAATTTACACAGAGTAAGGTAAAATTATTTTGATTCCGTTCATTATTTAACTTAATTTAGATCTTCATAATACATAGATTGAGTTGTGTGCTCGTCAGAGTTATGTTTTAGCAAAAGTTAAAACTTGGCACTTCATTGGGTAACAATTTACAAAAATCTTGAATCCGATTTTATGGAAATATTTTTTGGTAGAAATATCAACTTTACTCAGGGGACTCCTCTTTACAATCTCCCCAGGGATGTACCATTACAGGCAATGCACAGAGGGGCCTCCGACGGGCCTACAAAAAGGAAACGGTGCCTGCGCCATATGCAGATGGTGACCACCCGGGGACCGGGGAAGGTAAGGTAGTTATACGACACTCTCCAGTCTTATCCTCAAAAACCGGCCAAATGCACACGAAGCCCACAATGTAGCGTTCCGCAGTTGCCCATCAAAATATGTAAGCTTACTAAACTGATTAACGACCCTGCCTACCTACCTCCGAACGAGGATTTTTATTGTAATAATAAAACAAACTTACATTTGCAGTTTTGAGACCTGCGCCCATACATTATATACTTTTAGGAAAATATTTCATACAACTACATTTTATAAGTTGGTCGACTATTACTCGTAAACTTGTAAAGCCTACTTAGCTGTGATAGTTTTCCTTTTACTTTCGTTGTATAAATGTAATAAATATAAACTGATTAACCAATCAGTTTAGTAAGTTCATCTAATATTTTGATGGGCAACTACGGAACCCTACATTGTGCGTGGTCCGACATGTACTTGGCCGGTTTTTTTTATCGATATTATTACTTTTTTCACACATCGTGTTGTTTTTGTTAGTTCTTTGAAATAACATAACATTTTTATGAATTTTTAAACAGTAGTCGAATACCCAATTGTGTGCGATCACTTGAGTGATGTGCCAAATAAACGTCACGGAATACGACTATTTAACAATATTATTGTTAAACTATAAAGTTTTTTTTTTATGGGACAAGCCCGCCTCACTATTCCCAAACCACTGTAACTTCTGTAAGCCAGAATCAACAGTGGTGACCACAAGAAAAGCGCCGAGACAATGAAGCTCAACGAACGAACAACGAACAAAGATTTAACGAGCAATGAATATTCCTCAAATTAAAATCAAATACTCTTGACCTTAAATTTCGAACCGATTAAAACATTGCTCCTGGAGTGTTGCCAACAAGAAATATTATCGCACTTTATTTAATAACAACAAATTCATCTCGGCTTTTACTCCTGAAAAGCTTTTTGAAGCTTTCACGTAATTGCTCTTAAATATTTCGCATTTATTACTGTATAGGTATTGAGAGAATCTTGTTTTGGGAAGGTGAGTACAGTCTTGAGCATAAATCAGTACTCTGCAACTGCTAGAAAATCACTTCGTTTTAAGTTTGAATGCTTCCGAATGCGTTTTGGTACCGACTGTCATTTGTATAATATGTGTAACAGTCGTAACGTAAAGTCTTTTCTAGGGTATCGTGTTACGAAGAAATCGAAATTTCGAGGTCACGCAGGCTGTCGCTGCATAAAACCACTGAAGCTATTGAGTTGACTCTAAGGGCGCGTTTACGGAGACGCGGGGCGTCGTGCGGCTCGTGCAGTCGTCGTGTGGCTAGTCGCGTGCTATTTTATTCATTTACTGAGAGGCAGGTCCACCGCAACAAACGCTGCATTTTAATCTAAAGGGCGAAAAATCGCTTCTCGTAAAATCGAAGTTTGAAATCGTTACCGTTTTCATACATCGCTATGCGCTTGAATTAAACACGCACAACGCGCCGCGTGACGCCCCGCGTCTCTGTAAATGAGGCCTTACTGAACTCCGACCATAAAAGTAAATTCATATTCAAATGTTTTATTTCCGAATTCAATCAGTATTTTCTTAGTAATAAATAAACTTATTAATCCTTCTGCCCTGGCCTCGTTTTACTTGGAGTCGGTGCAACACATTTCTCTTCCTTTCAAATAATTCGTCACATAATCCATTCATCTTTACTTTGGCCTTCGTCTCCCTCTCCATCTTTCCTTTCAATTAACTGAAGTGTTTATGCGTACACATTTTTTCTAGCGACTGTACCAATTTGTACAGCTGTTGTGAAAAGTTTAAAAGTTCGCCGATTGTAAACTTTCAAGTTGTTTAGCCTAAATTAAACTTCATTACACAAATCAATCATTGTTCTGAATTGTTTTAAACACCAACTTACAAAGTAACATTTTAATATTGATACACTTTGAAATGGCTCGGTGTGCGCAGTGATTTACTCTTTTTTTTCTTTATTAAACGTTATCCCTCACTAAGAATTTCTCCTGGATCGATGGTGCGTTTAAAAACAATTACAACTCACATAAACCAGCAACACACAGCATATATACATACAACACATACAATACATATAATACAACTACATATATATAAAAATAAAAAATAATAATTTAAATTTACATTTTGAAGAGAAGTTTTAGGAGTTAATTCAGTGTGTCTTATGTGGCAGAGACTGAAAAGTTTTGGAGTGTCGACCGCGAACCGGAAGACGTTGCCTTAGAAGGTCTCCCACTAAGTGGTCCAAGGACCTAGTGAAGGTTGCGGGAACCCGCTGGCCCACTTGGGAGAGGACTATGTCCAGCGTGGGACGTTGATCGGCTAAAATGATGATAATGATTGTGATGAATTCTAATCATAACGATTTTCACAATGGATGGATTGTGTGAGTTTATGATAGTAAAATTATGAAGAAAACAAAGTGAATGTTAGTCAGGGGGCTTGAAAAAACACAGGCGTTGGGCTGACCCCAAGTAACATGGGAAAATATCAGGAACATAACAATTATTTGACTTTAAATCAAAATATTATCTCTTCTAACGTTCTTGCGTTTTTCTTTGGTGGGCCGTGGATGGGTAGCCACCCAATATATAACGAGTTTTCTCCATACCTCGGAAAGAACGTTAAGACATTGGTGCCGGCTGACTATTGCTGTTGAGCTACAGGCAGACTGAAAGTCATGTCAAGGGGTATCATAATCGGTGAGTGATGGGCTAGCTCGCCGTCCGTCCGTCTTACGACCATGTCGACGGCGCGTTATCGGCGCGTGTCGATAGCAACATTACAGACAATACATCCAATACGATGATATAAGACACAGCATAAAACAAAAATGTAAAATTAAATTTAAATACAGAAAAATCCGTAAAACATGACAAAGCTCATAGCTTTCGCTACAGGGTTTCGCACTTTGTTTTTTTAAGTGCGAAACCCTGTAGCAAAAACCTATCTGACTGAGTTTTGGAGGTCAGATAGGTTTTTGCTCCATGTAATATATTGGTATTCAGCTGCATCCGGTTTGACTGATAGCCGACCGCAATATATGTAGGAAAAGGCTAGGCCGATGTTGAGATCCCCTCTTTCAAAGCTGCAGAATCGTCAAACGGAACCTTTAAAGTCTCCTCAACAAAATAAATCTTGCTCTGTATAGCCAATCTGTTTGACATCGAGCGATTGCCCTTTCACTCAGTAACAGACTTTCTCTTGTTTTACAACTGTAGACAATTTTTCTAAAGCACAGCTTTCTTTTGCTAGATTAGGCCTATTGTTTTTTGACGGCTATTGTTTTCGCTGCTTGATTAAACGAGGATTTTCTTTTGAGTTAAGCCTTGAAAGAGTTTATTTTGAAGGTTGAATGTGCCTCTCAATCTCTGGTTGGTTTCTTGTTTATTTTAGGCAGTTTTTAGTTTGTTTTTGTATATTTATAGTTTATATTCATATCTTATTTGGATTTAGTTGAAACCAAAATATCAGACCCATCTCTGCGAGGGAGTGGTTAATAAAATAGTTATAAAATTAATAGATCTGAATGTAATTCATACATTCTTTATATCTTGGTGAGTAAATTGGTCATAATAAATACTTAAGTCATAAAACAATACCATAAAATTATTTTCTAAAATACTAATAAGCATTCTAGCTCCACTGGCGGACAGTTCATAATTCATCCATAAGGTCACCTGGAAACTTGGGCGCAAACTATTTGAAAGCGCTCAAACCCATTTGTTTTAAAGTGAATCTATCGCGTATAATCGACGACGCACCGTTCGAATTTCGAAAGTTCTTGACAGATAAAACAAGTTTGACCCAAAAAACATAAATGTTCACACAATAAAACGAAGATATATATAAACCACATCGTAACAAAAATAAACTCAAACGAAAACCAGTCAATTCAGCTACAAAATTAATGTTCTAAGCAAACTCTACAGTTTTTGCAAGACTAACATTTTGTAAAGCTATAACCGACTAATTGTAAGTCAACACAGGTTCCGTCCATAATAAAATTATTTAATTTTCATAAAACCGCGTCTACTTTGAAGAAACGTAACAATCATCTGCCTTTGTCCCACCATGTTAGGGTTGGCTTGTAGACTTACCGAATGCAGAAAAATACCAACATTTTACATGGAGCTACTGCCTATTTGACATCCCTATTCGTACTGGGTAATTCGAATGGGTAGTGCATGTTAGTAGAAATTAGACCAAACAGCTGTTTTGCGTTTATTGCTGATGAAAAAATTTTAATTATTTGTAGATGGCGGGGTTCAGGATAGTGTACTAAAGAAGTGGTCACAAGCACAACTGATGAAAATCAGATCCTTTTACATACATACAAATATATATATATACATAGTAAATCGTTAATCTTATTTACTACCCTTTTTTTTTCTTGTTTTTTTTTTGGCGGGTGGAAAATCATCGAATAACCCCTCCCGCTCTTGGGCAGAGCGAAAGGGAGTGTCAAACTTCTACTGACTAAAAACCACCCATGTTCCTAAGAAGCCCTTGCGCCGGGGCCGCGATATCTCTTGCGGACAACCCGCAGTCCCGACGGGGAACATCAGATCCTGGTTTACATTATATTAGTATTGATTTCTGGGTCGGAAAAATTGATGTTAAGTTTTTCCATCAACAATTGTCTAAGTAACAACCACGCAGTCCAAATTTATGTATGGACTACTACTTTACTGTATGAGACTTAAACACAACTGACGAAATATGGGCATACTAAAAGTCAGTGCAACTCTGCCGTACCCTTCGGGGTTTAAAGGCGTGATGTTATGTCATGTTTAAGACTTACAACGCACCCGAATTTGCTACAGTTATAACAGAACAACATTAATCTCAAAAACGTCGCATTGCCGTTAATCTTGCACAAGACGTCGCTCCCACGTGACTCATAAGATATTCTATTTTATGTGCCTTTGTTCTTCCTGACTCTCTAAAGCGCTAGAAACGGTAGGTTCACAAAGTATATTATATTTCAGTATTACCGTGTATGAATAATAAAAAAAAGACTAAAACCTGTGTGTTTGTTTTCTTTAACTGTATATTTTGGAAGAGTAGAAATTGTAATTAATTTACAGACTTACAGACAGGTTTAAAATAATTTTAGCCAAAAATAAAATTCTTTGTTCTGTTCGTATTTTATTCTTCATATATCTGGGGGCACGACCTCCTAAATAGCTATAGACTTGGCCACTGCATCTCATTGGCCCATTGGATGTCGATTATCTATTAGAATGGCCTGTTTAACATTGGCAAATGCGATGCGATGATACAGTCAATCTATTTATTTTAAATATTAAAGATTTTTAAGTATGGTATATGGAGATCCAAAAAGTAGTGTGTAAACCAAGTCAGTTAATTTATGAATAAATTAACTGACTTGGTTTACACACTACTTTTTACGGTAGAAGAACTGAGTTGCGTGACTTGGTTTTTTTACAAGTTTTGTTTTTAGTGGGGTATAATTCTTCTGTACGTGGCTATGTCACTGAACTCCCCTTAAACGGCTAGACCGATTTTGATAAAACATTTTGTATGTGTTCAAGTGGATTCGAGAATGGTTTAGATTTACTATTGGACCCGGTAGGTGGCGCTGCTGTCCGGTCAGGACGACGTTTGCCAGGTCTGCTAGTATTTATATTTATAATACTTCTATACGTGTTTTTGTCACTGATCTCCTCATGAACGCGGCGGCTGGACCGACTTGGATGAAACTTTCTGTATGTGTTCAAGTGGATTAAAGAATAGTTTAGATTTACAATTGGATTTGGTAGGTGGCGCTACTGTCCGTTCAGGACGAGGTCTGCCAGGTCTGCTAGTGTTTTATATACACACATCAAAAGTGTCTAGGGATCAAGCATTTTTATGCGGATTTCTTGAGATTGAGATGTGGCTTTGTAATAAATTTATGATTTTATAAATTTATATGGATCCTTTTTGGTGCATTTCATAATTTGAATTAGGAACTGTGAATCAAATTCGAGTAAAAGATGAAAATCAGCTGTCAATATTTTCCCTATAAAAACATACAACGCATTGAAGACATTATTAGTGCTACTGTTTCCCTACTACTGATTAAAACCAACGTTATTATGGAGCGGCGACGTCATTTAAGCAGGGAAGAAATGCTCAGAGCCGTGGGAATGATAGAAGCTGGTTCCCGGCAACGTACTGTGGCTTTAGCTCTGAATACAAGTCAGAGTGTTATCAGTCGACTTTGGACACGTTACCGAAGCACTGGTACCGTGGCTGAGCGCCATGGAGGACGGTATCGCTGCACCACACGGAGACAAGACCGATACATTCAAATCTTAACTCGAAGAGCTCCAACAATAACCGCCATGATGTTAGCCGTGAGGCTTCATCACTCTTCAGGGAACTTAATTAGCGACCAAACAGTCAGAAACCGCTTGCATGAAGTGAACCTTCATTCCCGAAGACCGCTACGGGTACCACCTATAGCAATGCACAATCGTAGGATTCGATATCAATGGGCTCTTGAACACAGAAATTGGGCAGAAGAACAATGGCGTTTCGTGTGCTTTTCTGATGAGTCTCGTTTTGGTATGAGACCGGATACAAGACGTATACGACACTGGAGAACCCCTGGACGCCAACAGCGATTAAAATCCTGCCAGGAAGTCCATCCTTATAGTGGTGGAACCATCATGGTATGGGCGGGTATTTGGATCGGCGGAAGAACTGAGTTGATTTGGATCAGAGGCAACCTCAACGCTCAAATTTATGCTGAGACGATTGTATCAGACGTCATCGTTCCTCTACAAGTGCAAATCGGTCCCTTATTTCAGTTAATGCATGATAATGCACGACCGCACACCGCAAGAGTTGTAAGACAGACTCTCGCCGCAGCTAACATCAATGTCCTGCCCTGGCCTGCTCAGTCGCCAGACTTGAACCCGATTGAGCATGCATGGGATATGCTACAGAGAAGAGATCTGCCGAATATGGAGGGTATCCAGTCGCAAGAAGACCTTTTTTTGTTGTTGCAACGAACATGGGCGGCCATTCCACAGCGTGATTTGGATGAACTCATTTTGAGTATGCCAAACCGATGTTCTTGTGTTGTTAGTGTTCGTGGTAGAAACACGGATTATTAATTGTTTAAGTTACCCAATAAAATTTTAAAGAAAACTGTTATTTCAGTCTTTTTTTCGAACTTTAATGTTAGTGGTTCAAATGTCAAAAATCCCTTTATTAGGAAAATGGCAAATTTCTTTATTAATGCAAAGGTGACTTGGTTTATCGTTACTGTGACAAACGAAAACACTTTATTTGATGAATCCTTAAAGAAAATTTTAATTAATATCAATCAGGAGAAAAGTTATTGCAAAAATATATGTTGATACCTAGACACTTTTGATGTGTGTATTTTTTAATGTCGGTGTTTTTTTGGAAATATGTCTTTTCTTTTGTTTTCTATGCCATCCCTGTCTCAAGACACTTCCCACTTGAGCGTGAAGCTCTTGGCCATGCAGTGTGTTGCCCTCTGTACATGTTATGCCACACTGCATAAAACAGGGTTGGCTATGGCTAATGTGTTCGTGAATATTATGTTAGGGTAGTATTACGTAATTACTAAGGTACTAAGGGCTTACGGAATTATGATTCTGCAAATGTGAACTTTAGGAGATAATCTTGTTCTTCAAAAATAACCTTTTTGGTTGAGAAGAGTAATTTTGTGTGCCGGGTCCTTACAAATTCATGTAATTACTGAGAAGTGGATAACGTGTTTTTCCTTTTACGAAATAACCTTACGAAACACAACGTCTGTAATACCGAACGACGGGTAGTATACCCACATTACGCGAGTTGTTTTTATGTGTAACTAGCGAACGTCACGCGGTTTCACCCGCGTAGGTCCCGTTTCCGTGGGAATACAGGGATAAAAGTAGCCTATGTCACCCGAGGATAGTGTAGCTTCTAAACGGTGAAAGAGTTTTTCAAATCGGTTCAGAAGTTTTTAAGTTTATGTTACATCTTCTATAATATAAAAATGAATCGCTAAATGTGTTGCTAAGCGCAAATCTCGAGAACGGCTAAACCGATTTCACTAATTCTTTTTTTTGAATATTCCTTAGAGTACGAGTATGGTTCTTTCGGAGTGAAAAAAATCAGAAATTGCCTGCAAAGGTCTAAAAACAACACTTTTCTAAACTCCCATTTAAACAATTCGTAATAATACAAGTCAATTTGAATTTTAATGCCATGCCATGACACGGGAAGGCAAAACAATTGAGTGACGTTCAGTTGTTCAGGCAACGAATGACAACTTCAAACAGACCAAACTGCTATTTGGAACAAATGTCAACGGAGCTAATAGCCAGGCGGTTGTGTGACCGCTCTGCAATCTGTTGGTCGCAGGTTCGATACAAGCATACTTTTGTGATTTGTTTAAATCACATGTCTTCATTTTTAAGATGGATAGGTAGTAAGTTCGTAGGTTAGGAAAAAGGGCATAGCAACGCGGGTACAGCTAGTAGAAAAATAAAAATGAACTCTTTATAATATTACTAGCTGTTGGCCGCGACTTCGTATGCGTGGATTTTTTTTCATCTTGTTTTAACACGACTGCGGCGAAGCCCAAAAGGAGGGTTATGTGTTTGGTGTGTATGTATGTAAGTATGTATGTATAACCCTTTCTTTGTTTCCTCATTACTCCTAAACGGATTCGTCTTGATGGAGCGAGTGTCATTGGCTACATTAAAATTCCGCCTGCTTCCAAGTTTTGTTTATTTTAAAAGTGCTTGTTTTTTACTTTTCAGTTTTTTCAGTCGGTTTTTTTAGTTTCGTTAACTACTTTTTTTTACACATGAATTTCTGAAACTACATGACATGTATGTAAATTGTGAATGATGTATTTCATTATCCCTGAATTTCACAATGTGTTAGTCACCCTCTTTAATTAGTCAGTAGTTTAAATATTCAATGATTCACCACATGGTGTTATTATGTTAGTAAGTAAATTGGTATATTCACTGTGACACTAAAAAATTTCAACATCCATTTTCGGGTAACGACCAAGTTTCCTTGACCTTGGGACTTTAATACGGGCTTAAATAATTAGGGAGCGCCTTATGGCACGTATTCCTGATCATTTTTAACAGAGAAATATGCTTTTATTTCTCTTTATTTTGCGAAGAATGTTTATATTGACTCATGCTAACTAAGTAAAGAAAGAAACAAAAGAGTTTGCTTTGCACGTCATGTCAAAAATATAAGATGATTTTTGTTTTCTTTGTTTACTACAATAATCCGTCTCCTTCGTGGAACATTCAGCAATATTTTGGTTGGTGCTATTGCTGGCGTGCTCAGTATGTGACCTGTGTCACAACCTCATTGTTTAAACAGTATGTTTTTACTGTGATTGGGCTACATTATCTTGTGGTATTTTACGCTTAATCGTCGCGCTTTGTTGTGGTTCTCCATTAATGGCCGAGCTAGAGCATTTGGATGTTTTTTGATGCGTTCTTTATAGGACTTAGTATGGTAAACAATTTCTTGCTTTACAGTTGGTATTCGTAGATCACGATGTAATAGTTCGTTGGGTACATACCAGGGAGCGTTGGTTATCATAGGCGGGGACTTATTTGTAAGATTTAAATGTTCGAGTTAGATGCGGTGCCCCATAATCGGATCCCATACGTCCAGACGGACTTCAGTATTTATTGCCTTGTACAAAAGTATTTTGTTCTCAAGTGAGAGTTGAGATTTTCGCCCAACGAGCCAGTAAAGTTTTCGTGTCTGGATACCAAGTTGCTTCCTCTTAGTAAAAATATGTTTTTGCCAGGTAAGTATTTTGTCTAAGTGCAATCCAAGATATTTCACATGATCTGCCTGTGGAACTTCAATATTATTCAATTTGACTGGAGGACAAGATCCTCTTCTTAAAGTAAACGTTATATTGACTGATTTTGATTCGTTCGCTTTTATCCGCCACTTCTTGAGCCAGTGGGATATGCTATATAGCCCTTTCTACCCGACTGCAGCGAAGCTCAAAAGGAGGGTTATTAGAGAGTTTGTGAGGCTATTTTCAGGTCACTACGCGCAGCTAGTATGGCAGTATCGTCAGCAAAAGTTCCAGTAGTTAACGATTCAGATGTCGGCAAATCTGCAGTGAACAAACAGTAAGTAAAGTTCAGCATAATAAAATAAGTTTAAAAACGAAAACCTAAAGAGATGTCAGCAACATGGGAGGGGCCCTAAAGGGCCGACGCCCGTCGGGGCCGCGGGTTGTACACTAGTTATCGCAGCCTCGACATAGAGGGCTAAGAAGTAACATGGGTGGTTTTTAGTCAGTAGAAGTCTGACACTCCCTTTCGCTCTGCCCAAGAGCGGGAGGGGTTATTCGATGATTTTCCACCCGCCAAAAAAAAAAAGGGTAGTAAATAAGGGTAATGATTTACTATGTATGTATATATATATATGTATGTATGTTCCACCATAGCGCATAATCTATTGACCGGATTTGTTGAATAAGTGAGGTGTCAATATATTCGTAAGAATAGCCCGGGTGACATAGGCTATACATTTTATAATTAAAAATAAGTTTAAAAACTAAAACCCGACTACAAACCGAGGTCTTAAAAGTAGAAAACGAGAAAATAATTCTTGTCTGATATTCATATATTGAATTTGTATATTTGTATTTAAATATAACTAAAATTATTATAGAGGACCGCCGTAGTCGCAGGTAATGCTGGAGCATTACCTGACTCTCGATAATGGAAGAAGAAGGCAAGTGGTGTGAAAAGAGGGGTCAGGTAATGCTGGCCACTGACTGCACGTAAGCACGCCATTTGCCAGTAATATTCGACCTCCATGAAGGTCGGTCTGAGCAAAGAAAGAAACCGTTAAACAAAAGAAAACGGTTTACTCCTTGAAATTCAATACGAACTTCGAGCAAGTTCATTTATCTTTAACCTTTTAAAAAAAACAACAGACTGCACTTTATTGCTTTTTACTTATGTTTAACTTCTTTATTGAACGTTTTTAACGAGACCTCGACATGCAATGAACTATCGTTTTATTTTACTCAGAGATTCTTGAGTGAAAACCTTTCCAGCAGTTCTATTTCGGACATCATAACGAAGAATATCCTAAATCCATTGATCAGTACCCACTTCTAGACAGTAATTTTTTTAATCTATACAAATAAATAACTTTCATTTCAGTTAAAGTTAATGTCATACATCTCAACAAAGATGTGACAACCTTTTAAACAATGGGAATTCATTTACTCTGTACGTACAGCCATATGAATAAAAACAGAAAGGCAGAATTCCCGAACTAGTTTGAAAGTATGAATTCAGAAAATCTAAGACAACACACCTTAAATTTGTGCACTATTTCGCACATTTAATCACAATTGTTGGTCAAACCTTGATAGACTAGAGTCTCCATCGAAATAAACAATTATTTCCTATAAAAAATAAAAGAAACTCTTTTATTGTAGGTTATACATATACAAATTTACGCCTTTTTACCCGACTACGGCGAAGCCAAAAGGAAGGGTAATGATTTTGGCAGTCTATGTATGTATGTTTGTATGTTTCACCGTAGCGCCTAGACTACTGCAGGTATTTTAATGAATGAGGTGTCAATAGATTCGTAAGAATAACGCGGGTGACATAGGTTATATAAATTTTAACAATTCTTTTTATGACGGAATTTAAATGTGAAATTCTAAGCTCGAAAAAAATTAAAATGAGATAATCATAACATGTTTGGTATCAAATGAGAGGTCTTGGCGAGCACATTACAAATTTGTATATTATATTATAGTTTTAGTCAACATACACGTTTAGAATGCGGTCAAAAAGTTCTCGTGGTCTAGTCTGTCAGCTGCTGTTGCCGTTAGCAAGGTGGCATGCGGCAACGGCGGTCCTCTATACTAGACTAGACTGACATATACAAATTCAATAATGAATATTAGACAAGAACTCTTTACTTGTTTTCTACTTTTAAGACCGCGGTTTGTAGTCGGGTTTTAGTTTTTAAACTTAATTTTTTTTCTTATAGCAGTACGGTCTACGATCTTTATATACTGTTTTGTCTCATACATCTGCTCACACTCGCACGCCGCCGCCTCGATTTCAAGTACTACGCACCTTCCTTAAGAACTAAAGAATCGCACCAATGAGGTTTTATATACTAAATATTTTTCGAAAACTACGCAACCTAGAGTATTACTCAATCTTTTGAATTGATTTCTGCAGCGAACATTTTAAATTGCTTGGCAAGTTAAACAAATTCATTTCATTTATTCTCTGTCTGTCGCTAGAGGTCGCGAGACAGCGAGCAATGGAACGGCTATTAAGTTTCAGTTGCGTGTGACAAAATGACAAAGGGTAGTTTGCTACATTAATTTGGTGTCACCTTTGTTTAAACCAGGGGCAGGAGCGTGCGGTGTAAACGTAACGCGAATTTTTAACGCGAATCGAAAACTTATTCATTTGTTTTTTTTTCGGCACAATTTGTAGCATTGAAGCTATGAAAAAAATCCGAATTATATATTACTAGCGGACGTCACGCGGTTTCACCCGCGTAGTAGAAATGTAGCTTTCTAATGGTGAAAGATGTTTTGAAATCGGCGCAGCAGCTTTTGAGTTGATTAATTACGAACATACACACAAAAATACAAATCTTTCCTCTTTATAATATTAGTGTAGATGAATGACTAGTGGTTTTTAGCACGACTGCTTGCCATGGGCTTGATTCCAGGTCGAGATAATATTATAATTTTCTTTGGTTTTTTTTCAGGACTTCCTTAGTAACAGCCACGGAGTCTGGATTTGTTCCCAATTGATAGATGATTGCCCCCCAATAGATGGAACTTAAATACAATTAGCGAATTGTAGGTATACCTCTGCCTGACCCATCGGGAAATAACATAACAAAACATCACGTTTGTAATCACAAACGTGATGTTTTGTTATGTTATTTGAATGTTAGAATTTTTCATTTTTTGTTTACACTGCCCGCTCGTGTTTAAAAGTGCCTCTGGTTCATGGTATGTATTTAAGTATGTGTTATTCATTTATTAAATAGACGGTTTTTGTTTTCCATAGAGGGTTGGTTGACACGCTATGTGTGTGGCACGTAAATTAATATAGACATAGTTTGCTTAGTCATGCTCGTGCTTCTTTTCAAAAAGGCTTTTATCAGATAAATTCATATTAAAGTTCTCAAGAAATAAAAACTCTTAAACAATAATATAAAACCTACTTCGACAGAAAATAAAACAAAAAAAAATATATACTTTAGAAGAAAATTAGTATATTTTTCATTTTTTTGTGTTTTAATTTTAACCGACTTCTAAAAAAACAAGGAGGAACAAACATAAAAAAATAAAAATATAAACATCCGAATTGAGAAACTCCTTTTTTTTAGAAGTTGGCTAAAAAATAAATCTGTATGTTGCCTATTGACGCCATAATGGCTGATCGGACAATAATGCAATTTGGACCACGATATAGGTTCATCGCCATCCACAGCCTGAGTTCACCCACTGCTGGGTATATGCCTTTCTTTCCCTGTGCCAGCCTCCACGGTACTGTGTGTTCGATGACAATTAAGTCGTTCGCCGTGCATCTGTATCTCGCCACCGGACGACCAACATTTTATTTGCCAGGTCTTGTACACCAGCTTCGGTTTCAGTTTTAGTCTTAAACTTGGGCTAAGACACTATTTCTATACTTTTACCTTGGGAGTACTTTCTCAAAGAATGATAGACACATGCGGGGAAAGCTGCAGGCAAAAGTTAGTTCATTTTTGGTTCATAATACTGATGCTTTCACTTACCTAAGTGTTGTTTCAATTATTGTGTGTCTGCAGGCTAAGGTTTTACTTTTTTTTCTTTCATAATATATTATAATCAAAAAAATGCCTCCAGTCATTCTATATCTTATAAAACAACCAGAGCCAAAAAGGCATGTTGTAATTAAACATTCCTTTTTTGTTCGCATTTCACATTCGCCGACCTAAATCTCTTAAAAAATAAACAGACGCTGTGTGCTAAACAACATGGAGCCGACTTGTTTTAAACTAATTACACGTTTTTATAAGAGTTTTGCAAAACAAAAAAATTGGCGCCCGACTGGGACAATACTCATTTAAATGGCTCCCAATGTGGGATAATTTTACGCATATTATTTTTCAGTGTTCGTTGTTAAGTAATTACAGTCGTGTTGATATTTAAGGTTAAGGAACGCTGACAAAGGTCAGTGACGTGGATGGTCCCATCCATAAAAGTCAATGTCAAACCATTTATTTAAATCGGCTATTAAATCTAAAAATATGGAAACAAAATTAAAGAAACCACATTGAAAAGATTTCAGATAAGCAGTTGCTCCATACTAAATACACAGGAAATTCCAACCAAAAAAAAAAATACCTTGTACTGAAATAACAAATCTTATAGTATGTATAGCTTTAGCAGATGTGATTTGCACCAAGCACGTGTAAACCACATGAAGCGTGTAAAGCATTCAAACTGACCGGACTGGACTCAGGTTTTGCTGCGGACACCAAATTCTGAGAGCACTTGCTCATCAAGTCATGTCACGGTGATCGCGCTCTAAGTAATCTTTTTTATTTGTTTTCCGCAATCGCACACATGACACACGTCACTTGAGGTAGAGACTCTGTACTCTATCACCAGACGCCGTCAACAACACTTAAATCTCAAATCTTCGATGTAAAATATTTCTTCAAATAATTCTGTAAGAAAATAGGCCCTGTTAATTTATTAAATCAATCATCTTTTCACATCATTTGTAATAAGATTTGGACCTTTTCATAGGAGCAATCGAATCAATTATCGGGTCCCACGTTGGGTGCCAATAAGGTTTATTGACACTGTTTTGATCTTATTATAGCGTCGACGATCAAAATTGTTACTTGGGTGTTTTATTTACTTAGTGATTTTTATTATTATAGATAAAAATGACTGTTTTTCTCGAAGAGATCTGCCAGAGTATACCTGTGTTTTTATACTGAGCTGCCGCATCGCCAAATCGTTATAATTTAATTTCCGTAAATTATTTTTGTTGAGAAATCTTAATTAAGGACCTGTCAATCATGCCCGACAGTACCATTTGCAACTTCTAGATCAGAGGAATCACACAATTAAAATGAAAACTAAATAAGAAATTATTAATAATTTGAAACAGCAAACTGTTTCATGTAACACCAAGTTCACTGAGGTCTGCCACATTTCACCTTTTTGCTCTACGTAATAAGGTTTAACAGTGGTCGACCGCCCGTAAACTGGGTAGTAGATATATTTTAAATAAACATAATATACATGAAATTAAATATCACATTGCACCTTGGTTTTTTTGGAATTTTTGGTTGTTGCTACGCAAAGTTATTTTCGGAGAACCGATCTTTTTAGCCGTTAACATTTCAGGGACGGCAGGCATAGAAACCTTTTTCCAACCCCGATCAGCTAAGCGCTGAAAAAAAGCGAAAATAGCTACGCTTTTTCCTCTATTATGAATTCATACCTTTTCATCCCAAAGCGTATTAGATTTTATCATATTGGATATGACACGTGTTTGGTAATACGGGGTAATGAGATGGCTATTTTTGTAATGAGATAATTTTGGAAAATACATACCATAGTGGTAAACAAATGGTATTTGTGTATGTGAGTTTAAATGTTTGTGAACGCACCCACGATACAGGAGACATTCCTAGTGTGGGGAAACGTTTAAAAAAAAATGGTTATATTTAAAACTTAACACAACATCACATCAATAAATGTTAAATTGTTCATCATATTTGTAAGTCAAATGGCAAAACATAGAGCGTATATGAACATGTAACACCTCTTTGAACAAACCTATGTTAACAAATAAACAATCTGAATCTGAATCACCTGTAATCTGCACAGGGTTTGACAGAGGTGTACATCAACATTTCACCTGTTATATTAACATGGGAATGTTGTAGGGGCTACCCCCTATTGCCTATTGTCATCAACCGGGCACAAATTTAGACTCCGTGGCTTCTCATGACAAGTTCCTGATGGAATAACCTAATTTATTACTTTGCCCGAGGCAGGAATCGCACCTGGGATGTCAGCTCAGCAACCGAAAGCAATATAATTTGCAATATTCCTACACATTGAAGGAATGTACATTTGGGTCTTGGTACAGTAATATTTATTTTTTTATTCCAATCCTGTGGTCAAGCAGGTAGCCACGGCCTTTCGCGTTAAATATACAGGGACAGTTTGACCCAAAAGTTTTGCGTGACCCTCAGATTTTGAGGGTTCCGTAGCCAAATGGCGTAAACGGAATCCTGATAAATTTATCATGGCTGTCTATGCGACCGGCTGGATTGCATACTGCTGTTTGACTCGGAGATAATAGGAGGAGGAGGAGGAGGAGAAGGAGGAGGCGGAAGAGGAGGAGGAGGCTCTCGTTAGGCAGCTGGATCAAGGGCTTAATGCAGAGAGCGGTACTCCTGGACACGGCTCGTATTGTTAGGAGGTTCCTGTCTCGGGAGCCCTGACCGCCGGTAGCTTGGACCCTGTTCCCGATACCGGTGGGCTACAATTTTTTTTTATATTTTTAAATGTTTTTAGAAATAATTAAATGTATGAAATTAGTTTACAAATGAATAAAAGATAATAATGATAATTAAAATAATAATATAAATAATTATAATTACATAAGTTGATAAAAAATGCTAAGCTTTACCGCGGCAGTCTCCGAGTGCCACACGTCTTTTTTTTTATTGAACTGAGTACGCTTAAATGGTTTGATCATGTGGAGAGGATGACTGAATGGCGACTAACAAAAGGTATTTACAAAGCAGATGTCAGTGTCACCGCCGGGAGGAGATGCTTAATAAGGACTTACACTGACCTTAATGGTGAGGTTCCTCAGAAAAGACAAGTGCGTAGTACTCTTAACCGGCGAGCGTGTATGAGCAGATCCATGGCGTGGACGAGGCAAAAGAAGTATAAAAACTTATAGAAGGTGCCGTTTTCTCTTCCATGCTGTTGATGTATGTATAGTTTCATCGATTTTAGAAACACACTATGCAATACAATATTTTTTGCAGCTATAGAATTTGGTCCCTAAAAATATTCACCCCGAATAGGGAACCCTTCCCTGTAGTACGTGGTCCGCTACTCACTTGGCCGGTTTTTGTAAAACAAGCTTTTCTGAGGATGCTCGTAATATGTTATATTAATTCATTCAGTTATTATGTTGTAAACTTTTAATACTGTGGATTACTTTGTCCTCTAAAGTGCGTAAAATTCTTAATAACATAATTTTTTTTCCGTTGGTACAAATATGTATATTATATTATAGTTCAAGTCAACATATACGTTAAGATTGCAGTCAAACAGTTCTCGCGGTCTAGTCTGTGTTATTTACTCGTAATATGAAAATAACATAATATATTATTACGTATTTATTGAATAACACACAAAAATAAAATTCGAATAAAAAAATAAGTTTAAAAACTAAAACCCGACTACGAATCAAAGAGATGTACAGCCACAAGCACTAACATATTATATCCACGTACTATATTCAATGAATTGATTGATTTTCTTCAAATATTGTTATTGTAATTGTATGTAGTTACGAACATAAATTTTGTTACCCAGGCAATTGTGAAATAGATAATTACAAGGTCCCTAGCAAACTGCGTATTTTAAACGCGCTGACACGTCACGCAGACTACGAATGCGAGTCGTTTGCGCCGTAGATGATTTTTACGTTTTTATAGATGCAAACGTGCATAAAACTCGATACAAACTTGTTTGAAGCGCGTTTAAAGATTCAGCTTGGGATTGCTGTACCTAAGATTTTCAGATCAGACTTGGAGAATCTACGAGAAAACCACTCCTCAATTCTTTATAAGTATTTACATAATAAGGGATTGTGACTGTACCTAGCAAGTACACAACCATTTTTCTAGTTATATTTCAGTTACGTTAACACAATTTTCTTTAGTACAATCAAGTTATCGGTTTCTCCCTTCGACAAGCTATTGTGATTCGATTTTAAACGTTGAAAAGTACTGTTCAAGGTTTTGTAAACATTTATTTTAATAGTTGTATCGATTGATGTTCAAGTACATGACTTTTCTTTGTCACGGTTGAAACTATTAGGGCTGAGTTTTGTTATGTAATACCCGTCAACTGCTATGACAGTCTTTCGAGATAGTCATTGGACCGATAGCCTGACAACTAGTCTTACCAAGGGGTATCATATTACCCAGTGCTTACTCAGTTGTGGAGTTCAGCCGCTCCAAGTAAAATACTGGTATTCAGCTGCATCCCGTTAGACTGGAAGCGGATCCCAATCCGGATAGGCCTACATGGGCACTTATAAAACTTCGACAAAAAGGGACACGGATCGGTGCATTGGTCGATTCTTAAGGAGAAGAACCGGCAAGAAACTCCAAAGGTTACCTACTCTTTTAACCTTTTAAAATCGTTTGGGTTAACAATAAGTTTAACAATAAGGTCAAGACATCTTGGTATAATACACACATGATGACCATGCAGATTAATGTCTGAGATGGTATTTTGAAGATAGCACCACACAGATTTGAGTGGACCTGTCTAGTCAGTGCAAGCATTTGTCAGTTATCGTGGAGCTAGCACCACACAGATTTGAGTGGACCTGTCTAGTCAGTGCAAGCATTTGTCAGTTATCGTGGAGCTCAACTTATAACTCAAGGAGCTCAACGTCACATACACATACACACACAAAAATACAAATCATGTCTCATTTCATGCCTCTATATTAGAGTAGAAAAAGGCTAAGCAGTTGATGCCTGAAATACGGATCGCTTGTACTTCAGAATAGTATTGCATCAGAGTCACCTCACATAATACCTGCCAGATCTAACTCGCTATTAAAGGTTGTCAATCACTGCGTAGGTATTACCAGGAATTCCTGAGCAAAGTCACTGGATAGTTGCGGTCAGTTACCTACAGAGTAACGACACAGTTGACATAATTGCATCACCTTACAGTAGTTCAACTACATACATACTTACACAATTTCTATGCATACGTTCAGGTAACAGGTTACTCGTGTGTAAGATGGGGCTGGAATCGAGGTATACTCAAAAAAATGTAAGATGCCAACACCCGCGTTTGATTCCTCACAAAGCGTTTTAGTTTTTATTATCGCAAAACGAAGTTTTATGCATTTTTTGGTACATACAAGTCGGATCAATGACCTTTAGTGTCAGGTTATCTAGCGCATACTAAAGTACAATCGAAATAAATTGCTTGTAAATATATACCTAGACAGAGATAATGGAGGTTAAAACTCGAAATATAAAAAACTAAAAAACACGACTGAAAAAACTGAAAAGCAAAAAACAAGCACATTTTAAATTAAACAAAACTTGGAAGCAGGCGGGGTTCATTTGATTATTAATTATGAAATGAAAAACTAGAATGGACCCTTGCTTCCAAGTTCTGTTCTATTTCCAACTTTTTAGTTCTTTTATGTTAGTTCTTTCGTTGGTCGCGTGAAATTCTTCGCAGATGGTGTTTTATGATAACTTTTGTGTTTGTTTATAGGATTTGTCACTTTGAATTTTTGAAGTGTTATATATTTTTGTAATCTCCTTTTAAAACCCTTCATTTTGATACCCTACTTGATAGTGATTTTGAACTCCACGCTTTGTCCCCCAAAATCTGCATTTTTTTTGTTTTAATTTGAATGTAGCCTGTGACACTCGCCCCATCAAGGCGAAATTAACGACGTATGTTTTATTGAAATCCCTTCATTCGTGTGTGGGAGTTATGAGGGAACAAAGAAACGGACATACATACACGTCAAACACAAAACCCTCCTTTTGGGCTTCGCCACAGTCGGGTATAGCATACTAGTACTTTGGGCTGCGGGATGTTGTAAGAGATACCGCGGCATTGACACAAAAGGCTAAGAAGGAACATGGGTGGTTTTTAGTCAGTATAAGTATGACTCTTCCTTTTGCTCTGCCCTAGAGCGGGAGGGGTTATTTGATGATTTCAAACTCCCCAAAAAAAAAAAAAAAGTTTATTACTTTACTTACTTCAATTGCACAAGTTTTGAGTAAGGTTTATTAGTTTTATCTACATAATGATTGGTTGACGGGTTCGTGAAGGGTCCGCTTACATCCTGTATGTGTGAACGAGGCGCGTGTCGATCAAGCAACTAGCTGGTGGTCAAAAGGTAATGTTATTCGCACCTGCTACTATTTCACGGCTTGAACCTTTACCAACTCATTTACAAGAACTATTGGACCCAAAGGACCTAAAAAACCCCAGGGTATTTCTGTCCCGAAAGTTTCTAGACGATTGAATCGTAAAGGTCGATTAAATCCATTTGGTTTGGGACGGTAGTTATAGTTTTTTCATTTGTGAAATTGTTTAATGGTCTCGTTATTTATTTTTATGATGTCTTCATATTAGTTTGGAGCTATTTAGGTTTCATACAATATATTCTAGATATTTTGTGATTGGTGCACATGTCTGTATAATAACAGCCACTTGGGTCCATCTTCGGGTTAAGCCGCGCTTGCTTAGGTTAGCCTGTGGACAGAACACCCATATTATACAGCTTTTGGCCCTAGCTGTCATTTGAAGACCTTTGCCAGTCGTTAAAGGTAGTCAGTGAAAGTCTGAAAACCAGTTTCATGCTACCAAATCAATACGTAAGATAAGATAGATAGGCAGCCGCTCCATCAAGAATAGGTACTGTGATTCAGCTGCATTCGGGTTGTCTGAAAGCCGACCCCAATATAGTAAGGAAAAGTCTAGCCAGATGATGATCTAGATATTTCGTGGATACAAGATGTATCTTGTTTCCACGAAAAACTGTAGCTTTTGGTGTTTCCTAAGTCTTTTCATGAACTCTTGTCTGTTTTTTTAGGGTTCCGTAGTCAATATGGAACCCTTACAGTATATTTCAAAGACTTTTCAAACTAGAAAGCTGTAATTTGACATGAATATACAAATGTGTAACGCCGACCAAGTGCTGAAGTAAAATATAGTTTTTTTTTTTTCTAGCTACTGCCTTTGTGTGAAATGTCGTTAGATAGGTCTTTTTAAATTATTGCGAGTTTGTTCAAACAGTTTTTCAATTAGGAGATTTGTTTGTGAAATATTAAGTTTTAAAATGCAAAATGCTACACTCAATTATGCCAACCTAAACTTATATGGGGTGTGGGCGTGTGAAAAAATTCATGATAGTAGTATAAATAAAGGGAAAAATACCACAGCTAAGCAGGCTTCACAAGTTTAAGAGTAATAGTCGACCAACTTATAAAATGTACTTGTATGAAAATTTTACCTATAATGTATTAAAGCGCAGGTCTCAAAACTGAAAATGTAAATTTGTTTTATTTTTACAATAAAAATCATCGTTCGGAGGCAGGTAAGCAGGGTGGTTAATCTGTTTAGTAAGTTCACATATTTTGATGGGCAACTACGGAACCCTACATTGTGCGTGGTCCGACATGCACTTGGCCGGTTTTATTTTTAGGACACGGAGAAAAGATTCTACGAGAACATCTCCCTCTAGGCTAATAAATTCTACATCTACCTCTCTATTACCACTCAATGACATAACATACTACCTATCTAAAGTAATGATCAATAATGTGGTGGCACTAAATTGTATCTGGCGTATCCAGATACGCCAGATACAATTAGTACTACTGTTAAACTCACAATGATTTGTGTGTATGTTTCTTAGAATGATTGTAACAATGTGTTTTAAATAATAAAAGCTAAAAAGAAACAGTCAATGCAACTTGATTTTGTGAAATGTCAAAAGAAATAAACCGGCACGACATCAAATAGGACATGAACTAACCTTTGCATATTGGACATTGCATATTTATGTTAAAGTCACATTGGATATGCATTGTAACATTGCAATTTTTATGCATCAAACTTGTTTGCTACGGCCGTATTGGCTCTGACCGATTGCCGTACAGTCGGGAGCAGAAAGTTGTTTAAGGTTAAAACACAAAATTATTAGGGAAAATCAAGTGACTGTTTTACCGTGTCATTCCTATTCTATAAATTAATTTAAGATATTTCAACCTATGAGTCAAGAATAGCAGACTCAGAAGACATAACATTTGCAACCACGAGACCAAAAGAGCAGTTAATTTTGTGATTGCGCTTGTGTAGAGTCGGTTAAATCTTCACACATCTTAGCTTTCATCCGACCATACACCAAAGGCACTCGTGCATCAAAACTGTAATTACTGTTTATTTCTTTATTTCTGGTACCTAGCCTGTAGCCTGTTACTGTACTAAACTCACGGCAGTGATTTCGGCTTCACTGTGCCAACTCAAACGGTGAAGGAAAACATCGTGAGGAAACCGGCATGGCTTAGAACTAAAATATTCGAAGACATGTGACATCTACCAACCCGCACTGGGCCCGCGTGGTAGATTATAGCCCATTCCCTCTCAAAGAGTGAGGAGGCCTGTGTCCCAGCAGTGGGAACATTAATAGGCTGTTGATGATGATGTGCCAACTCAACCGTACACAGGTGACCGTTCCGTGACTGCATTGCGTCGCCGTTTTCAATGGTATCTAATTCTAAATGTTTACTGCGTAGAGTAGCTGGATACAGAGATCCTGAATTAAGGCCACGTTGGGTAAATTGAAAAAGTTGGTATAAGCTCTTATACCCGGAATACATGAGGCCAGATTTCCAAGCCAGGAGAGCAAGCTAGTTCTATACTAAACTGTCCTGTCTTATTGCCCACTACTGGCATATTCCAAGCCAATATGCTAGAATTGAAGCTTGTTTTGTCTACACGAAGCCAGAATTACTAGCTTACTGACACAAGCTTACTACCTTGGGTTGAAATTCTAATGCCTGGGATACACGAGGACAGTTTGCCAGTTGGCCTCGTGTATCCCGGGCATTTGAAAGAAATTTGTTTATTTGGCATTAAAAACAAAAATACCTTGAAAATATACGAAAAGGCTCAAGGACCTTAAGTGTATAGGCGGTTCCTAAATAGGAATTATTTAGATGTATAACCCTAGCGGACCTCACGCGGTTTTACCCGCGTAGTTTCCGATCCCGCGGGAACAAAGAGATAAAAAGCAGCCTATGTTACTCAGGGTGAATGTAGCTTTCTAATGGTGAAAGAATTTTTAAAATGTGTTCAGTAGTTTTTGAGCTGTTTATTCATTACAAACACACACAAAAATACAGATATCTCCTCTTTATAATATTAGTGTAGAAGATAATAATATCATGGCTGTAATGTACGAAGGGTTAGACAGAGGTGTCGGGTACATCTTTGCCTTATCTTCGCCTCATATGTTTAAGTCCCATGTAAAAGAGGGTGATCCTATAGCCATCAACTGGTTGGCTGCTACGGAGAAATTCATGATGGAAGAACCCAGTAGCTTGCCCAACCTGGGACACGAACCCAGGATAAGCGAGGACCAACGAGGCAGTAATAGGGTAATTAACAAAAAAAAGTAGTTAAAAAACTAAAAAACCCGACTGAAAAAACTGAAAAGCAAAAACAAGCACTTTTTAAATTAAACAAAACTTGAAAGCAGGCGGAGTTCATTTGAAAATTAATTAATTATGAAATGAAAATAGAATGGACCCTGTCTGCTTCCAAGTTTTGTTTGGTTTTTCGTTGGTGGCATAAAATTCTTCGCAGATGAACTTTTGTGTTTGTCTATAGGATATGTGACTTGGAATTTATTTTATCATATCATATAAGTGTCATATGTTTTTGTAATCTCCTTTTAAAACCTTTAATTTTGATACTCTACTCAATGGTAACGGATTTTTTTTCTTCAATCCGCGATATGGCCCCCAAAATCAACAATTTTTATTTTTTTTATTTCAAATGTAGCCAGTGACACTTGCGCTATCAAGACGAATCTAACGACGTATATTTTATTTAAATCCCTTCATCCGTTTAGGAGTTATGAGAGAACAAAGAAACAGACACGCCAAACACATAACCCATCATTAAAATAAAAATAAAAAATAAAATGTTTTTACCGGTAAATGACGTCACAAACCCCACTCAAATTTATACGCGTTTTATCTTCGTCAATTTTTATTGATTTGATAAAACAAAAAATACGTATCAAATATTTTTCGATAATCTAACAGACGGACTAATTAGAATCATCTTTTTTTTGTCAGGAAATATCCCTATTATGCTCATCTTTGTTATCCAAACAACCCCTTGTGCAAAATTACAAACTTCCGGTTAACGACGTCCAGTAATAAATAATTAAGATTTTTATTATGCAGTTAAAAAGTAAATTTTACAAGACACAATTACGAACTTCGAGCTAGTACATAAAGAAACCTAAATAAAAACATGTCGTGGAAAATTGAGTCCGTCTAAAATCGTACGAATACCAAAAATGTGCACCTACTTTCGTCCGCGTTATTTAATCAGGTATCCGTCAGTATTAGTTCCATTAAAATCGGCCCAGCCATTTTGGAAGTTAGCTGGATCAAACAGACTGAAAAAAAAAAAGATTTTTTTTATGGACCATAAAAAATATGTATATAATATTGTTCTTAAATAATATGCATCCTGTAATGTATCTTTTATTTTGAAATAACAAACAAAGAATTAAATATAATTTTGTTGTAAAGTTAAACCTACTTATGCGATAGTAATATTTAATAGTTCAAGACTATCATGACTGAAGATAGTACAGAAAGGTTATGTCTTCAATCCATAATATATATGTAGGTATGATTCAATATTTTATATGTATTAGTTTGTTATTATTGTTTTATGTTATTGTGTGTATTTTAAGTATGGGCCCTAGTTGCCTGAAATAAAATGATTATTATTATTATAATACATACCAAAAATACAGTATTCTACTTCCACTATCTGACATCAACATCCACCATAAACCAGGACTTAACCCTTATTCTGTACAAGCCCTGAGCCTTACATGCTGTTTAAAGGATAATATTGTTTTTATAGAGATCGTCGTAAAAACTTATGCGACTTGACATAATAATATTATTATTATACGTATAATGTTGGCTGTTGAGGTTTATATGCCATAACTTGGACTATAAACGAATTTTAAAGACTGTTTCGAGATATAAAAGTTTTGCATTAAATCTTTTTGAAGGGTTCTGTAAATAGCTTTACTGTTTTGAGTATTGATCTTTTTGTATTTTATTATGCGGCGTAAGTATTCAATGTGTATGTTAGAACTTAGACATGTAAGTTTAAATAAAAGTGGGTGACGCTTAGAGATCACAAACTTGCCCAAAAGTATGATTTAGGCCGCAAAAGTATCGTAGATTTTTAAAGGACGTAACGGGACCTTGCGAAAACCACACTGGTGTTTCGCAAGATCACACATCGCCAACGCCTTCAGCACCGTGTCCTGGAGCTGCATTAGGGAGGCACTCCGGTATCACCGGGTGCCCGTCTACCTTCGTCATGTTGCCGGGGACTATCTGACAGACAGGGCTGTCTTCTACTCCGGTTAAGACGGAGAATGAAACCGTCGAGAGATTTCGTGCGGTGTTCCACAAGGATTGGTTCTGGGGCCGCCCCTGTGGAACATCGGTTACGACTGGGTGATGTGCGCCGATCTCCGATCTCGTCAGCGTAGTTTGCAATCTTTTAAATAATTTGCAATATTTTATTATAGCACATTCTCGGCGTAATTCACATATATTAATTTAATATTTCCTCTGTAGTCTGTTTAATAAATAAATTATTATTATTATAATGACAAATTACAGCTTTCTAGTACTAAGAGTCTTTGAGATATAGTGCGGACGGACAGACAGACAGGCGGATAGACGGACATGGCGAAACTATAAAGAAGGGTTATCATATTACCCAGTATTAACTGGGTAGTGGCGGTCAGGAAGGTAGTTGCTTCATGTAAAATACTGGTTTCCAGTGCATCTGGATAGACAAGAAGTCAAACTTAACGAAGTTGGGATAAGGCAGGCGGCTGATGATGATGTCTGACCTACTTACAATTATGTATGAACTAACAAAATGATTTTGTTTCAGGTACGCTTCATGCTTATAGAAATATGGACTGTGTGAGAAAAATTAAGTAAGTTCAATGCTGCGAGGAACTTCAGGCACTGAAAATGTTTTTTTTTCAATATTATTGCTTAGAGTTACAAGTTGATGTTCATGAAAATAGTGCGCTTCTGACCATTATCAGTCACGGCTCCGTTTGTGAAGGGTCCCTTCACACCGCAGATATAGGTAATATAGATATACCTCAATAACGCAAGTATCCGTATGAGAAACAAACGTGCCTTTTTTGACTACCTACTATGACGTCATAAGCACTATTGAGTTGACTACATAAAGTTACAATACAAAATTTAGTTTTAGTTCTTTAAATGTGTATAATTGAGTTCTTGAGTTGTAACGTTGTTGTTTTAATCAAATTAGCTTGCTGTGACAGTACTCACGTTAATGAATGCTTAACTTGGCTACTTTTATAGTTACGCCAGGCATTCTAGTAAGTACTTAGTAATTAATGTAATAATAATTAACAATTATTATGTATTAATAATTAACCTTGTAATGTCATAATCACCATGCTTCTTTCCAAAGGACGTGGTAAATTTATATTACCTTTATAAAGAAAGCTTTAGAAAAAAGCCAGGGTAACCTAAGAGATTAGAATTTCCGTGATTCATCATCAGCCTATAATGTTCCCACTGCAGGGACTCAGGACTACTCTCTAGGAGAGGGATGGGCTATGATCCACCACGCGGACCCAGTGCGGGTTGTTAGGTGTCACATGTCTTCAATTTTGTTGATTCTAAGACATGCCGGTTCCCTCACGCTGTTTTCCTTCACCGTTTTGAGAGCAGCAGTGATGAAATAAACTACACAAAGTAATGCGCCTGCCTGGATTCGAACTCTCGAACTACTTTTCGTAAGTCGGGGCCGACACCACTGGGCCACCGCTGCTTTCTTTTCCATAAGTATTTTATGGGAAAAACTATGTATGGACGGTGTGATGTCCATGGCTGATGGCCACATCAGCCATGGAAAAAAGGAGTTGTCTAATGTGGTGTCGAGTAAGAGAGAAGTATAAAAGAAGAAGGGATGCAGAGTAAACCCCAAATAATTGGGACAAAGGTAAATAAAATTCTGATAAAATAATAATATAAATAATAATATAATATAATATTTTCTGATAATTCTGTTGTTGTCTAATTTATTATTATTTTAATTACGAGTTTTAACTGTTATTGAATTGTGTTTTATTTGAGTTTTTTACTAATTTTGAATATTTTGTATTATTTTGAATGTTTTATTTTTTTTACAATAATAATTATTATATCTGAATATTTGTACGCCGTTGACGGCAAGACATAGCGATCATTTTTATTAACATGACATCTGTACTTCTGTTAACCTATGTACTACAAATAAAAAATATTTGAATTTGAATTTGAATAAAATGGATTATTTCATGAAGAAGGCGTTCAATGGGATTAAAATGAACTTAAAGGGTTGTATTAATTATTCTTATGATTATACCACGTTAAACCATATTTGGTCACGGTAAATACGACTACCTGACACATCAGTTGCAAAAATCAAATAAAATTGCGGACTGCCCTGTTGATTCCACGTCAAAGAAATCAAACTATTTCTCGTAACAACACCATTTTCTTCTACCTCATTCAAAATAATTAACCCAAGAACTCCCAAGAACTTGAAACTTAGTTCATACTTAAAAAGAAAATGAACAAAGCCGCCATTAAACTAAATACAAATAATTGTTGTACTTCCAACAAAATTGCCTTTAAACGCCGTTTTCTTTGTAAGCTATTGAGAAGTATTGATTCGTCTGAAAGAATTCTTGTAAATACTTCAGTGCTATTTTTTTAAATGAAATGAAACCTTGTTTGGGGTAAGCTAGAGTACATTTTCAAATGAGTTTTGTTTTAGAGACCTATAAGTCTAAATTGCACCTTACTTCGATACGAACAGGTTAAGTTGGAGGTATTTTCTAAGTCTGATAAGTAACGTTTTAGAGGGAAAAAAAATTGTAGTGAAAAAATTCGATCTTTTCGTTTTATTTTTGTTGAAAGAAGGATAGTTGTTGTTCAAACTATTTATTATCGTGATAGTTTTGAAATTATATCATGTCATAATATGTCTGAAATCATTTCAAAACGAATGTCATAAAATAACTAGACAAGTATTAACGGTTGCTGACTAATTTAACGGGCGATTTAATGTTTGAGAGTTAATAAAGCTATTAATTATAGGATAGAAGGTGTTCATAAACAGTTTTACTTCAATGTGTGGTTCTTCGGCTGTAAAAACATTCAGTGTTGAAATAACTACTTATATAACCGTACCTCATAAGGAAGTCATAGAATTGAAACAATGGATAAATCAACGCAATGACAATGTTTATTAAATCACATCGTTTTCCTAACTTTAGAACTTGTCACTCCGGTGCCTCGTTCAAGACTGACCCATGTCGGCAATTTGATAAACTGACAATTCACTTTAATGTCAGAATGATTTTATAACTGCCAGTGACACTTTTGAAATATTTGAAAATGACGTAAACGTAACTGGACTATAACAAGCACCATGGACTGTTAACCATAATATTTTATAAATCTACCTTCGTATGCGAAGGTCGTCATAAGTGACATAAGAACGTCATAAGTGTAACAAGACTTATCTATGGATAAGTCTTGTTACACGAGTTGTTATAAGTGTGACGTTCTAACGGCTTACAGCTAACAACATAAATATTTGGCAGTCAATGACAAGCTTGAACAGTCTGTTATTATTCGAATAAAGTTCTCAAGTCTTAAAATATTACTCAAAGTCCGAGCTACTTTTTAATCTACCCTCCTTTAACAATTCTTAAGATAATTTCCCCAGTTGATGTAAAAGTTTAAGAAAAATTTAAAACAGTGAAATTGTATTAAGTTTCCCTCGAGAAATTATTATACTCGTGGACGATTAGCAAACCGTCTTAACAATCATTCTTGTCAGCATTTAAACTTTTTTGAGTTACTTAACTTACTTTTGTGTTTTGTAGTTGTATTTTTACCCGACTACGGCAAAGCCTAAAGGAAGGGTAATAATTTTGACAGTCTATGTATGTATGTATGTTTGTTAGTTCCACCGTAGCGCCTAGACAACTGAACGTATTTTAATAAATGAGGTGTCAATAGATTTGTAAGAATAGCCCGGCTGACATAGGCTATATAAATTTTAACAATTCTTTTTATGACGGAATTTAAATGTCAAATTAAACACACATGACATGGGAAAAGGTATAAAACTATAGCTGTTTCGTCGAGTGCATGTGATAGTCTCTTGTTTGTATGTATTTAAGTACTGACAATACTTTCTAAGTTTTTGTATACTTACCTTTAGACTCAAGTTGTCCCAAAATAAATATTTTTAGGGTTCCGTACCTCAAAAGGTAAAAACGGAACCCTTATAGGATCACTTTGTTGTCCGTCTGTCTGTCTGTCTGTCTGTCTGTCTGTCTGTCAAGACCTTTTTTCTCAGGAACGCGTGGAGGTATCAAGCTGAAATTCATATCAAATACTCAAGTCTATGGTCTCTTGGAGCTGTGAAAAAATCAAACTTCTAAGTCAACGCGATCAAAAGATACTCCCGTTTATGCCGCAAATTTTCGACACTCGCAAGGGAATCAAAACCTACAGGGTACTTCCCGTGAACTCAGAATCTTGAAATTTGGTACGAAGCAACGTCTTATAACACAGATAAAGGAAAAATTGCGAAAAGCATAAATTTTTAGTTACATCATATAATAAAAATATTTTTAAGTTGAAATTTTCACTGAATGTGTCTCTCTGTTGCTGCTATAACAAAAAAAAAATAAAAAGCGACTCCCCTACTACGATGGTACGGAACCCTTCATGTGCGAGTAAGACTCGCACTTGGCCGGTTTTTTCATTTTAATTTGATTATGGAGTACAAATTAATTACACTTTCCATTTGCTTCACTTGCTCTCTTTGTCTGTGACTAGACGAGCATTTAAATGCAAACGTAATTCAATGTTTTCTCAGTAAGTCTCATATTAAGGTCGACTGGTTTGTGGTTTCCAGTAGGAAATACTTGATGTAGTTTAGTCATTAGAGAGTACTTAGTTAGACGTAACGGAGACGTAATTGGTTATGGTTTTGTACAAAATGGAACCATTGACAGTTAATTGATGGACACTATATGATAGCTACTGTCATTTAAAAGATACGCAATAGCCCTGCTGGTTAGTCACTAACCATTATGAAAAAGAAGGGCCGTACATGACAATAATGATTAGAACTTCTTTGTTGTTTATATTATTCCATGTTATATTCTAATACTATGAATATACGTGTCCTGTACTTTACAGGACACGTAAGATTACTTTCTTTCTTAGAACAAAAAATCTATCCATTTTTTTATCAAAACAGACCCTTTGATATAACTCTTATAAAAATACTTACGAATGCAATACATTATTAAATTGAAAAGGGCTTCTACATAGCGTAGGATTCAGTGAAAAAAGTCATGCTCCAATGTTTTATAAGGGTTAACAGCTGTCTTGTAAAATAATGTATTACTACGATTCCTAAGCGTTTTTGTAATACCCTAAGTGGGTAGATAGTATTATTTTTTTATTACGGGTAAGGCTCCAAGAAAAATACACGAGATAAAAATGGATGGGTTTTTGTGGCCCGTGGCTCGGCCTAGTTTGAGAAAAATAGTTATGATAATTTCTAGCTCTGTGACTTTAATTCAGTTCCCAGAGTTAAATTTTTTTACACTTTAAAGGGCATTTGCTGTTTCATACAAAACTGGAATACTGACACAATCAAAACGAATGACACAGATGATTATCGAATGATTTACGAATCCGTGGCAAAAAGTTTCGTTCCGATGCCTACCAGCGGGTATTACAAAAATGAATTATTATTATCCGGGTGATGTAGAATGCTTCAAAAATATTCCTATAATTAATATTTCGCATAACGACCTGCACTTTGACTTAATTCAATAGTTATTGGCACCCAACAAGGGACAATTCAAGATGGCAAATTATTATAGCGTCTCCACTCAGCACTTAAGCAAATGGGGATATATTCTTAAAACTACATCCCGAGTTTGTTTCTATTACTATAACGATTACGTACAACAATTCTGGAGATTATCTCCTTAAAAATAGCTTGCGTAATACCCAGTATATGTACATAAATGGATGATTATTCAAATGTTTTCTTGTATAAGCGCTTCGTGACTACATGCAAATTGACTTAAATTAAATAGATGTAAGCGCCCAACAAGGACAACATTAAGATGGGAGATAACTATAGCGTCTCTACTCTGCACTTAAGCAAATGTTACTCCCAATCTTGAAAATCCCACGCAAGTTTATTCCTGAATACTATTACGATTTTATAGAACAAGGTTATTAAATTATTGGAATTTTCTATTTACTTTTTAGCTTGCATACTAAACCCGGTGTATTAAATGCATGATCATTATTCTGGTATTGTCTTTTTGAAAAATTTCCTATAACAAGTATTCCGCTTGACTACCTGCACTTTGAATTAATCAAACAGCTATTGGCGCCCAACATGGAACAAACTCAACATGGTACATAATTATTATTATAGCCTCTCTACACTGCACTTAAGCAAATAGTACTCCCATTCATTAAAAATGACGTATCATTGATTTGCAATTGACCTTATTAAACATATTTTTCAACAACAAAATTGTATAGAAAGTTGTATATAACTAGTATCTTAAATTCTGCCAAGTAATTTGGAAGATAATAAAAAAACGAGAAATTTCATGAAAGAATAAATTTGAAATAAGATAAGAATTTAATATAAATAAAAAATGGATCGCCCTACAGCAGCCCCCGTCAAATTATGAGCTTATTAGTTTCATAATAATGGCTTCTATTGTAAAGAGGCAGATATTATGTAAAAGAGAGCCAAGAAATAGCTTGTTACAGACCGGAGGAATTATTTTAATAAAGAACCTATTCGATCTCGAAATACTTATTGCCATCCAACGTGGGATTCTCGGTCCCTGTCGGGCGCCAATAAGTGTTTCATAATAAATTGTTTAGCTCTTATTTTGTAGGTAAGGTTTTTTCATTACTTATTATTATTATGAAATAGTTCACTGTTCTTTAGTGTCTTTTTTGCCCCAAGCTCTCTTAAATTTGTACAATTCACATAATTTTTACCAGATATGTTAAAATGTTAAAGTGAACTTATTGATGCTGAGAAATTCACAGTAAGAAAACCCAAAAACAATTTGTTCGTCCCCAGAATCGAACGAACATCTCATGTTCAGCAGTACTGCTTGCGAACTATACATAAACAAGGTCATTTATTGTTATCTTTATGAAAAGTAAATACCTTTCTGTAATTTATAGTAAAGTGATTAGTTATTGCCAAGCATTCAGAACTTTAGTCCCGCGGTGGGCGCCAATATTATACTGATCGCTGAGTAATTGCTCAGAAAGTCCTGAAACACTTTCTTTTATTGCTTTTGCGGTATTTAATTGCTCTTGAAGGTCGGTTGTCTTATATAAGGAATCTAGTGGAATGATTAATTGCTTTTAATATTAGGTATGTATATTATTTTCGGAATGATAAATATTATAATATTGATAACGGGTACAATATTTGAAGAGAATTAACGGTTCCTAGTAAAATGATATCTTGTGTGAAATAGTACTAATTATTTATTGGCTTCTAATTAGAAATAAAAAAGACCTAACACTGTAATAAAATAGTCTTCTTTGTTTTTATTTCATAACGAACCCGTTTAAATATGGAATGAAATCAAAGTTTGATTATTCTTATGATTTAAACAAGGTTTCGATGAAGGAATGATTTGTCCTTCTACGTAACTAGTTTCAATGGAGGATATATTTGTCTTTGTACAAAACCACGGTTACATACAAGGAATTTTTGCAAAAATATGAAAATGTACTAGTTACGAACAAGGAATAATAATTCTTTCATCGAAACTAGCGATTTTTACCTTAATTGGTCCAAGATTCCATAGCCGCAAATGTCAATCTGCAAATTTCCTAAAAAATATACAGGCTGAAAACCGACCCTTTACAAAGCCGTCAACCAAGCATTATGAACATCATACTGAGTACCCCTACGATAAAATTATTTACATTGAAATAGACAAAGAGGTTCAGCAGTCTATAAATAAATTAAAATAAAATAAAATTACTGTAGGGCACTGCCTAGAAATCGTATGCTATATATTTTTGTTTTTTTTACTAAGTACTTAATTTATTGGACCGGGTTGTGCGATCGTTAGGTTATTATTTTGCGACTATTTGTTTATTTAAATCTACGAATCGCGACTTACTTATTTTTGTTCTGTTAGATTTTCTGTTTTAGTTACTTTATTTATAACATTACATTATGTATTTAAAAAGAAAAAACTATGAATTTGATTTTAAATTTATTTGAATATAGACTTACTTATTTAATTCAGTTAGAATTTCTGTTTTAATTATTAAATATATAACACAATGTACTTAAAAAAAATCTATTAATTTATTTTTTATTTATTTTAATACAGACTTACCTAGTTTCAATAATTACAAGATAAAGATCAGTTCAGTAGACAGCCAACGCTCTACTGGACTACCTCAATCCCAAAAATAATTCGTCCATGGAAACTAGTTACGTACCTACAAGGACAAATCATTCCTTCATCGAAATCTTAACAGAAAATTCTTTGTACGTAACCATTGTACATAATCGTAGTTTCATACAAAGACAAATATATCCTCCATCGAAACTGGTTACGTACAAGGACAAATCATTCCTTCATCGAAACCAGTTACGAAACTACGGTTTCGTAGATGGCCGAAAACATAGTCTAAGTTTTATTCTCATAAAAAAGGTCAAAATAGAACAAAATATTCGTTGGGGACTCTATAGATACAGCGCTTTTTGGCTCATTGAATTTTAAAACCTGTTTTGAGAGTTAGACAAAATTCTTTTTGATCTGAGCATCTTGCTCGCTCCCAGGGAACGTGTTCCTTGTGAATTTTCAAACCGGAGGGAGGTGAATTATTTAATGAAGAGTATGGAACTTTTTTGTACTGTCTCCGTATTCGGCAACTCGTCGAAATGAAAATAATCCTCTGATTATTTTTAAATTCCAAGTTTTCCCTTGCAATATGATCAATTCCGCGTTCTAGGTACCTACGTTAAAAGTAACTGATTTTATTGAACAGACATATAGATCAGTCGATTAAAAAAACCAGATGGCTATTCACAAGGTGTGGGGTTCCCGTCTGGACTGCGGGTTGTTCGAAAACGAATTCGCGGCCTCGACACAAAAGGCTAAGACGGAACATGGTTGGTTTTTAGTCAGTAGAAGTCTGACACTTCCCCTACCGCTCTGCCCAGAGCGGGAGCCGAGGAGTCACTGGATTTACCAACTTAAAAAAAGGGTAATGGGTTAGGTTATTTATAGTGTTTTCGTGTATATAATACTAGCGGACGTCACGCGGTTTCACCGGCGTAGTTCCCATTCCCGTGGGAATACAGAGAAAAATTAAGCTAAAAACTAAAACCCAACTACGAATAAAAACGCAGATTAATAAATCCGCGGTCTTAAAAGTGGAAAACAAGAAAAATCGTCTTGCAAGTAGATAATTTGATAATTATTATAGAGGACAGTCGTAGTTGCATGCCACCTTGCTAATGGACTAGCAGCTGACTTCTATATTAATGAGAACCCATGAAGGAGCATCACGTATCAGTGGCATGCGACTATGCAGTTCTAGTTTTCTACTTTTAAGACCGCGGTTTTATTAATCTGCGTTTTTATTCGTAGTCGGGTTTTAGTTTTTATACTTAATTTTTTATTTGAATTTTATTTTTGTGTGTTATTCAATAAATACGTAGGTAATGTTTACTAATGTTACTTTCATGATGTAATATTCTACTTATTGTTGGTTTGTTATTTACATAACACGAGTAAATAACACAGACTAGACCACGAGAACTGTTTGCCCGCAATTTAAACGGATTAAAAGGAACGGGGGGTGAAGATCATTATTCCGTTGGTCAATTAAAATATTTCCCCTATTAATTGGTAGAATGTAACCAAAAGCAATACCAAATAGATTGTCAAGTTTCGGCAACATTTTTCGCAATCATATTAGGAACCTATATTGGAACGAATGCGAATTGGGATGGCAATAAATGGTGCCATGTATGCGAGTTGATTGACAGCTATTTCGCAGAGTTTTCTATAACTCCTTTTAATTGAATGAAGCACGATACGTGTATCATACGGTGTTAGGGAACCAACTTTTTCAATAAATCAACCGTTTTGTTTGTTTTTCCATGAATGTTTGGCACAGAGGCTGAGCTGGCTAATGGCCTACTGGTAATTATTTCAGTCTGTTTGTGTCATCATCACCTGTCTAACCCTTTCGAAACTATGTTGAGGGTCTGTTTCGGTTTAACCAGATACAGCTTCCAATATTTTACATCGTGTGACTGCCTACCTAAGTTCCACAACCCTGTTAGTACTAGGTAAGCCTAATTATCAGACTTTATGGCCGCTGACTACCTCTATAAAGGGTGTAAAAGTACCCTTAACACAAACGATGAACACTTGTTCTCCCCACCACTGCGATCATTTTTTGGTTCTAGACCATACCTGGGAACTCCCTAGTTACGGAGATATTGGGGGTCAAAGTTCCAAATTTTGCACAGCTTTTTTTGTAAATACTAGTTTTTCAGGTTATAACTTTACTTAAATTACCTCCATGACCCGTTTACTATTCAAAGCATTCACTAGGACAATGTTTTAAGAGTGCTCCATTGAGTTTTACCGTAAAATGATTTTTGACCCCAAAAAAAAAGTCGTTTCCCAGCAAAAATGTTTGCTTAGGGTTAATTTACACCCTGTAAACTAATGACAGCCGGGACCAAAGGCTTAACGTGATTTCCGGCGCACGAGAGACGCTTGGTATGTGATAGGTGGTCATCACCCATCCACATACTAACAAGCACGGCATAAACTGGAGATAGATCAGAGAGGCTGTCATTGTCTAACCACGAAGAGCTCCCCGCGCTCCTGGCAAAAAATACAGAACAAAAATAAAACGGTTTTCGCAATATAAAATAAAAAAATATTGTAGGTATTGTGTCTTGTTGACTGAATACAATCGTGATTTTTTATGTTATCTTTAACAAATGAAAGCCAAAACGAAGTAACCTTTGTTAAAATTTGCAATGTCATGACTCTATTGAACTAAGTTAAAATTGTGTGCACGGTATATTTATAATTCACATAACATCACGGCTGTGATCCCCTAAGGATTAGGAAGGGATGTACCTAATATAACACCCACATTTCGGCAGCACCCCATGTATCCAGACTGCGTGGCTTCTGGGAAATACCAGAGAAAAAGTCTAATTATGGTCGTGAGTCACAGACATTCTACTGCATTAGGATTCATATAAGAGCAGTGGTTGCTCAGTGGTAGCGGCCCCGACTTACAAACAGTGAGTCGTAGGTTCGAATCCAGTCAGGCGCATTACTTTGTATAATTTATGTCATCACCACTGCTTTTGAAACGGTAAAGGAAAACATCGTGAGGAAACCGGCATGTCTTAGAACCAATAAATTTGAAGACATGTGACATCTACCAACACGCACTGGGCCCGCGTGGTGGATTATTATTGTTAGCCCATTCCTCTCATAGAGAGGAGGCCTGCGTCCTTGCTGTGGGAACATTATAGGGTGATGATGACGATGATGATTTCATATGAAAGTCCTATTTGATTCACACGGTGACGCAAAATGAGTTGTCTGCCGACTCACACAACACAACACACACACAATTTCTGAGACCGAAATTCTGCGACTCACGACTCACTAAATTACGCTCGTTTAGCCTCACCCTAATAATACTTTTGCCTAGCCATGGAATCGATTCCAGGATCTCATGCTCACCAGTTACGCTTGTGATCATTACAGTATCGAGGCAGTCCTTATGACGCAAATAGTCACACAATGGCTGTACTGTTACTATTCATGTACTTTACTCCATATTTTCACAAAAGGCATTCATATTATTATGTCTTGGCAAGTTATAACGTGGGTTATTGTAACGTTATAAACCTATTATTATTACAACGAAGTACTCACACACAATTTGCCTACGTATAGGAGGTAATGTTATTGTTTCTATCACTAGAGATTTCTTGACGGTATTCTAGACTGAAAAAATAGTAATAAAAAACAAAATAAAAAGAGTAAGTAGTAGTGTGGTAGGGGGGTAGGGGGTAGGGGTGATAAATATTGTTAAAAAACTAAAAAACCCAACTGAAAAAACTTAAAAGCAAAAAACAAGCACATTTTTAATTAAACAAAGCTTGGAAGCTGGCGGGGTCAATTCTATCTTCATTTCATAATTTAATTAATATTCAAATGAACGCCGTCTGCTTCTAAGTTTTGTTCTACGAATATAACGACGTATGTTTTATTCAAATCCCTTCTTCCGTTCAGGAGTTATGAGGGAACAAAAAAACAGACATACATACAAACATACATACATACACGTTAAACACATAACCCTCCTTTTGGGCTTCGCCGCAGTCGGGTAAAAAGGTGCACGGTTTGGGGTGGTCGGTTCATGTGAAGAAGAACCAACATGAAATTTCATAATTACTCTTTTAATTGCTTTGGTTTTACAATATTTATATCCAATACTCATAAAACCAACCCCAACAATAAAATCCCAATAAAACAAAAAAAAAAAAACAATATTTTTATTTTTTTTTATTTATTTCTTAGATATGGGGGACAACGTAGGGCCGACACTAACTCTTAAGAAAATAGTCGTTCCCTAGTAATAATTTTTGCGTAGTGTTACTTACTTTCAGTTTCGTAAATCATTTACTGTCGGGTAAGCAGGTGATTAGCCAACTGTGCCTTAATCCGATAGCAGGGCTGCCGCTTTAGAGCCTTCGGATGTGATCAGTTTAATTTCGGGTATCCTCTATAGTGAGGCGATTTGTTTTAAGGCGCAAAATATTCGCCTTTCGCCCTGCATTCGTTAGCTCAGCTGCATCTCGGGGTGGCGGACGCGCGGCGGCGCGATTGCAGCAGGTCCCAGAACTCGAACTGGCTAGAGTTCTGCTTTATACGATACTCCGCCACGAGTACAGCTCTCACCAACAGCGATTCCCACCAAACATATTGCTTCTCCCCCCATTCTCGCCACGAGAGCCGGATCGACCGCCAGATCAAGCGTCACAAATGGCGATGGATTGGCCACACGCTCCAAAGGGATCCCGATCACATACCTAAACAAGCTTTGGACTGGACTCCCCAAGGGAAGAGAAAACGTGGCCGCCCTCGACAAACCTGTGTGTTGTCAGTGTGTTGGCAGAAGCGGCGAGCATCGGAATGACGTGGAGCGAGGTGAAGCGTGAAGCTCAAGATAGATCGCGATAGAGGACATCTGTGGACGTCCTCTGCCCCATTTAGGGGTCATAGGACATTAAGTCAAGTAAGTCAGTTACTTACTTTGAGATACAGAATTCTTGGTTGACGGCTACGTGAAAGGTCGTTTACATCTTGTACAATAACTGTCAGTACACATTAATATAGCAACAAATTTGTTTGTAGACTTGTGCTGTAGACACGCAAATGTCACGTCATATCACGTCGAGTTAAATTTGTAGGGTTGTGAAATAAAAGAAAATGGGGTACGTTTTTTTATTTATTAATCAAGCAGTGAAGAAGGCTGGTCAAAGCTGATTAAAATAGGAAATTCTTATCGAAGTAAAAATAATACAAGGGTATATAGGAGCGTTAGTGTTGGTTCTCATACAACGGTATTATTTGTGCTTATAAGTAAACTACAACTAAAACTATTGGAGATGGCATGACTGTAGTTTAGCCTTAATCTGACTAATGAGAACAAGCTCCTGCCTCGCTAGTGTAGTGGTCACAAGAGCGTCTGCTGTGCATGAGGCCCTAGTTTTTTTTTGGCGCGATGGCTCAAGCAATGGACTATTGCGTTGCGTGTCGCGGGTTCGATCCCCACACGGAACAAATATTTGTAAGACCTACAGGTAGTTGTTTCGGGTCTGGGTATTTGTGTATGTGAGTTTAAATGATTGTGAACGCTCCCTCGATATAGGAGAAATTCCTAGTGAGGGCAACGTTTTTTTTTTTTTTTTAAATCTTATTAGGTTTTTCTATCAGGAATTTCTCAGAAGCGTCCACGGTGCCTGGAAATGTGCCCTATGGCAATAAGTTCGCCCCCGTTACATGGCACTTACAAATAGGGATGTTTACTGACTTAAGAAATATGATTCTAATTAGTCCGTCTGTACATTATCGAAAAATATTAGATAGAATACGTATTTTTTGTTTTATCAAATCAATAAAAATTGACGAAGATAAAACGCGTCAAAGATTTGAGTGGGTTTGGTGTGACGTCACTGACGGCTAAGGAATGTCATACTAATGTCTCAGAAAATGACGTCACACGAGTATTCAAAGCACTGTATCGTCTTCATTGTTTGTTTACGTGAAAAAAGAAAAAATATGTGTCCAATATTTTTTGGAAATCTATCCGACTGACTAATTAGAGTTTTTTGTTAACCACCCTACTGTTTGTATACTACTAGATATGTGTAGAGGAAAGTCACCAAATATGAAATAGTATCTTAATATGGAATACCTTCATTTCTCTAAGACTATAAGTATGAAACGCAACACTCGACCATCTTCTGTTCCATTCGGTCTATTGCACCACGTACGTGTTAGTAGACCGAATGGAACAGAAGATGGTCGAGTGTTGCGTTTCATACTTATAGTCTTAGAGAAATGAAGGTATTCCATATTAAGATACTATTTCATATTTGGTGACTTTCCTCTACATCTCTGCCAAACCTTTAAAGGATTACAGGCGTGTATATCGCATCGTAAATCTTTTACAAAAAATTGTCCTAATCAGTAAAATTAATTTAATTAACAAAGAAGGGTACCGTATCGTCGGTCAGTGGTCCATGAAAGGTACTTAATAAGGGTATTTAGGGATATTCCATAATGTGCTCCCTAATTTTAGGGCAAAGTTGACGCCGTTATCAAATAATTTCTAATGTAAGTGGAAGAAAAGGTAAAGCGGAAAAGGTTGATTAAGTTAATAGGGATTTTATCCATTTAGCTTTTTAATTTAATTTTATGATTATAATATAACTGAGCTATAATGGGTGTAAAAGACCTTAGAGACCTCTTATCGAAGTCAAAAGGCACGTGTTTCGCAGTTATTGAGATTTTTTGTTCTGGACCATCCCTGGGAGCTTTCTTAATATTGGGGCTTAAGTTCCAACTTTTTCTCTGATTTTTTTCATATCTGGCCTCTACAACCCATTTAGCAAGTCTGTCAGCAATTTCTGCCACCTGTAAGACACGCTGTCAGAGTTTTAGGCCAAGGACGACCATCAATGATGTACAAATGATAACAGGGACCAAACGACTTAACGTGCTTTCCGATTCACGAAGAAACTCGATACGTTATAGGTGTTCAGTTATCCAACATACGCAAGCGCGGCTTATGCTGAGAATCGCTCTCTTTTGTAGTGTGGGAAATTATCAAATGACTCCTCCGCTATTCTTTTCTGATTAATTTCGTTGCGCGATCCAAGACAGTTAAATCGTTTCTTTGAGACCTCGTCGAGCTTCATTGTCTCGGCGCTTTTCTTGTGGTCGCCACTGTTGATTCTGGCTTACAGGAGTTACAGTGGTTTGGGAATAGTGTGGCGGGCTTGTCCCAAAATAAAAAAACCGGTCAAGTGCGAGTTGAACTCGCGTGAAGAGGGTTCCGTACGATGAATATAATATATCTACCTTTTTAGACCATGGACTTCTTATAGGTTTTCCTGTAATCTACAGGTATAGAACTATTTTCTGTATTTTTTTCAAAATTTTAGGCTCAGTAGTTTCGGAGGTAAGGATAGACGAAAATTGACCGTTCCCCCCCCGGGAACGGTCAATTTTCGTCTATTTTCTTAAATAACTTTAAAATTATTTATTTTAAAATTATTAAAAAAATATATTTGAGACCCTCATAGTAAGCCCTTTCATTTGATGTGTCACATGGTACAGTTTGCAAAACTTTTTTTTTAATTTTCTTATTTGCCCCGTAAAAGCGACCCCCATATTCAAAATTAATTTATTTACTTTAGCCGTACATGTTTGGGTCACAAAAATCCATATGTATACCAAATTCCAACTTAATCGGTCCATTAGATTCGGAGCAAATTGGCTGTGACAGACGAACAGACAGACAGACAGACACACGAGTGATCCTATAAGGGTTCCGTTTTTTCCTTTTTGAGGTACGGAACCCTAAAAAGTGACTCCTTCCACTCTGGGCGGAGCGCAAGGGAGTGTCAGACATCTACTGACTTAAAACCATCCATATTCCTTCTAAGCCCTTTGTGTCCGAGGCAGTATCTCTTTCGAACAACTCGCAGCCTCGACAGGTACGCAGCCGACAGAAGATCGACCCTGATATTATTTAGACACGAGCTACTCCTATTAGATGGTATGTACTTACGAGTTAGAGGCAGGGATTAATTCATCGCAAACTTAACCCTACATTGAGTAGGGTAACGTCTAGAAAGACTACAATACGACATCATTAATTTAAACCTAAAGTAGGTTCTGACAGCCCTAAGTGTTAGCCCTAGGGTGACAAGAACAATGCGTGACCACTATGATTATTATAGTATTATTAATATAATAATAGTGCGTTATGTCGCGTCATGAGCTTATTAGTTTTAATTTATTTACCATGTTGAGCTGTAACTAAGTGTTCTTGTATGTGTTAATTTGCTGTGTTGTGTGAATTTTCATTATAACAATGAGGGACATTCTTAAGCCATTTTTAAGCGGGTTTTAGTGTATGTATGTGTTACTGGAAAAAATAAAATGACAGGAACGTCTCTACGCGGGCTAGGCGATCGAGGACGGTGAGTGATGGACTAGCTCGCCGTCCGTCCGTCTAATGGCGACAGGCCGTGTCGACGGCGCGTTCGTGTTAATAAGGGGGCAGCTACTAACTGTTCTCGAGACAGATTGCGGCGCTGCAGCACAAAGAGATAATGATGAGAGGGGAGGTAACATGGGTGGAATTTAGTCAGTACAAGTCTGACACACCCTTCCGCTCTACAAGTCACGTCTCTACAAAAAATATTTCTCCAAAGGCATTTTTAGGAAGAAAAAAGTGGAAAACATGTTTTGCATGAAGAATCGCAGCCCCTTTTTCCTCTTAGACAGACAGCTTTACATATTCACCAAACATTGACTGGGCTCGTTCTGAGAACCAACGTTACCTATTTAAAAAAGGTCTGATTCCATAATCGTCGAACTTCATAAAATCGATCAATCATACTCTCTAGGGTGATTTTGACAAAAGTTCTCCACTTTTTCATTCGCTTTCTATAATTTACTTTTGTGCGAGAATTGTAAGAACCATTAAAAGTACATCAATCAATTTATTGAAGTGGTTTTTTTATTTATTTAGACTTCATATACAATAAGTAATACAGTCACTTTTATTCTGACTGTATTACGCCGAAATTCGAAACACCGATGTACGGTATACAGAAAGTTTGTGAGTCTGAATTACGTGAGTCAGAATGTACGCTATGACGAAGTACGGTATTCAGAATGTTCGTTACTCCGATGTACGTTACCCAGAATGTTTGCTACTACGAAGTACTGTATTCAGAACGTTTGTCATTCCGATGTACGTTACTCCGAAAGTTTTCTACTACGAAGTACTGTATATTCAGAATGTTCATTATCGAAGAAAGTTTGCTAAGACCAATTACACAATAATAATTGAGAATATTCCTCATCCAGATTCTGAGAAAGTATTTCGAATTAAATAGAGTATTATAAATGATGATTATTGTTCAAATAGGTTTTACAAGTCACTTTTTTAAATTTGATTATTATTATTATTTTAGATTCCCTTCTCAGATGTGGTCTGTGTAAAATAGTGTATGTCTTTTATTCTTGTGAACGTTTATAGTCGATAACTAGTTTACGTTAGGCGGTGTGACTTCTCGTTTCACAAGATTTTATTTCTGCAATGTCCATGCATTTTTGCTGGTTACATTAGGGAACTTAAAGCCACAAGGAATTCTCTACTAGTCAGCCTCTTTTTCGTTTTTTGGCGGGTGGAAAATCATCAAATAACCCCTCCCGCTCTTGGGCAGAGCGAAAGGGAGTGCCAGACTTCTACTGACTAAAAACCACCGATGTTCCTTCTTAGCCCTTTATGTCGAGGCCGCGGTATCTCTTACAACATCCCGCAACCCCGACGGGTTCTACTAGTCAAATAGGACAAAATTGTGATAGGGCGGGCATATAAGATAATAAATAATAATAACTTCACACAAAAATATACCGGGTTTAAGATACGTATGCTTATAATTATGGTTACCAAGTACGAAGTACATCATTCTAAATCCTTGTTTTCCATTAGAAAAAACATCAGCTGTTTCCTACATACAAGGTCAAAAGAAAACAATAAAAATTTATTTATGAATATTAATAAACTTTTGATTTTTATTTTCTTCATAGTCGTTAATATTTTCTACCTACTGTATTGATTTCGTTTTCATGTAACGTAAAAAAAGTAATGTTTTCTAATCCATATTCTCATAAAGTAGGTCATAATTATCTCAAAGTTGTAATCGTCATTTCACGAGTTTAAAATTTGCAAATGTTTAGGTACATTATGAGAAGAGGTATCAGGGAACGAAAAAAAGATCTTAAAGTAAAAGTTTATTCACAGTTTGACACGTTCACAATTATTATTTACAAGAGTTCGGAATGTTATTCGTGGACGACAGGTCTAGGTGCGTGGCGTCGCGAATATACTTGCTCGGGAAACTAGAGATTATACGCGCGCCGTACAAGTGCTTTGCGCGTAGGCAGCAGCGGAGTGGCGAGCGCCGCGCACCGCACGCAACGGCTACTTGGGAAATAGATACAGCGATACCCACACCTTATTCCTTATTCGGTGTATCGCTTGGTCACGCGACCCCAGGACGCTCTAATTGGTCGCGTCGTCGTTGGGCTTTGGGTTGCTACAACATATTATCTTGATGGTCACTGAAATGCTTAATACAGAGAAGTTTACATTAAAACAGAGGAATTTTAAATATGCATAAGATATACTGCGATATTATCCAAAGTATCAACTATATAACATCACGCCTGTAATCCCTTAAAGGTTAGGCAGAGGTGTACCCACACACGCACATTTCACCAGTTAAATTTGAGCCCCATTAGAGGCGATGCTATTGCCATCAAACGGGCACACATCGCGACTACGAGAGTGCTACTGAGAAATTCGTGATTGCAAAACCCAATAACACTATACCCGACCAGATTATCGACTGCAGGAACTCATGCAGAGCAGTAGTGTTTGCAACCACTAGACTTACGAAGCATTGAACACCTTATCAAGCTTAACTTAGATAATACAATAATCTTTTATCCTTATAATAGCGTCATAAACCGGACAAAATCTCACGAAATGCACTAAATCTAAAACTCAGCTATTCACACAGAATTATAATCAAAAAACCAAACTTTAATTCAGCATGTTTATGTCAAAATTATGCAGGCGCCGTGTTCCGCCAAATTCTCCTGGCGTGTTTAAAACAGTGAAATTTATTTTGGCAAGCAAACGTTCAGTAGAACTTACAGAAGGTTCACACAAAGAGTGAAAACGCACACACACATAGACACGTTTCAAGTACAGTGAGTGCAAGCGCACTCCCGACTGGCATTTGTCTAAGATTAAGGTGAAAGCCCACGTGCAACACAATGTTATAACATCATTCATGTAATCCCAAAAAAGGAATAGATAAAGGTTTACCTAATAAAAGATTCACATGCCGCTAGTTATGTTTTGAAGTCCAATGTGTAATTGGGGGCGTGCCTATTGTCATCATCATCATCATCATCATCAACAGCCTATTAATGTTCCCACTGCTGGTACACAGGCCTCCTCTCTTTGAGAGGGAATGGGTTATAATCTACCACGCGGGCCCAGTGCGAATTGGTAGATGTCACATGACTTCGAATTTTTTGGTTCTAAGACATTTTTCCTTACGATGTTTTCCTTCACCGTTTTGAAAGCAGCGGTGATGAAATAAATTACACCCACGACCCACGACCTACTGTTCGTAAGTCGGGGCCGCCACCACTGAGCCACCGCTGCTCATCAAACGGGCAAAAATCCAGACTCCGTGGCTCTCAAGAACACCTGCTCAGTAGTCGCGCTTGTGTTACCACTCGAGTTCAGTTGACTTCTAAGGCAGACTTTTGGATTGTATTTTCGGCATAAGTCATTTCTTACCAATATAAAATGCGAAAGTAACTCTGTCTGTCTGTCGCGATTGACGCCAAAACTACTGAACCGATTTAAATTAAATTGACTTTATCGGTGCACAGATAGTCTAGAGCATGGGAAAAGACATGGGCTACTTTAAAATGCGATTTTTTTTTAATGGGTTGAAACGGTTTGTTCGCAAGAGATACCGCCACTCGCGGCCTCGACATAAAGGGCTAAGAAGAAACATGGGAGGTTTTTAGCCAGTAGAAGTCTGACACTCCCTTTTGCTCTGCCGAAGAGCAGAAGGGGTTATTTGATGATTTCCCACACCCCCCAAAAAAAAAGAGGTTGAATAGATTACTTTTGATCGCGATATCCGAATTTCATGCGGGCGACACCACGGGCATCAGCTACTAGTTACACACCTTTTTTTTATCCGTACACCTATTACTTGTTTACAGCTGACCTTCTGTAAGGACTATTTTGGTTAAGCAACTGTTCACATTAATTACTTTCACGGATTCCTCATAAGCAGCTGTGAAACTCAAGAGGCATGAATTAAAATGTTTATACCGACTCTGCTATTTAATTTCGTACGTGAGAGAAATGTGATAGGCGTCTTTTGCATGTCAACGAACGTTCGTGTTGGATTAGCGACCTTAAACTTCGTTTAGATGAATAAAAACGGTTTTAAAACAGCGCGGTTTCTACGAGTTTCGTTTTTAAATCGAAACGCGCGGAATCCGCTTAAAAGTGCGATTTTTTTGGTCCATTATTTTTTAAGGTCGCTCAGCGACCTATGGAGCAAGCTATGCTAGGAGTCCCTCGCAGGGATCGCGTCCAAAATGAGGTGATCCGACAGAGGACCAGAGTTTTCGACATAGCTCTCAGAATAAGCAAGCTGCAGGCAGTGGCAGTGGGCCGGCCATATTAGCCGTAGAACAAATGACCGTTGGAGTAGACGAGTTCTTGAGTGGAGACCGCGAATCGGAAAGCGTAAGGTGAGACGCCCTCAGGCTCGGTGGAGCGATGATCTTCGCAGAGTTGCTGGTAACAACTGGATGAGAGTTGCTGAAAATCGAGTTGAGTGGTGCCAGATTAAAGAGGCCTATATTCAGCAGTGGATTACAATAGGATGATGATGCCAGGTAGTCAGTGCCCCAAAAGACTGACCACCTTTTTTTTGACCCCAACATACTCGTAGTTGAGAAAAGGCACAAATTTGACAAGTCAATAGGTATCCTTAAAAAACATTAAGAATCAGCTAAGCTACTTGAAAGTTCACCCGCCTACTTCTGCTCAGTAAATCGTCACAAGCCCATGTAGGTAAGCCTTTGTGATTGGTTGACCTATTTCCCACTGCCAATCACGTTTGACATGACATTTGACGATTGCCGGGAATCAAAGCCACCACGGCTTGAAAGGTCATCGTTTCCAGCTAGCAGATGTAAGCTACAATACTACTAATACTACAATACAATACTATTATTACTAGCAATAGCATTTATAACACATTTATTAAGCTTTTAAACTTAATAAGTTAGCACACTTTTAGAGATTTGCTTTTAATCAATGGCTTGCCAAAGAATAGTTCGGAAGTAAGTACTATTTTAAATCCTCATAATTGCTTACAATATGGTCAAAGTAATAATTAAAGGGTTTCTCGTATTTCATCATCATTATCAGCCTATAAATTGTTCACTGCAGGGACTCAGGCCTCCTGTTTAGGGGATGAATGGGCTATAATCCACCACGCGCACCCAGTGCGGGTTGGCAGATGTCACATGTCTTCGAATATTTTGGTTCTGAAATATGCCATTTTCTTCATCACTTTGAAAGCAGTGGTAATTAAATAAATTACACAAAGTAATGCGCCTGCCTGGATTCTACCTACGACTTTCTGTTCGTAAGTCGGGGCCGCAACCACTGAGCCACCCCTGCTCCCCTGTATTTTGCATGCATAACAACAATAAGTCAAAAAAAGACCAACGTTTAGTTTAACCGGATGCAACTGAATACCAGGATTGTACTAGGAGCGACTGCCTATTGGACCTTAACATCACAGTTTGTACTGGGTAGTAAAATATCTTAGATAAACTTTCCTCAGAACTTGCGGGCCATTATATGACAATTGTACAGTCACGTGCAAAAATGCATGGACAATTCAGAACTAAAATCGTGTGAAGCGAGAAATGACGCCAGCTATCGTAATCTAGTTAACGACTATAAAGGTTCTTATGGATGATAAAGTATCCATGCAATTTTGCAGGTGACTGAACCAATAAAAAAATCTATGTCGGGTCCAGACCGATATAAACATTTATGTGGTAACCGTATTATAGCTATCTCTCATATTCTATATTGTAGCTTATTGTTTGCATTCAGAGTTAATTTTCAATCGAATTCTTCATGAAAATACTCCACCGCTGGCACACATAATATGTTCCCACGTTTGTAAACAGCGTTGGCAAATACTAACTACACAGTTATTAAGCACTAGTCAATTCTCTGTATTTACCTTTCAACGGAATCACTGCAATTTATTGGATTTTCTTGTATTGGTAACTGGAATACTTTTTTGATTAAGCTCAAAAGGAAGCACCAGGTTTTAGCAGTACCTATATGAGCATTCCTTAAGTTCGGGGCTTTGTAAGCGGGTTGTTGTAAGAGATACCGCGGCCTCGACATATAGGGCTAAGAAGGAACATGGGTGTTTTTTTGTCAGTAGAAGTTTGGCACTCCCTTTCGCTCTGCCCAAGAGCGGAAGAGGTTATTTGATGATATCCCAAACCAAAAAAAAACCGGTGTGCTATTACGGACACTAATACGTAACCCTTCGGGGATTTGGAAACGTGTTGTTATGTTATATTCTGTAAAATGCATGAACATTCCTACACTATTTCAAGTTCTACTGATCTTACTTGATTGCTATGCGTGTCTGTCTTGAATCAATTCCGTGTATCAATCAAACATTTCTCTATACTGTAGACAAACAAACCAAACCTGTAATGTTTCAAAGCTGTTCCATTCCTACAATCCAGTTTCAATTTGAGAACTATTCTCTAGGCATCACTTAGATATTCAAACGCGAACGGGGTCTCGTTGTGATATCACGGTGATTTACTTTAGAAACAAATGAGTTCGCTTTCGAATTGTGTGCGCTCACTTGAGTGAGGTGAACTAGTGAACGCAACAGAAACGCTTGGATTAGAGGGCGCGAGTGGGCGACTCCATTTTAAAGAAATCCCTCGCTGCCGACAGTTCAACAGTTCGCGTGGGAAGGCCTTTCTTTGACTAAAGAATGACCATTGAACTTCAACGTGGCGATGCTGTCAGTATCAGTTATGCGGAGGAGTACTTTTACGGCTAAGGATCCCATGAAATCCGGGATTTGTTTATTATTAGTTTGTTTTTAGGTTAGTTTAGTTTATATATTTAGTATAGTCTTATTATATAATATTTTAAATGTTTTTTTTTTTTGTTAAATATTCTTAACAAAAAAAAAAACATTAAAAAATATAAAAAATTGTTGCCCACCGGTATCGGGAAAAGGGTACAAGCTACAGGTCAGGGCTCCAGAGAAAGGAACCTCCTAATAATATGAGCCCTGGACACGGCTCTGGAGTACCGTTTTCTGTATCATACCCTTGATCCAGTTGCCTATCCTCCTATTATTATTATTACGTTAGAACTATTAGCATACATGGATGGAATGTGTAAAAGATGATAAGGCAAGAAATTAGGTGCCTGATGAGCCCGTCGGGGCTGCGGGGTGTTGTAAGAGATACCGCGGCCTCGACATAAAGGGCTAAGAAGGAACATGGGTGGCTTTTAGTCAGTAGAAGTCTGGCACTCCCTTTCGCTCTGCCCAAGAGCGGGAGGGGATTTTTGACGATTACCAACCCCAAAAAAAAAATGTCTGATGAGCATCTCATATTGTGTAAGAAGACTCGACCCCAAATTAATTTCAATAAGGACACGAGAATAATGATGATGACTAACCTTAATCATAATGTTTGGATTATAAACAGTGATGTTTATCACAGTCGGGGTTGAGGTTTGGAATAAGCAAATTTAAAATGAGGGTATAAATGAAGAAATAACCCTGTATATGTATGTTTGTATGTTCCACCGTAGCGCCTAGACTACTGAACGTATTTTAATAAATGAGGTGTCCATAGATCCTGTCGGGGCCGCGGGTAGTCCACCGGTTATCGCGGCCTCGACATAGAGGGCGAAGAAGGAACATGGGTGGTTTTTAGTCAGTAGAAGTCTGACACTCCCTTTCGCTCTGCCCAAGAGCGGGAGGGGTTAATCGATGATTTTACACCCACCAAAAAAAAAAAGGTCAGATATACATAAAATCAACCTCCTTTTCATAATAAAATCCGTTATCATCAGCCTATAATGTTCCTACTGCAGAGATTTAGGCCTCCTCTCTAGGACAGGGATGGGCTATAACCCACCACGCGGGCCCAGTGCGGGTTGGCAGATGTCACATAATATGTCTTCGAATTTTTTGGTTCTAAGACATGCCAGTTTCCTCATGATGTTTTTTTTCACCGTTTTGAGCGCAGCGGTGATGAAATAAATTACACAAAGTAATGTGCCTGTCTGAGTTCGAACCCTCGACCTACTGTTCGTAAGTCGGAGACGACGCATCTGGGCCACAGCTGCTCCATTATACCACTCCACATTATTTCCAAGTAAAATACTACGTTTTTAGGGTTCCGTAGCCAAATGGCAAAAAACGGAACCCTTATAGATTCGTCATGTCTGTCTGTCTGTCTGTCCGTCTGTCCGTCCGTATGTCACAGCCATTTTATTCCGAGACTATAAGAATTACACAGTTGAAATTTGGCAGGTAGATGTATTCTGTAAACCGCTTTTTGATTTTTATATAAAAATAAAAAAAATATAAGATTATGAGGGGTCTCTCCATACATGGAATTGAAACTAAAAAAACTTTTTTTCATCAAACCTCCACATGAGGGGATAGATACCCCTCATGTGTAGGTTTGATGAAAAAAAGTTTTTTTAGTTTCTCGCGGTCTAGTCTGTGTTATTTTAAATCAAAATATTGATACTAAATCTTTCATGTTGAGATCAGACAATCGGGAAAACAAGAAAACTTTTATACATCTTGAATTCTTGATAGTCTTCTAATTTACAGAATCTAGGCTACATGTGCATTCATCAGAAAACAGCAGTCCACTCCAGGATATAGGCATCTTCATCGCACACCGACCTGACCTCCACAATCCAGTATGTTTATTACGATACTATTGGGTAGTGCTGGCTGTCAGACGTGTTGGCCACTGACTACCCATTACGACTGTTAAAGATCTACAAATGACCAGGACCTACGGCATAACGTGCATTCTAAGGTACGGAGGATATTCGGTTGATGGTCACCCATCCGCAGACGAACCTAGGCAAGCGTGGCTTAACCTGAAGATCGACCCGATTGAATGTTTTTATTTCGCCATCCTCAAAAAAACAGAACCTCGGAATAGCAACTTTTGAAATAACTCGCCACTCCAATTTGTTTCAAGGACCCTCAAAACATCACACGCCAGTATATAACAGGATACCATAAAATATTTACTGTTAACCGATCACCCACTGGCCCTGGGACGAGGTCTATATTGAAGGAGGGGACCCCTAGACATTACTGCAGGATTTGAACACCTTATAAAAATTGATAAGGGCACCGACCGAGAGATGGATAGTTCAAGTTAAGAGCGATTGTTATTTTTGTATTCCCCATTTTCTAACCCAATAATTTTAGTTGCTAGGTCGAGATGTGAGGTTGAGAAAACTTTGAAAAAGTGGAATAAGCGGAATAAAATATAATTATACTATTTAAATTACTCTCAGTGCGTGAGTCCGACTCGCATTGGCCGGTTTTTTATTTTTATTACAGCCTCTTCTGTTCACTTGGCAAAAGCCTCCTCCATGACTTTCCAATTTTGTTATAGTATCATTTCCCTCCGCTGACCAATCCGTTATGCGGCCGCAACACTATGCTCCTTGCACTGCTCATCGCTCTGCTCCTCGCACTGCCGCTATTTGCCGCGATATTGCCCGCTCTGCCCACACTGCTCGCGCAATTAATCGCGTCGCTCCACCAAAAACAAAAACCGGAGCGATGGGCAGGACGAGGAGAGAATGAGCCCAGATCGTCATGCCAGCGTTTATTTAGCCTGCCTAGGTTGCGACAGCTATCTTTAGGAACCCACTGTGAACTTTGCCCATCTGTCCAACCTCATCATAGAAACATGACCCGACTTGTCCCATTTTTATCCTCGTCCTATCGCAACATGCAATCTCTGCAAAATATTGATCCAACCCCGCAGTTCTTTCATCACTTAAGCCGGTCAGTACCACGAATTACCTTCAGAGGAATTACGACAGGCTATTGGAAAACCTTTTTTTTGTGCCCTGTAATAGTTGAATTAAAATTTATTAGGGATTTAGTGGTATGCAGGGTGGCTGGTGAGACTATGAACATGTTGAAGTGAAAAATTATGGGTGTTATGTTTGACAAAATTATAATAATAATATTATAGTAGATCGTGGTTTAAGTATAGACACTCGGGTCGCTGTTTAGGATAAACTGCGCTTAACTTGATTGAATAGCGGATAGCTTATCACCCATTTTAAACTCCTTTATGTGATTTCCGAGGTACAGAGGGAACTTTACTTAACTTAACTTACTTGACGATTTTTCTTGTTTAATACTTTTAAGACCGCGGTTTTATTAGTCTGCGTTTTTATTCGTAGTCGGGTTTTAGTTTTTAAACTTAATTTTTTATTTAATGGTCGCGACTGTTGATTCTGGATTTCAAAAGTTGCAGTAGTTTGGGAAAAGAGTGGTGGGCTTGTCTAAAAAAAAAGTGATTCTATTATTTGATTAGGTCCTTCGTTCACTCAGTCACACCGCTATGTTGTCCGACGATTAAACCAATAGGATTTCTTACAGAATTTCTTTCGATACAGATAGCGCAATCTTTTCAAATAGGATTAAAGGAAAGGTAGCATTATTGTTATCCTTTTTGTGGTCGAAGAAAAGGTTTGGCCTTGGACATTAATCGGATCGGTTGGTCTTTATTTTTAGTGCAGTTGATCCTTAGATTGATTGTCGGATTTTAATTTATCATTTAGGAGCTCGTGGCTTAATAAGAACTGCCACTCGGATCGATCTTTAGGTTAAGCTGCGCTTGCCTAGGTCGATCGGTGGATGGGTGATCGCCCATTACATAACGAGTTTCCTCCGTGCCTCGGAAAGCACGTTAAGCTGTTGGTCCCGACTGCCATATATAGATCTTTGGCAGTCGTTACGGGTAGTCAGTGACCTGAAAGTCTGACATCCAGTCTTACCAAAGGGTATCGTATTACCTAGTATTAACTGGGTTGTGGAGGTCAGATAGGCAGTCGCTCCATGTAAAATACTGGAATTTAGCTGCATCCGGTTAGACTGGAAGCCGACCCCAATATAGTTGGGAAAAGGCTAGGTAGATGATGTTGTTCAATTTGATATTATTTTAGGTCAGTTGGGCATGACCCAAAAATGTATGAATACTTTCAATTACAATAATTATATTTATTTTAAGAGGTTAGGTTGAATATTTTTGAACTTTTGTGGCTAGTTTAATTTATTTGGGCTCATGACGTCATCACTGGAAAATATTGCATTGCTCATTCAACAGTTTAATACGGTGACACTTAGTTTGTTTTTTAATGACACGCGGAAACCGTGCAATTGCCATATCCATGTTTTATCGCAGGTTTAGGCGTCATTCACGATATTCGTTCTTGAGACGTCAGTGAAGGTCAAGTAAAGGTTTACCACATTAATATAAAAGATTAGTTCCCATTTACAAGTCCAGTAAAAGACAGAATCTGTTACTAACCCACTCACACTACCCTCTCGACATAAAGAGGTCTCCATACGATACCTAGGAACTTGTTACGAGTACGTTAGCACAGTGTACTCAAACAATTATTTTGAACAACGTTGAACGTCCTTGGTGACATTAGGTAATTACTAGGTGCACGCTTGCTAGGTGTGTCACCTACTTACCTAAGTTAAGTAGTACAGCTTGTACAGTGGTGATGAAAAAATTTACACAAAGTAATGCGCCTGCCTGGGTTCGAACCCACGACCTACTGTTCGTAAGTCGGGGTCGCCACCACATGGGCCACCACTGCTCTTCTGTTGGTGTTTGTTACTCTTTCACGCAAAAACTACTAAACGGATTTGGATGAAATTTAGTAGACAGATAGTTTATAATATTTTTTAACACATACAATAGTTTTAATCCCAATTTTATCTTCCCGTAGGATAATTTTCGAGTTGTAGTGGGCGAAGCCGCTAGTAACAGCTAATTAAGTAATGGTAGCAGCAACAAAGAGCAAACTTAATATTAGGTGTCCACACCTACTTAAGTTTGGTCAATGTAAGGTTTGTGTTTATCTTTTTACCCGACTGCGGCGAAGCCCAAAGCCCAAAAGGAGGGTTATGTGTTTGGCGTGTATGTATGTATGTAAGTATGTATGTAGGTATGTATGTCCGTTTCTTTGTTCCCTCATAACTCCTAAACGGATGAAGGGATTTGAATGAAATATACGTCGTTAGATTCGTCTTGATGGCGCAAGTGTCACTGGCTACATTAAAATGAAAAAAAACAAAGATAATTGCTGGTTTGGGGGCAAAATCGTGGATTTGAAAAAATAAAAAAAATCCATTACGAGTTATCGGTTAACGGATTATCGAGTAGGGTATCAAAATGAAGGGTTTTAAAAGGGATTCCAAAAATATATGACACCTATATGTTTAAAATAAATTCAAAGTCACAAATTCTACAAACACAAAAGTTAAATCATCTGCGAAGTATTTTACGCGACCAACGAAAGAACAAACACTAAAGAACTAAAAAGTTTGAAATAAAAAATGTTGTTAAAAAACTAAAAAACCCGACTGAAAAGACTGAAAAGCCAAAAACAAGCACATTTTAAATTAAACAAAACTTGGAAGCAGGCGGGGTTCATTTGAATATTAAATTATGAAATGAAAATAGAATAGAATACTTTCTTTTCATTTGATTTCCAGCTTTTTAATTACATCACAGATTTCTCTCAAAAGACATCTTCATAACGAGCAGACAACTGAGATAGTTAATTAACGGCATCATTATAAGATGCTTAAAACTTTTCTCTTGACAAGTCTTAAGTAGCTTGTATGGGACGTCCTTTTTCTTTTGACATAGAAATTCGGCCCTTTTTGCTCGTTGAGATAAAGTTGAGAGTTGAGTGTTCTATTTAGTATTTTTTGAGGAGTATAATTTCGGAGTAAGCAGACATTTGTTTTTTGTTTTAGTACTTTTAGGAAGGCCCGTATTAAGTATAATAAGGGCAAGATGGTGCCTTAAGGCGCTTCCTCAACGAACCACATCTGTTATGTAACAAGTCCAAGATTCAATATTAAGAATTATTTATCACAAGCGGACGTCACACGGTGTCACCCGCGTAGTTCCCATACCCGTGGGAAAATAGGGATGTTACTCAGGGTGCATATTGCTTACCAATGGTGAAAGAATTATAGAAATCGGTGCAGTAGTTTTGGAGCCTATTCGTTACAAACATACACACACACACAAACGCAATACAGATAAAAGATTTATTTGGTGGGCGATATCTCCCCGTTATCTTGAGTTCAAAAAAATAATTTTGACGGGACTACAAATATGGTGTGCTATATTTTCTTTCAGAAATATTCTTCACGTAAATAATATATGGTTGCATGTTTTCACTCAATTGTATAGCGTCTGCAATATATGTTTGGGTGATATAATCCTGTATTTCACTCGCTATTTGACAACACAAGCTAGTGAGCTCTAGGCATTCATTTGTCAACGAATAGGGCCGTATGTTGACTGCCTTTTATCTAAATATTTTTTTAAAATTCAAAATCAAGATTCTCAAAAAGACTAAAGGGCTTAGGGCGGTAACTTTCACTTGGGTCATCTTTAGGATAACCCAGACTTGCCTAGGTTAGTCTGTGAATGGGTGACCATCCAATACTTGACAAGTTAGCCATACAAAGGTCTTTGACAGTCGTTACAGGAAGTCAGTGACCTGACAGTCAGAAGACCATTCTTACCTAATGGCCTCATTTTACATAGTACTGGCTGGGACGTGGGAGTCAGATAGTCGTTTCGTGTAAAATAGTGGTACCTATTCAGTTTCACCCGGTAAGACCTAAAGTCGACCCCAGCCATGGTCTGCAAAAGGCTAGGCAAATGCACAATATAATAATAATGCACTGAATATGTGGCAACCGTTCTTGTATCTATGTCTCTTTCACCCTGTCGATTTTAAATTAAAGCTTTCAATCTAAAAGCTTCGACGGTTTTGCCTAACTCAATTGAAATCCTGCCTGTGAGTCTGCAGTTCTACATTATCCTATTTTGTTTACGGTAGTAACGTCATCCTTTTAGTAACTGATGGAAGGAAGCAACTTGGAGTGTGTGCTCCAAATATGCTAGCTTTTAAAAGAAAATGACTGAAATACCAGGTAAGACATTCAAACTTCGGCGAGGCGGCGAACCTCCTTGCCAGATTTTTTGTGGTTTTTAGTCAGTAGAAGTCTGACACTCCCTTCAGCTCTGCCCAGAGCGGGAGAGGTTATTTGACTTCCCACCCAGCAAAAATAAAAAAGGCATTCAAACTTAATACTGCGAGTGGTTACTATGAACCTACACTTAGCAGGACGCCTAGAATCCCCAAACACTTAAGCAGAAATGTTTCTAATAGTAATTCCACACTTTTGTATAGACGTAAACAACGGGAAATTAATTTAATAATGATTTCCTTATAGAAAGTAGCTACGGAGTCTGGATTAGTGCCCGGTTAATGGCAATAGGCTGGCCCCCTATCACATGGTACATAAACATAACTTTCGAAATGTGGATGTACTATTAAGTACACCTATGTATGCTAGAGAATTACAGGCGTGGTGTTATGTTCCCAATATATGGATTAAATGGGAATTCCTCATTAAAATGTATTTCAAAATAACTTTAATAATCATTGTTTACTACCCCGAATTCCGATTCCGGTATAAAATTTAAATATTTCATTTGAATAGAGCAAATAAATTGGAACGAATACCGTCACCCGTGGGATGCATTAATTTTTGCGTCAGAAATCGATTTATTAAATTGGACACATTACATTGATGTTTTGGATTGAATTATCTTGATGAAGATTGGATCTACGTACTTATATATAAATAAAAAACAAAATGTAAGATAGCCTTACCAAGTGGTATAGTAGGTATGACCCGGTACCTACTAACTGTGTAGCGGAGTTCACCGCTCCATGTAAAATATTATTCTAATGTAATATTCAACTCGATCCAGTAAGACTGAAAGCGGTTTCAAGTGTAAAAGTATTTTCTTTTAGATATATGATCTATCGATCAAATCTGCATACGACCTAACTGATTGAGTAGCGTGGAACTTTCAAAAATTGAACAAATGTGTAGTTTTAATAGGAAACGGTTATGGCATATAAGTTTTAGATCCTCTAGATGCGTGATGCATCTGAACTAACACTTGGGGTGGCCTATCTGCAGCAGTGGAAGTCTTTCGGCTAAATTGATGACGATTCGAGTTTTACGTGGCATTGAGGAAGCGTCATTCCAACATTTGTCAGTACATACAAGTCGGTTTTACTTCCTATCGGTTTGCATAAAGATCCAATATATCAAAATATCGTAAGCAAAACCTCGTCCCAAATATTTCCTTCACAAAATCATAACATAACACCCTTACACATATCCCTAAAAACATTACAGCAGTTTAAGATCTTTCACACAATTACGTTTCGGGGCAGTTTCCCTCAGTTTTATAGTCATCATTAACATTGATAAGAGTGACATCCAAAGCATTAATTAAAGCATAATGTATCTATGGATTTGACAAGGATAGCTGATGTAAGATGCAACGTACATATACGGAGGAAGTACCTTATTCGAAGCTTTGCCAATTGCGACCAAGAAATTTTAGAATAGATTTAGTAGGCCATGTCTCCCTGTTCTCTTAACAACGAAAGTCGACCCATATTCACGAAAAGGTCGTCCCAAATATTTTCGTTACAAAATAATACTTACATAACATCCCCAGAAACTTTAGACCAGTTCAAGACCATCCCCCTTCACACAATTCCATTTCGGGGTCACCCTCAGTTTACGTCGTGACAAACAAGTCTAATTTATCTGAATGTCTGTCCTTGCCCGATATTTTGTAAGCGCTATAATATTTTACTGCTGTATTTTCTCCTCAGTCAAGTAAAATTGCTTTGTTTTTCTGAGGGTTTTTGGGTTTATTTCAGGTAAGTTATTGACGTTAGTGTCTGTTATGCAACAGTTTCTTAAACATCATCATCTGTCTAGCCTTTTGCCAACTTAGTGGGGTAGGCTTCTTGTGTAATCGGATTAAGCTGAATATTAATATTTTACATAGAGCGACTGCCTATCTCCTATTCACCGTTTTGAGAGCAGTGGTGAATGGTGATGAAATAAATTACACAAAGTAATGCGCCTGACAGGGTTCGAACCCACGACTCACTGTTCGTAAGTCGGGGTCGCTTTCACTGAGCCTGTGAGCCACCACTGCTCTTAGTCGGGGCCGCTTCCACTGAGCCACCACTGCGCTTAGTCGGGGCCGCTTCCACTGATCCACCACAGCTCTTAGTCAGGGCCGCTTCCACTGATCCACCACTGCTCTTAGTCAGGGCCGCTTCCACTGATCCACCACTGCTCTTAGTCAGGGCGGCGCCGCTTCCACTGAGCCACCACTGCGCTTCCTCCATAATCCAGTTAGTACTAGAAAATAAGATAATGAGTAATAAGACAGGCTGTCTGACTTTCGGTTCTTTGACTATCTGTAGCGATTGTCAAAGATCTACAAATTACTGGTAGGAATCAACGACTTAACGTGCTTTTCGAGGTACGGAGGTAACTCGGTTATATAATATGGATGATCACCCTTTCACGGACCAACCTTGGCGAGCGCAGCTTAATCTGAAGTACCGTCGAGTCGTTGTCTGTCATGAATAAATGGATTTAAAATATTAGGTATTATTAAAGTTTGATAAAAAAATACCTGAAAAGTATTTCTGAAAACCTGTAAACATAACAAATATATTATTCATGATTTAATGCTTTTAATAAATAAAAGCCTGGTAAAGACGTATCTTATAATTATCATGACTACGAAGGTTTCACACCCTCAGACAAATGGCTTTAGAAATAAATCTCTACTAATTACGACGGTTTCCAGGCGCTTGTGTGGTAATCCTTTACAACGGCGCTTCACATTGAAATTGGTTCCAACGTTGGGGCCAATGCAGATCGTCCATCATTTTGGTACAGAAAATATGGTAGGCCAACTATGTATGACGCTACCTGACTTGGAGCATTCGCCTGTAATTTAATAAATGCAATTTTGATAAATGTTTTTTTTGTGAAACTTAAAATGCAATTCACTTACTCGTGGAGGTCAACCCTAGATTAAAATGTAAGATGGTAAAGTTAACTGTCAAATTGGTTATGGTTTAGTACAAAATGGAACCATTTGACAATTAATTGATGGACACTATATGATAGCGACTGTCATTTAAAAGATAAGCAATAGCCCTGCTGAGCGACTGTTATTGTCCGCGTATTATAAAATGGTACTTAGAGCAAGACTGATTCACAGCAGATAGTGTATTGCTCATAATTGAATCTTCGACAGGCGAACTTTCCGACGAAAATTCACCTTAAAGCTATCTTCACTCACGTTGGCCAAATACCATTGAAACCAAAGCTGGGACCAACGTGTGAAGCTAGTCAGTTAGTCTGATATCTTGGCTTAACGCCAAGAATGGGAAACGTTTGTCTCTCCAGGTAACAGTCGTTGAGACAACAGCCTAATACACCAAGGATTATAGATAGTGCGTTTCGAAGGATTAATGACCCTGATCTTATCGGTCTACGGGTTAATTTTAAGATAATGGATAAGGATTTCTGTTGGTAATTTTATCACCAATTTTTTGTTACAGGAAAGATATCCCTAATCTACTTCGGTTCGGTTTGGTTCGGTTCGGTTTGGTTCGGTTCGGTTCGGTTTGGTTCGGTTTGGTTCGGTTCGGTTTGTTTAGGTTCGGTTCGGTTTGGTTCGGTTCGGTTCGGTTCGGTAGTAGGTCGTCAGTGCGACTACTGACCCAGAATCGAACCCAGGACGCCGTGGGATCGATTTTTTTATTTATTTATTTATTTATTTAATTTGGGAAAACAAACAGTAGTATATTAAGTATACAAAAACTTAAAACTTCTTAAAATTAAAATTAACAAATATACTACCCACAACATTTTCCACAGATTACTATGTTACTTATATAATAAAAAAACAAACTGTTAGCAAACGTAAACTGTAGCAGGGCTACCTCAAAGAAAACTAAATTAAAAGAAAAATAAAGAAAAACAATATTTTATAAAAGATGAGACAAACTAGAAGAACAACCATAATTTTATACGTGATGTATCACACAGGTCCATATAAAAAGTAATATCCATATTGTGTAATATGGAGCCTACTGTTGATCCCTTAAAGCGGCAATCACATCATTTTTTAATTTATATTTGTTCAGGAACAATATGTCTATTGCAGCAAAACGCGAATTGTATGTGTCGACCATACGGTATAGCGGTGAGCGCACACCAGCATTGGATCTACAAAAGCTTGTGGCGAACAGTCGCCTGGTTCGTACCTCCCGTCCATGCACTGTTCGAGGCACCAGGTAACACAAACCAGACACCAAGTCAGGGCAATCAAACTTATTTCGGCATATACTAAATAATGTCATTGTCTCAAGGAGGACGCGCCTTGACTGTAAAGTAAGCATATCGTATTTTTTAAGCAGCATTTTGGGGTCGAGAAAAGGGTAATTTGGGTTTTTCTATCATGAATCTCAGAAGCAGCCTTGGAGGCTAAATATTTACTCAGGTGATGGCAATATTGATGGCAGTACATGCAATATAGTCACAGATGAGTGTACCACGTTACAGATAACTGGAACATCGTATTTTTGGTCGCCTATTATCTCTCGTCATCCATTAAAATATTTTTATTTCACAACTTTTGAAACTAAAATAGGTAAGAAAGTGATGTTTATGTTTGTGCCTCCATCCATTTCAAAATTGTCTTCAACGATGACATTTATTCTAGAAAAATAAAAATTAACAAAACAAAAAAACTGGCCAAGTGCAAGTCGGACTTGCACATGAAGGGGTTCAATGACTTCTTTTAAGTTTTCGTTTCTTTGTTATTTATACGGGTTGAACCGATTTCCGTATTATTTTCAGAATTTTAGGCTTAGTAGTTTCGGAGATAACGGCGGGGGGATGGTCGGACAGACAGACACACGAGTGATCCTATAAGGACGGAACCCAAAAAACCAAAATAACTAAAAATCTGTTTAGATTTTACGTATAAAATAGATCAATCCCCCAATATCTCCTACATAGTTAATATCGCAAGCACCCACGCTCCCAGATTGCGACACTCCATATCAAAAGTGTGTTAAATTCTTTATTGTCTTGGCTTACTGCCAGTGATGTAAGGCGTTAATAATATCCGTTTTCACTAAAACCAGGAGCTACTTGCATGACATAACATCACGCCTGTTATCCTCGAAGGGTCAGGCAGAAGTGTACGTAATAATAAACCCTCATTCAGTTACTTATGTTTACGTCCCATGTCAAAGGGGGCGAGCCTATTGCTATTATAAATTCCTAATGAGATAATAATTATGCAAAAATACAAGATAATATAATAGGGTTGTTAACAAAAAATAATCACTATCCGTTAGATAGATTTCCAATTCCATTATTGGACACGTATTTTTATCTCTTTTTCACGTATACGAACAATGAAGACGATACAGTGCTTTGAAAACTCGTGTGACGTCATAATCTAAGATATTAGTATGGCATTTTTTACCGGTCAGTGACGTCACAAACCGGACTCAATCAATGACGCGTTTTATCTTCGTAAATTTTTATTGATCTGATAAAACAAAAAAATACGTATCCAATATTTTACGATAATCTAACAGACGGACTAATTAGATTTTATTAGTCTGTAAACACCAGTATTATTTGAATTAAAACTTTGTAGTGTCCGCTCAATACCAGACTTTATACCTACTTAGGTACATATTATATATTTGAACCGACATTACCTAATGTAGGTACATGTAAATATGGAGCGGTCCCACGACATGACAAATAATTATAATATTATCTTGTATGTTTACATATTATTTATAACTTTTTAAAGTTTTAAAAGGCCATGGTTTTTTTTTAAATTAACTTTTATTTTACACTTTTTAAACTAAGTAACGTTTATATCCGTTTTCACTAAGACATGAATGAATGAATGAAACATGTTACATGAATGCCTTGATATTATTGTAGTCTGGGCAATTCGAACCAGGTCTTAACAAGGGGTATCATATTGTCAATTAACTGGATGAACGATGTCAGATAAGAAGTAATTTCATGCTAAATGCTTGTATTAACTTCAACTTGAACGAACGAAACGAACAGCGTCCTTTTATTTAGGCATTATTTAAGTTTAATCCAGTTGTAAGTGAAAACGGGTTACATTATCATTGGAGGTAACATCTCTATGGCTTCCGGCCACCTTAGGCACGGGCCTGTGAACGGTGAGTAATGGGCTAGCTCACCGTTCGTCCGCCATATGACGATGACAGGCCGTTCAGTCGGGGCTGCGGGTTTGCATGAGATACCGCGGCCTCGACATAAAGGGCTAAGAAGGAACATGGGTGGTTTTTAGTCAGTAGAAGTCTGACACTCCCTTTCGCTCTGCCCAAAAGGAGGGGTTCTTTGATGATTTTCCACCCACCTAAAAATAATAAAGTCCGCTTTTGTTCTCAGGGTGCGAACTGTCCCCGCGAAGCGGCGAACCTCCTTGCCGGATTGCCGCCGTGGGATCTGGAGGCAATAGTCCTCGCGTGCCTGCATCAATGTCGCGCGGAGGCGCTGCGCCGGGGGGTCACTCCGCTGCCGCGGCAAATTGCTGCGCGGCGGACAGACCTCCGGTGCGATCTCATGGCGACATGGAGACAGCGACTGTCGCAACCCCGTGCAGGGCACGCCACGATAGTGGCAGTAAGTCCCCTTTTTGAGGAGTGGCTTGAGAGGCGCCACGGCGCCCTCACCTTCCGTCTGACGAAGGTCCTCACCGGACACGGTTGTTTCGGGAGGTACCTGCACCGAATCAGGCGGGAGGAAACGCCCGGATGCCACCATTGTGAGGATCGGCCAGAGGACACGGTGGAGCACACAGTGGAGGTGTGCTCCGCTTGGGCGGAGCCCCGCCGTATTCTCGTAGCGGCGATCGGCGGCGGCGACCTCACGCGCCCGGCCCTGGTGCAAGCCATGGTCCGGGGCGAGGAGGAATGGGACGCCGTCGCCTCCTTCTGCGAAGCAGTGATGCTAGCGAAGGAGGTGGCGGAACGCGAGAGGGAGAGAACCTCTCGTCCCAGCCGCCGCAGGAGGCGCTCCGGGCGTCGGAGGTCCCGCGATGACCTCCGTCCACCGTAGACGCAGGCCTGTGGACGGTGAGTGAAGGGGCTAACTCGCCGCCCGTCCGTCTCATGACGAAAACAGGCCGTTTCGACGGCGCGTTCGTGTTCCACGCGCGCCTCAAAGAGATGTCAGCAACATGGGAGGGGCCCGAAAGGGCCGACGCCTGTCGGGGCCGCGGGTAGTCCTCTGGTTATCGCGGCCTCGACATAGAGGGCGAAGAAGGAACATGGGTGGTTTTTAGTCAGTAGAAGTCTGACACTCCCTTTCGCTCTGCCCAAGAGCGGGAGGGGTTATTCGATGATTTTAAACCCACCAAAAAAAAAAAAAAAAGGGTGCGAACTGTCGAAGGGTCATGAAACAGCTGCCTATCCTCCTATTATTATTATTACGTTAGAACTATTAGCATACATGGATGGAATGTGTAAAAGATGATAAGGCAAGAAATTAGGTGCCTGATGAGCCCGTCGGAGCTGCGGGGTGTTGTGAGAGATACCGCGGCCTCGACATAAAGGGCTAAGAAGGAACATGGGTGGCTTTTAGTCAGCAGAAGTCTGACACTCCCTTTCGCTCTGCCAAAGAGCGAGAGGGGTTATTTGATGATTTCGCAGGCCCCAAAAAAACGGCCGTGTTGACGACTCAAAGAGATGTCAGCAACATTGGTCCGCAATCACCGACGCCGACGCCTGCTGGGACCAAAATCCAAAAAAAAAATGTAATTTATAAAAACAAGTTTAATAACTTAAACACTGCTACGAAAAAATCGCATTCTATTAAAACCGCGGTCTTATAAGTAGAAAAAAAGAAAATGATTGTTGTCTGATCCGATAAAAACTTTTTGTATACTTATTTAAATTTGACGTATTATTAGTAAAGTTATTATGGACGACAGCTGTAGTCGCATGCCACCTTGCTATTCTGCTTGAAATATGCCGTTTGCTAGAGGCCTTATATAAAAGTAGAAAAACATTAAATTTTCTTCATACATTTCGTACGATCTCATTTAAATAAATAAACATACACAGAACAACTCAGAAAGTAAATCAAAGACGTCCCATTTGCTTAACAAACGTTAACGACTGCCAAAAGGAATAAAATACGAAGTTTATTCAAAAAGGCTAATGAATCAAAATGTTCCTTTTGTTGTAATATAAATGCTTTTGTTAAAATTATTGTTTCAAAGTTAAATCGTTTCGTTACAAATCAAGGTTAACTGGGCCTTAAAGACTTAGCTAAATTCTGGAATTTACACTCGTATTTATAACTTTTCGAACTTATTTTGTATAACGTTAATTAGGTGCTTAATTTAAAGAAGAAAGAAAAATAATATTCTAATTACTTTCTTCTTTAAATTAAGCACCTAATTAATGTATTTGTCGCAGAAACATGACGAAGATACAATGAGACTATTAAAAAAACTGGCCAAGTGCAAGTTGTACTTTTACATGAAGGGTTCCGTACCGTCATAGTAGGGAAGCCGCTATTAATTTGTAGGATTTCTTGTAAGAGCGGAAACAGAAAAACATATTTTGTGATAGCTTTGTTTTTCATAGTGTGATACAAATCAATGACAAAGTTATGTTTGCGGTTTTTTAAATGTGCTATATCTCAAAAACTATTTACTAAATATCGACCTATCTAAAGACATCCCACACGATTATGTGTGATGAAATATTTTTTTTTTTAGTTTCAGTTTCATGTATAGGGAGACCCCATTAATCTTTGTTTTTTTTTTTTATTTTTGTATATAAAAATCGTGATGCGGTTCACAGAATACATATACCTACCAAGTTTCAACTGTGTAGTCTTAATAGTTTCCGAATAAAAGGCCTGTGACATACGGACGGACAGACAGACATGACAAATCTATAAGAGTTCCGTTTTTTGCCATTTGGCTACGGAACCCTAAAAAACTATTGCAGCAAAAATAACAAAAGCAACATAAAACGAAAGCTGCACATGTCGTGACTGCGACAAACAGGTTACCACTCAGTATGGTGCTGTGCTATGGGCACCCACAGAACAGCGCTGGTCTGGAAAAACTTAATTGCCTAAGCTCTGTAATGCTCCATAGAACATTACAGAGCTTACCGATTTTGGTAATGGCGACCCTTAAAAGCTATTCCTAGCGAGTGCCCAAATATGGCTGGCCAGATCGTTTTTTTTTTTAAGTACCCGGTCACAGCAAAAGCAGTAGTTTTTTTTTAAACGTTACCCCACACTAGGAATTTCTCCTGTATCGTGAGTGCGTTCACAAACATTTAAACTCACATACACAAATACCCAGATCCGGAACAATTATCTGTTGGTCATACGAATATTTGTTCCGTGCGGGAATCGAACCTGCGACACGCAGCGCAGCAGTCCATTGCTTGAGCCACTGCGCCAACCGTGCCGTCATTTATTGTGTGAGCAATAAGGCCTAACGACCCAGATTTTAATTAGGTAAAATGTAAAAATGTACTACAGGTACCTAACCCATCGTTCTCATCAGCTAAAGCAGTAGAGTTGACCGGCAGAGTTGTAGGTATAGATGTAGGAGCGTTTTACGTATTTGACGCTTTTCTTTCAGTGTTTCGATTCGCTGTTTTTCGAAAGATTTTGCTCCATATAACATGGGACTAAAACATCTGGCAACATGCAATCGGTCGCACATCGGTGAATCGTAATTATTTCACCATTTTTTCACCGGAAAGCTTCCTTTATTCAAGTAACTCATCATCTGCATCATCTGCCTAGCCTTTTCCCAACTATATTGGGGTCGGCTTCCAGTCTAACCGGATGCAGCTGAGTACCAGTATTTTACATGGAGCGACTGCCTATCTGACCTCCACAACCCAGTTAATACTAGGTAATACGATACCCTTTGGTAAGACTGGATGTCAGACTTTCAGGTCACTGACTACCGTAACGACTGCCACAGATCTATATATGGCACCCGGCACGTGACGTGCTTTCCGAGGCACGGAGGAAACTCGGTATGTAATGGGTGGTCACCCATCCACAGATCGACCTAGGCAAGCGCAGCTTAACCTAAAGATCGACCCGAGTGGCAGTTCTTATTAAGCCACGAGCTCCTCTTTTATTCAAGTAATTACTTTTACTCAAAAATGCATGTACCTAATGTTGTCATTATTTTGACAACCTTGTTTGAGCAAAGTCGACCTTGCCGTTCTGTTTCAAGGAGCGGCCGGCAAAGTTTTGCTGGCCGCTCTAACAGGCCGGCAATGTTTTGCCGACCGCTATTTTGACGTTTCAACGTTTTAAAAAATCAATTCCAAATAGATTTTATTTAAAACACAGCTGTTTGTACGTCTAAAGGTAAAAAAAAAAAAGATTTAAATGAAGTAATAAATGAAGAAATAATCCAGCAGTCAAACACCGCATTAGAATTATCGCAAACTATCAGTAATATCAAACCGGGAAAGTCGGTGTTGAATTTTAGTATCTGTACTTTTCATAATTGTCATTTTAATTAAAATTCTAGTTAATTAATATATTTTTCATTTAAATTACTTGCTGGTTTTATTTAGATTAGGTACTTGCATTTTTGAGTAAAGCACTATACAAACCTTGGCCCACAATGACTGCTTCGCTGGTCACGCTATGATTGCCTCGAGCTAGCCTAGCTACGCTCTAGGCCTTTCAGCTTGGCCATCATTGCAGCCCTTGCTGTCCGCTGACCGCGCTGTGTCGGCCTGGAGCTGCGCTACGCTGCGCTGTCGGCCATCATCAGCGCGACCAGCAAAGTTGTCATTATAGACCGCGGCAGTAATGTACTATATATAAATAAGGAAGGAATAGTTACTTTATTCAAGTAACTATTCCTTCTTTATTTCATAGTCAAAACCACATAATTCCACCGGTCATCAATTCAAAGACTAAATCGGCATCAGTATTTATAAATCATCGTTACACGTGGAGAACAATTTACGAAGTCTGAACCAACATGAACCCTTTGTTGTATATTCCATGCTTAAGTGAATAATAAAGCCTTACAAGTTACAACCCTTTATAAAATACGCCGTAATAATAGGCATAAAAGTTAATGACTTGTAAAAGGCTGTATTCTCATTAATTTAATGGTCCATTACAATACAATATGTAAATTAAGTTTCCATGGAAGTAATGGTGGCTATAATTGTTAGAGGGGTATAATTTATCATTAGGTTAGGGTTGCCCAAAATGCGAATCATTGACTTAGTCATGCTTTTTTCCATGGCGGTAGAAAGGCACCACAGAAACCCTTTTTGTCTATGGTGAGAAATCATCAAATGACTCCTCAATAGCTTATAGCTTTTAATTTTTATTATTTTTTGTCAATGGCTTCTGTCCTGTGTGAAACAATAAATACTTTTTCTTTCTTCTTTGTTTCTTTTCTTTCCCGCTCTGGGCCGAGCGGAAAGGAGTGTCAGACTTCTGCTGACTAAAATCCACAAATTTTAAAGTTCCTTCCTAGCCTTTTGTGTCCGGGGCCGTGGTATTTCTCTCGAACTACCCGTAGCCCACCAAAGGTGGGATCCTACCACGATTCTTATTAAATACGCCTTGTCAACGTTCAAATGTATATCTGGACATACACACAAGCTGATTTGATCAAGCTCGTGGTTAAATTTTAACAGCTGCTCGGATCCATTATATACCTAGTTTCTTCCATGCCTTGAAAAGCTCGATAAGCCATTGGTCCTGGCTGTCAGCTGACTGCCTGTTACGACTGCGAAATATATTACGAATTATGAATTGTCTGTTAGTAATATCCAAACAACAGCTTTTTACTAAATGCAAGATTAATGAGAGTAAACGCAAACACAAAAACAACTGAAACAAAAAAAATGTTAACAAAATTCGATTCAAATAGAGAAGTTTTCACATAAATCATTAAAGAAATTCCTCCGCCGAGTCTGACTGTCTAATCGCAATAAATTCAAAAACGACTACACCGATTTTTATATTGTTTTCAGCAATGGATAGAGTGGTTCTCGAGGAAGGTTTTAGAATATAATTTGACGCCGTATTTCTATAATAATTTCCCGCGGCAAAAATCGTAGGCAACAGCTAATAAAATAATAGACGTGGCTTGTTTTCACAAGACTTTTGACTTTTCAATGTTTTAATTAAGTTACAATTTACGTTTGGTTACAGTCATATTCATTTGGTAGGCTTAATTGAGTAAAGTTATTAAATAATTATTCATAGGATTTGCTTTATTTCTCTACTGGTTTCAAAGTTAGCTTTTCATTGGGAGTTCAATGGAAGTATCAATTACAAAAACATACATAGCTTACCGTATACTTAAATAATTTTTTGTATCAAAATAATTTATGGTTATTTTTACCAATCCTGCCCCGGGACCTTGATCCAATGAAAATGTTAAGTATGACTTCCCTATTTGAGTCGGATTTTGTTAAAAATATCAAGAAATTATTATTTTCTGCACGAAACCCTAATCTTTTTTCTAAAATAACTAATATTGCCTATGATATTGTTACATTGTATTTGTTTGGTGAGGTAATGGGATCGATTCCCAGTGAGGCAAATAATTAGGCTTTTCCATCAGAAATTAGTTCATCTGTAAAAAAACTCGGTATCACCGTTTTTATGCCGTGCCACTCACACTCAAATCCGTGCATTTCTTACCATAATATCAACAAACACTTAAATAATTTAACGTCTCCTATTTATTGGGAAAGTTCCCCTTCCAGCCATCACAAAATATTTCCATTCGCCCGCAATAAATTCCCATTAGTTTAATGACAAAAGAGCGTTGACAATGTCTTTAATTATGTCATTAAATGTTTATGATGAAACCATTAACTTGATACGGGCATCAACGCATAACTCTTTGGCTTTTAGGTGATGAATTACTGGTACTTTAGCTATAAGAACTGCCAATAGTAATAGACTTGTGATTTTCCTTTCAGTTATAAAGTAAATATTTGCGTTATAGTGAAGCGCGTGTCTTCGTCATTTATTCGTCTGTTGTTTTTTACCCGACTACGGCGAAGCCAAAAGGAAGGGTAATGATTTTGGCAGTCTATGCAATTATTATAGAGGTCAGTCGTAGTCGCATGCCACCTTGCTAACGGCAACAGCATCTGACTTCTGTATCAATGAAAACGCCATGAAGGAGCATCAGGTATCAGTGGCATGCGACTACGGCGGTCCTCTATAATAATTTTACTCAAAAATGCATGTAATGTTGTCATTATTTTGACAAACTTGTTTGAGCAAAGTCGACCTTGCCGGTCTGTTTCAAGGAGCGGCCGGCAAAGTTTTGCTGGCCGCTCTAACAGGCCGGCAATGTTTTGCCGGCCGCTATTTTGACGTTTCAACGTTTTAAAAAATCAATTCCAAAAAGATTTTATTTAAAACACAGCTGTTTGTACGTCTAAAGGTAAAAAAAAAAAAGATTTAAATGAAGTAATAAATGAAGAAATAATCCAGCAGTCAAACACCGCATTAGAATTATCGCAAACTATCAGTAATATCAAACCGGGAAAGTCGGTGTTGAATTTTAGTAACTGTACTTTTCATAATTGTCATTTTAATTAAAAGTCTAGTTAATTAATATATTTTTTATTTAAATTACTTGCTGGTTTTATTTAGATTAGGTACTTGCATTTTTGAGTAAAGCACTATACAAACCTTGGCCCACAATGACTGCTTCGCTGGTCACGCTATGATTGCCTCGAGCTAGCCTAGCTACGCTCTAGGCCTTTCAGCTTGGCCATCATTGCAGCCCTTGCTGTCCTCGCTGTAAAGGCCTCGGCCTACGGTCTCGGCCTTTATCTCAGGTCGTCCATCAAGTGCTGCACGCTGACCGCGCTGTGTCGGCCTGGAGCTGCGCTACGCTGCGCTGTCGGCCATCATCAGCGCGACCAGCAAAGTAGTCATTATAGACCGCGGCAGTAATGTACTATTACTTATATTTAAATTGAAATAATTATACAAATTCATATGAATATCAAACAATATTTTTTTCTTGTTTTCTACTTTTAAGACCGCGGGTTTTAGTTTTACATACATACACGCCAACACATAACCCTCCTTTTGGGCTTCGCCGCAGTCGGGTAAAAACTATTTTGACTATATTTTTCATTTAAAAAACCTCAATACTTTATACCAACAGCAGTCGATTATATCGAGGTCGGCTGTGCTCGTAAAAGTCCTCTAATATGCAAACGTGTATTGGAAACCGCTTTACCTGTTTATTTATTCAAAAAATCATGTAAAATGGAGCGCTTGAATGTAAACTGTTCATTGCAAGTGAATAAACCTTGAAATAAATAGTGATACCCTACAAAGTATTCATAATATTTTACGGATACTTTGACTACGATAGATAGTACTTTGACTAAGATAATATTAAATGCATGTTTTGTTGTGGTCTAAGAAATGGTAGTAATTGCTCTTGTATCATGGGTGCGCTAAAGCCTTAACATTTGGAGGAGGGGCGGGGTGCGAATCATCAAATAACCCCTCCCGCTCTTGGGCAGAACGGAAGAGAGTGTCAGGCTTCTACTGACTAAAAAACCACCCATGTTCCTTCTTAGCCCTTGTGCCGAAGTAGCGGTATCTCTGTCGAACAACCCGTAGCCCCGACAAGCAGGAATATAGTCCTGCTGTTAAGTTACATATCAATCTAATCAAAACGACACGACGACACGGTTAGAGCAGTGACTGAGCGAGTGAATGATAGACTGCTGCGCTGCGTGTTGTGGGTTCAATCCCCGCACGGAACAAATATTAAATTTGTATGGTCTACAGATAGTCTAGGTGGTCTAGGTGTTTGTGTATGTGAGTTTAAATGTTTGTAAACGCACCCACGATAATGGAGAAATTCTAAGTGTGGGGCTAAGAATAAAAAAAAAAAACTTTGCACTATGTGACCTAAGCTAACCCCACAAGCACTGGCTATTATGGTACATTTATATCTACGGTGTGGTCACGAACACCCTCGCTTCGAGTGCACGAACAAATTAATTGACATTTTGAATAATTTAACAGGCATTACTTGCAATGATGGCTACCGTGTACGTTTGTTGTTCTAGTTTATATTACAGGGGTTAAAGACCTGTACCTATTTATTTATTTAATACATTTGTGTACACACTAAATACAGACTCCAAAAAAAGAACAGAAAGAAAATTTTGATAAGGTGATGCTAATTCATCATCGTCATCATCATCATTTCAGCCGAAAGACGTCCACTGCTGGACATAGGCCTCCCTAAGTGTCGCCACATTGATCGGTACCGTGCGTCTCGCATCCAGCGGGTCCCCGCAACCTTCACCAGGTCATCGGTCTACCTCCACCTAGTGGGAGGCATTCCAACGCGATGCTAATTACTGCTAAACAAACAAAACACTAAACAAACTTAATCTTAACTGCCTTCTTCTTATTTTTTTTTTTAACTTTGCCCTACACTAGGAAACACAAGGAAATATCTACTCCGTGCGGGGATCGAACCCGCGACACGTAGCGCAGCAATCCGATCGCTCAGCCACTGCGCCAACCGTGCCGTCATTTGTTGTGTGAGCAGTAAGCCCTAACGACCCTGATATTGATTTGGTGAAATGTGAACGTAGGTACAATTCTGCCTAACCCTCCGTTATAAAGGGTGTAAAAGTACCCTTAACGGAACCGAAAGGCACTTGCTCTCCTCATCACAGCGATCATATTTTTTGTTCTAGAACATACCTGAGAACCCCCTAGTTACGGAGATATTGGGGGTCAAAGTTCCAAATTTTTCACAGCTGTTTTTTCAATAACTTGTTTTTCAGTTTATCACTTAACTTAAATTACCTTTATGACCCGTTTACTATTTAAAGCATCCACCGGCATAATGTTTTAAGAGAACTACATTGAGTTTAATAAAATTTGATTTATTTCCATATAATGAAATTTTCACCCCAAAAAACAATCGAATACCAGCAAAAAAATTTGCGTAGAGGTATTTAGTTTGATGAACTTATTGCTTTGTTGACGGATTCGTGAAGGGTTAAGTATACCTGCTTCTGTTTAGGTAACTCCTAACAGAAAACATTTCATGTCTCTAATAACATTTTAGTATATTATCATATAAATTGGAATCGATTCCAGAATACTCCAGCTTCGAAGGTGATTTTGGCAACGAATTTCGGGTTTTGTGTGATTCATTATTTGTTTGCGTTTGTTATTCTGTTGTTTGTTTTTTTTTTGTCTATGTAGGACACGTAGGTTTATGAATAGAAAGTATTAACTGTATATATACTAGCGCACGTCACGCGGTTTCACCCGCGTAGTTACTTTCCTGAAGTTTAAAAACTAAAACCCGACTACAAACCGCGGTCTTAAAAGTAGAAAACAAGAAAATAATTCTTGTCTGATATTTATATATAGAATGACGAAGAAATCCAAAAGTGAGTCAACTTTAACCGTAATCCAACTATTGATATCCCGCTAATAGTTTGTTATATGGGGTCGAGTTAATATTTACTGAAGCGCTAAATTACACCGCTAATGCTTGAACAAACATGTTTCTCTATACAGGGTGTAACGAACCTGTAAACTTTAAAATTAAAATATAAATCTGAATTTTGAACTTGAAATTAAACCCATTCATCTGCCTAGCCTGTTCCTAACTATGTCGTTAACGGCTTCCAGTGTAACTGGATGCAGCTGAATATCAGTATTTTACAAGGAGTGACTGCTTGTTTGACTTCCATAACCCAGTAAAAATCGGGTAAGACAGGTTGTCAGACTTTCAGGTCACTGACTACCTGTAACGACTGCTAAAGATCTATAAACGACTGCCGGAACGGAGGAAACTCGGTATGTAATATGTGGAACCCATCCACAGACCAACCTAGGTAAGCACGGGTTTACCTAAAGATCGACCCGAGTGGCAGTTATTATTAAGACACAAGTGTAACGAACCCGTAAACTTTAAAATCCTACTAATATTTATATAAATGCGAAAGTTTGTGAGGATGTTTGTTACTCTTTCACGCATAAACTACTGAACGGATGTGGATAAAATTTGGTGCACAGGTAGTTTATAACCTGGATTAACACATAGGGTAGTTTTTATTCCGATTTTATCTTCCTGTGAAATAATTTTCGAGTTGTAGCGGGCGAAGCTGCTGGCAACAACTAGTTAGACTATAAATCCGAATTTTGAACTCAAAATTAAACCCAGACAGTTTTATCGGACATCTGGTCATGCATGTGATACTATAATAATAAATTATTGTTATTTGAGTATGTATTTAAATGTGAACGCAAGGTTAGGTTAAAACCCTTTGTTGGCCTTTACAGACATGCAACGCTTTTCGTACTAATTTAATGTCTAGCCAAGCTGTAAAAATACAGTTAAATACCGTTTAAATGTAGTTTTGATTTTAAGTTTTACGTTATTATGATAGTTATGAACAAATAGAGAGAAACTCGTGGCTTTATAAAAACAGTAAATCGCGTTGATCTTTAGCTTTAGCCGTGCTTACCTTTTCTATACCGGCTTTCCTCCATGCTTCGGAGGTCACGTGACCTCTTTGGTTCCAGCTGTCAGTTAAAGATCTTAGACAAACGTCACTGGTTGTCAGCCTTATGGTATGTACAATCACGAGCACTAATTTGTATACAATAGAGTATTTAACTAATTAGGTATTTTTGTTTGTACATAAATAATAACATAACAAAGTAAGCCAAACAATAATAATAATAATATTTTTTATGAAATGGACTCGAGTTATAAACGAGAACGTCATGCGCGCATACTACGGGTCTACAGAGGGGGGAACTAACCTCACTGCGTACCGTGTTAGGATGCTGTCTCTATTTCAGGAACTGGAACCAACCATCAATGTTTCCAGCCAACGACTGTCGGATCAGGTGCGCGTCATCCAGCGCAATCACATGTTGGACGACGCAGCGCTTGATAGGCTGCGCTCAGAGGTACTAAGCAACCGTATCATCTTGATTCAGTCACAGACCGCGGTACCAGCGACTGTTATTGTCAATATTGCTACTGTAGAGGAGGATGATAGGGTTGCCACGGTAAGTAGTCAGTGCAACGACCGATTGAGGAGCGCACTGGAGGATGCGCTTCGCGAGTATCGGTCCACCCCTACCGAACTTAGGCCCCGATTACCACGGTTACCTATGCATAAGCGAAATAGGGCGTTGGTGTGTGCCCTGGACTCGCAACTCAAGAACATATTCGAGAGTAGCGAGGACCTCGTTGATACACACTCGATCTTGTACTGTGGGGCTGTTGCGGCATGTCGACTAGCTAATGTCAAGTTCCCAAATTGTGACTTAGCTAGTCGACCAAAACCAGCTGTACCAGCCTGGCAGCGTAGAATCGAGCGTCGTATCGACAGGGCCAGGGTGCTCATTGGCAAACTATACTGCTTCAGGGAGGGCAATACACGACCACGTGTGATGCGTTTTGTGAAGCGGGCATTCTCGGGGACTGAAATCAGTCCTCAAGATTATATGTCCCGAGTCACAGAGCGCATCGACTTCCTGAAGCAGAAGGTTTATGCATGGGCCAACCGTATTCGACGGTATAGGCGGCGGGTTGATCGCTACTTGCAGAATCGCATGTTCCAGAGCGATGAAAGGTGGGTATATCGAGCTTGGGAGCGACCCGAGCAAAATATGACAGACGTGTGTCGCCCGGATGATGCTACCACGAGTTCATTCTGGCGCAGCATCTGGTCTGTACCCGTCTGTCATACTGAGGCTAACTGGTTGCGTGAGGTCGAGCGAGTGTGTGAACCTATTCCAGAAATGGAAGCAATATTAATAACATCTTTAGATATAGCCAGTGCAGTTCGTCCATTACCGAACTGGAAATCACCTGGTCCGGACGGATGCACAATTTCTGGCTCAAATGGCTCAGCAGTTTACACACTTGCCTGGCATCGCTATTCCAGTCATCCTTAGAGTCTGCGTCCCTACCGCAGTTCTTAACAACAGGCGTTACCCACCTGCTCCATAAGTCAGGTAGTCCCGCGGAACCCAAGAATTATAGACTGATTACGTGTTTGTCGACGGTTTATAAACTTCTTACATCCATCTTGAGAGCGAAAATTAACAAACACATTGTGAAAAATTCTATTTTGTCTGCCTCTCAAAACGGATGTAGGAACGGGTCCCGCGGTACTAAGGAGCTACTCCTCATCGACATGGCCATTAGCCAACAGGTTCGACGAACCCGCAAGGATCTGTCGAAATGTTGGATAGATTATAAGAAGGCCTATGACTCAGTGAGCCACATACATGGCTCATGAGGGTGCTGGAGTTGTACAAGATAGACGCAACTCTACGCGCCTTTTTTGAGTCATGTATGGGGCAATGGAAGACGGTCCTTCGATATCCAGAATGTCGACAGATTCAAGGGAACGATGAACCTGTATGGATTAAACGCGGAATATTCCAGGGCGACAGTCTGAGCCCGCTTTGGTTCTGTCTAGCCCTGAATCCTCTTAGCACATTGCTGGAGGATTCAAGTCTAGGCTACCGGTTGAGAAGAAATGGTCAGGTCATATCTCACCTTCATTACATGGATGATCTGAAACTCTTTGCCCCCAACAAATTGCGACTGATGGAGTTACTAAAACTAACTGAATCTTTTAGTAGCGCCATCAGGATGGAATTTGGTGTGGACAAATGTGCAGACATGTATGTAAAGAGAGGAGAGATTATGGAATCCGAGGGAATTCAGCTTTCGGATTCCATACACCTCAGATCCCTTTCCTCATCCGAAAGTTATAAATATTTGGGTATGTCGGAAGCGTTAGGCATTAACGTAGCTGACATGAAGCAAACGTTGAAGGAGCGCTTCTTCGGACGCCTGAAGAAGGTTTTAAGTAGCCTTCTTTCAGGTGGGAACAAGGTGCGCGCCTTCAATGGTTGGGTCATGCGGGTCATATTATTATATTTATTATTATTAATGTACTCTTTCGGCATACTCAAATGGACTCAGACCGAACTTGACGCCTTGGATAGGAGAGTCCGTACATTGCTGACCGCAAATCGGTTGCATCACCCACGATCATCGGTGATGAGACTGTACATCCCGCAGAAGTGCGGGGGTCGAGGCTTCTTAAGCGCGAAGACCTTCCACAACCGCGAGGTGTGCAGTCTCAGAGAATATTTTTTAAAAGCCGATGTGGGTATGCACCGAGATGTGGTCGCAGTGGACAAGGGACTCACCCCGCTGTCCATGGCTAACGAGAACTGGCGCAAACCTGTGGTACTTACTGCTGATGACCGCAAGGTAGTATGGCAAAGCAAGGAGCTTCACGGGCGCTTCTACCGGGCTCTTCATGGGCCCGATGTAGATTTTCTAGCGTCCGTGTCCTGGCTACGTTTCGGCGACCTCTTTGGGGAGACTGAAGGTTTTGTCTGTGCGATTATGGACGAAGTTATGTTGACGAACAACTACCGGAAATATATTATGACGGATGGGACGATTGACGTGTGTCGGGCATGTCATCGTCCGGGTGAGTCCATCAGACATATTATTTCTGGTTGTTCTCGTCTGGCTAACGGCGAGTACTTGCACAGGCACAATCAAGTAGCCAGAATATTCACCAGCAACTTGTGGAGTCGGAGCGTACCGTACCGTACTACAAGTATGTGTCCGACCCAGTTCTCGAAAAAGACCATGTAACGTTGTACTGGGATCAGTCTATCATCACTGACAGGACTATTGTTGCCAATAAGCCTGATATAGTGGTGATAGACCGATCAGCACACCGCGCAATATCGCGCAATAATCGATGTTACCATTCCGCATGACGAGGACCTCGTGAAAGCTGAAAAAGAAAAACAAATAAAATATCTTGATTTAGCACACGAGGTTGTCGATATGTGGCATGTGGGCTCGGCTATCATTGAGCCGATAGTCGTAACGGCCAATGGCTTTATAGCCAAGAGTCTGGACGACCACCTGTCCAAACTCTCGCTTGGCGGTTGGATCAAGAGCCTGATTCAGAAGGCAGTACTCCTCGATACGGCTCGCATTGTGAGGAGGTTCCTGTCTCTGGAACCCTAACCACCGGTAGCTTGGACCCTGCTCCCGTCACCGGTGGACGACTATTTTTTATATTTTTAAATGTTTTTTTATGAGTTTTATATGAAATATTTAAAAATGTAAATTTTATGTGAATAAATAAATAAAGGACATAATAATAATTTTAATCACAACAAGAGCCACAAAACACAATCGTTTAAACTTGTTCAAACACATCCAGCCTGTTTATCCTGCCACCCTGTATAATCCATTTTACTGGGAATCCGATATCATTTGTTTACATTCATGCTGTTATGCACGGAACATTGATTATCACTCCAACGAGTGTTTGGACACGATGTCCGTGGGTCAATTGGAGTTTATGAGATTTGATTGTGCGTTTTCATACCATAAAATCACGCCTTGTAATCTCTGAAAAGTATCCTACCCATATTTCGCCATTATTCGGGTGCAAATCTAGACTGAAAGGTGATACTGACATCCAGATGTTATAACTAGCCGGCAAATTAGAATCATTAGTGGTAAACCAATTGTGTTACGTCTTTAGATATACAACCTTTATAATTATTTATTTTGTGCGTTACTTGCAACGAAAGGAATATACTCTTTGACATGTACTTTTTATAATAATACCTGTTAATTACTGCCCCTATTAATTAATTTTCGAGTTGTAGCGGGTGAAGCCGATGGCAACAGCTAGTTAACTATAAGTCCAGATTTCCTCACGATGTTTCCGTCACCGATGTCAGTGATGTCCAAAAACAACTTACAAAGTACATACTCGTATGAAAAAGTAACATTGGTACTTGCCCGGACTTGAACCCACAACTTCGTGCATGAGAGGCGGGGCCTTAACCTCTGAGCCATCACGGCATGTTCATTGCGCGAAATTTATTATTTAACTTTTTAGTATTTAAGTAAAGCTAGTAAAATCATAATTACCTATGTACATCCCCAAACAATCTCTTTCTTAAAAGCACTCTTCTAGTATATTTATTTATTAAAACTTTATGCACAAGTAATGAAACCGTACAAAGGCGGACTTGGAAACAATTTAGATAAGTATTCTCCTCTCTTCCAAGTATTCAGTCTACTGTAACAGTGTCACACACTTGTAATAAATATATTTTAGCTTAACTCAACTTTGGAACAACGTGTTTGACTACTTTATTAGGGTACGCTCTAAGCTTAATAACCTAGAGTTTCAATTTTGATACCAATCTTTTAAACCGAATGTTCACTTTACTATTAGTTTTTTTTATGGCCTTAGTGCCTGAAGTATCAAAATTGATACCTGTTTTTTTTTCTTAATAAATATGTAAAATAAATATTGTGATGCTTTTTAGCAATTTTTTCCTTCATCTAGACCCTCAAGCAAACATACCTAGTAATATTTAAAAAAAATCGCTTTCGTAAATCGGGCTATTAAGGGTTAAGTTACCGCGCACTATGGTTTTACTTTAGTGGTGTCTGTAACTGTTGCGTTAATTTGTTGGTCGCAATCTTTCGCGACTGCTGTGCTTGAAGTGTTCCTGGGTTAGCGCCGATTGGCGGCGGTGACCTCTCGCATCCGACCCTGGTTCAAGCCATAATCTGGGGCGAGAGGGAATGGGACGCCGTTGCATCCTTCTGCGAAGCAGTGATGCTAGCGAAAGAGGTGGCGGGACGTGAGAGTGAGAGAACCACCGTAGGCGCGGGCCTGTGGACGGTGCGTAATGGGCTAGCTCACCATCCGTCTTATGACGACGGCGCCGTGTCGACGGCGCGTCCGTGTTTCACGCGTGCCTGTAAGAGAAGTCAGCAACACGAGATGCCTGCAAGGGCCGACATCCGTTGGGGATGCGGGTTATTCGAAAAAGATACCACGGCCTCGACACAAAGGACTAAGAAGGATCGTGGGTGGGTTTAAGTCAATCGAACTCTGACACTGATTATTTGGGCAAATTGTTATGGGTTTCGTCATCAGGAATTTTCTCTTGACGAGATAACATCCAACAAGAACAAATAAATATTTTCAAAGTTACATTTTCCTTAATGAAATAAGGAGACACTTCCGGATATTTTCCCCAATTCATAATTATAGACACGGAATGCCATCAAAAGAGAGAAAAATAAATTCTTTTATCTACAGAACGCCATTTTCTGATAGATAATAATCCAATCTATGTCGTCATAACGTTGATTATATCGATAATAGGAAACGTGATATTGACACGAAATTTTTTGTAAAGGTGAAGCCATATTTGTGTGAGTTTTGAATGTAAAAGCGATCCTTACTTTTTTTTTTCTTGTAACTTTATTAAGTGACTCCTCCTACTCTGGAAGCAGATGGAGTGTCAGACTTCTACTGACTAAAACTTGTATGTCCGCTCGTGTATGTCTCAGTCAATAATAATTGTCGACCGATTTTCAAAATTTTCATTGTCGGTCTTGACAAATCGAGGGCAACCCTCAAATTTTATAGGCACACGATTGATGAAGAACGATTGATAGATGAACGATTTTCATATAGGGAATTTTCTGAAGCTGTTTAAGTATTGGGTCTGATAATCATAATCTCATATGGCTGCGCTGATGATGGAAGGTGAACCTCCTCAATGGTCAGGAGTTGAAAGAAAATTCCATAGTTGCATTGCATAGTTTAAAACACAAAAAAGTGATAAATAAACTACGCAAAGAAAATCAGCCTCTGAAGTCGGTGACATTTTTGTTTGTTTGATTTAGTTTTTTTTTGCCACCGACTTCAGAAGCTGATTTTCGTTGCGTAGTTTAATTATCACTTTTTTCTTGTGTAGTTTATTTTTCACATTTTTGTGTTTTTCACTTTTTTTGTGTTGAATATGCAATGCATTTTAATGCAACTTTTAGCAATAGATAGAGTGATTCAAGAGAAATGTTTATAGATCAGATACATTGACCCATGTGAAGCCGGGGCGAGTCGCTAGTATTATAATAATTACTAACTGTCCAAGATGCCAGATATCTTTTATTCTTGATGCCTTTGCACTGACACCATTAATATGAGCACAGCTTTATAACTGACCTATTCTCTTTCATCTAGAATATTGTTTTACGAACTTGATACGTTCATTTATTTTGCGGCTTTTTTCTTTAATTTTTTTTTTATGAGAATTTTCTAACGTTAGTTATTTTCTTTAATGATGGAGCGTGCTTAGATCATTAACGTTCATTAAAGTTTATTATTGACTCTTTAGATTAAGAGAAAATAATATAGAAAGTATTGAATGAGTACGTATTTTATTTAAAAGAGGAAATTTACAAGTTGCATCAGTTACAGATATATTGTAAAGGAATCGATTGTCGTGTACTTAATGAGGAGGGATGAATCGCATGTGACTAGATTAATGATGAAAAGAAATGTTGATGAACGGAGAGGGAGACGAAGACGTAAAGATGGATAGATTGTGTGAGGAATGATATATGAAAGGAAACAGGCGTTATTGATAAAAAAAAAATAATATAATAATAGTTAATGATCGTGGCTCGTGGCTTAATAAGAACTGCCACTCGGGTCGATCTTTAGGTTAAGCTGCGCTTGCCTAGGTCGATCTTTGGATGGGTGACCGCCCATTACATACCGAGTTTCCTCCGTGCCTCGGAAAGCACGTTAAGCTGTTGGTCCCAGGTGCCATATAGATCTTTGGCAGTCGTTACGGGTAGTCAGTGACCTGAAAGTCTGACTTCCAGTCTTACCAAAAGGGTATCGTATTACCTAGTATTAACTGGGTTGTGGAGGTCAGATAGGCAGTCGCTCCATGTAAAATACCTACTGGTATTCAGCTGCATCCGGTTAGACTGGAAACCGACCCCAATATAGTTGGGTAAAGACTAGACAGATGATGATGAGTTAATGATAAATTATAGCGTGACGATTGATAGGGAAGTCTGCGAGAAAAGAGCGTTCTGTACCGACCCCAAATAATAATAGTTCTGCTATAATTTTAGTTCGGAGAATACAAAAGCTTTAAAAAATAACCTTTTGCCTTACCACAAAAGCCATTCACTTTAACATAAGCAGCTTAACACTAGTCTGTTTTAGGTGTTTCTATTAAAAATATAAACGGCTTTGTCTTAAATAAACATAACGTACAAAAAAAAATACAAAGTAAAGTCTGTCGACCAAAATTAGAATAGATTATAAAATAATAGTACCACAGCCACAGATATAAATATACATAAAATAACCTAAGTAACACGATTCGTATGAAAAAAAAGCAAGGCATTTTTTGTCGTGAGTAAATTGGTGTCTTTTGGATTAGCTCGTTCCATCATTGACCTCATCTCAGTCCTTAGGAAAATATTGTGGTAACGAGCCCATTTCTTTATAAATAAAAATAGGTAAAAAAACTTTTTAAGTTAAACGGTTTTATGTTAAACATACATTGCAATGTTTAAGATAAATGTACTAAAAACCAAAAAATAATAAAATAGATACAGTCGTGGGAATTATAAACATATGCATAGACTAGACTAAAATAAAACCGTGGGGCACGTCTCTTTTATTTACATGGAGTGTATAACTATTGGAATTTCCATGAGCAAGAAAATAGTAAGTAATTTCCTCACCGTCTGCGGGCCAACTGCCTATTTTAACGACGAATTAAACGATTCTTCTATCGCACATTAAGTCGATAATTTGTAGACAATTGACGTGCCCCACGGTTTTATTTTAGTCTAGTCTATGCATATGTTTATAATTCCCACGACTGTATCTATTTTATTAGTTTTTGTTTGCCTGCTTCCAAGTTTTGTTTAATTTAAAATGTGCTTGTTTTTTGCTTTTCAGTCTTTTCAGTCGGATTTTTTAGTTTTTAACTACATTTTTTATTTCCTACTTTTTAGTTCTTTAGTGTTTGTTCTTTCGTTGGTCGCGTAAAATACTTCGCAGATGATTTAATTTTTGTGTTTGTTTATAGAATTTGTGACTTTGAATTTATTTTAAACATATAGGTGTCATATATTTTTGTAATCTCCTTTTAAAACCTTTCATTTTGATACCCTACCTGATGGAAATGGTTTTTTTTTATTTTTTCAAATCCACGATTTGGTAAAACCAGCAATTATCTTTGTTTTTTTAATTTTAATGTAGCCAGTGACACTCGCGCTATCAAGACGAATCTAACGACGTATCTTTCATGTGGGTCATCGTTTAGGAGTTATGAGGGAACAAAGAGACGGACACACATACATACATATATACACGCTAAACACATAACCCTCCTTTTGGGCTTCGCCGCAGTCGGGTAAAAAATGTTTTTTGGAATCCGCGTTATGGCCCCCCAATTCGACAAATTTATTTGATTTTCTTTTTTTTTAATTTTAATGTAGCCAGTGACACTCGCGCTATCAAAACGAATCTAACGACGTATATTTTATTCAAATCCTGAAGGGATAGTCCGTTCGATCCATTTAGGAGTTCGATCCGTTTAGGAGTTATGAGGGAACAAAGAAACGGATATATATGAGGGAACAAAGTAACGGATACATACATAATATACATACACGCCAAACACATAACCGTCCTTTTGGGCTTTGCCGCAGTCGGGTAAAAATAATACGGCCTCTGAGCTACTAATATAACTCCATTCCACTTCCTAATATAAAGTCAAAGTTAGTGTTATGTCGTGAGAGCGTGGGGGTACGGCCATAGGTGATAGGTGAACGTGACTCGAACGTGGGTCGATACAAGGAGGACAGAAATTATGGATGAGGTATATTTATTTGTTACCTTGCGTGACCGAATCAGAAATTACACGAATCAGTTACATGTTGAAAGTCGTAGATGCAAACCCAGGTTTGGCACTTCAATTTGTGAAATGGTCATGGGGAAACGATTTTTTCTAGAATAGAAAACTTCTTATTTGGACTTTTCTTAACCTGCACTGGACTGGAGTTATAATCTACCACGTCGGTCCAGGGCGGGTCAGATAGTAGGTCATAATTTATTGCTCACTCCCTTTCATAGAAAACAGCCTTGTACCCCAGTAGTAGGAATATGATTAAGTTTACGCTTGTCCTAAATCCCTCACATTAATTATTATTCATACTAAAATTTGTCAGAATTTCCTACAAAGAGCTACTTTGCATAACAGTAATCCTCCTAACGTCATGTTTCCGTGCATAATATGTATGATATGCACCGAAAATTATGTGTTCCGGTAAAACTTAAACTTAAAATAATTATAATTATACAGGGTGAATTTGAATGAATGCGACAAAATGAAATGGGAGCTTCAGTTACAGTAACATAGTAATTATAAACAGTTTTTTCTACAATCTAATACGTTAAAAAAAATTACGCGATTATCGTTTTCAAAAGGTCCATTGATGTTATTATCTTTATTTAAGTACGAATTATCGGTATTCCAGCAAAATATTTAATATGCAAAATAAATAAGAAAAATTAAAGTATCAAAAAATCTCGCCCGACTCATCGCAGTGCTCAATAATCGTCGTGGAGTACTCATGTTATTAAACGTTGCCGTTCATAGCGGTCATTTATATAATTTTGCCTATTTTCTAATGTAAGTATCGCGCGACGTTGCCTAACCTCGCATGAGCGCCAGCGCCGACATCCCTTCCCGGCGACCGGCCCGCCGCCCACCACCCTTCCTTCGTTCATTAGTCGTCCTAAAACGTTTGTAGGTCACGGTCGCGCGCGCATTCCGCAAATCCTACTTTACGTATTGCGAATAATTTTTATTAATCGTGCGCGCGGGAAAGAGATGCGCGGGCGGCCGGGCGGGCGGAGGCGGCGCGGCGGCGCGGCGGTGGCGATGGCGGCGCGATTCATTCATAGCGACAATGTACCTAAATCGTGCCCACTACACGAAAACGGTAGTACGCGAAATTCTTTGATACTTTAATTATTTTAACGCTTTTCGTAACACTGATCAATTATTTTTTAATTTTACATTTGATATTTTATACATTTTCTTGACAACACGTATTATTGTATATTTAAATTTGTCGCATTTATTCAATTTCACCCTGTAAAGTTCTGTGTAAATTGTTAATTTTTTGATGTACCTAATATAAGTTTTAATTTTATGTACGATAACGCAATAAATGAATATTGTACTGATAAATAAAGCAATTCGTGCGAAATTATTCCGTATCCATTACAAAATATTCAAAAATGCACAACGTTAATGTTCAAGTTTTCATTTCTGCCGGCACTCCCGGAGTGCAACCCGTTGTTTATTTAGCGCAATTAAATTATTTATTTATTTGTTTGCGGGCTGAGAGGCTAGACCAAAAAATGTGTAACAATAAAGAACTTTGCGATCACCTAGAGTAATCGTCGTCAGTTTTGAGAATATACAAAAATATAACTTTTCTTTAATACGTTTCTTCTATATTACCACATCCACATACCACCCCCTTATTTATCGTTCATTGTATCCTTATACATCGATAGGTCACGTTGTACTCACTAATAATTCAGGATCGCACGTTACACTACCATAATTGTCTATAAGAGTATGTCTATGGTACAAGGCTTTTAAAGGGATTAGCAGAATTTCTAAATGGGATATACAGCGTGTAACAGAAAGGTGATAAAATACACACAGATATGTAGATTTATACCAAACTAGCTGATGCCTACAATTTTGCCAGCGTGGATGTCGGTTTAGTATATACTTAAACCTTTCTCGAGAACCACTCTATTAATTGGTGAAAACAGCATGAAAATCGTTGCAGTAGTTCTTGAGTTTATCGCGATCAGACAGACAGGCAGACAGATGCGGCGGTGGTCTTCGTTTTATAATAAATAGCGCTAGAGGACCAAGAGGAGCTCGAGTCGATCTTCAGGTAAAGCCGCGCTTACCTTTGTTGATCCGTGGATGGGTGACCACTAAGTGCATACCGAGTTTCCTCCGTGCATCGCAAGCCCCCGAAAGGTCCTGGCCGTCAATTCTAGGTCTCTGACAGTCGTTACACGTAGTCAGTCGCCCAAAAGTCTGAACATATTAGTATTGCCAAGGCGGTTGGGATAACAACCCGAATACGAGTCCAGAAGATGTTAAAAATTTGTTTGGAACAGCTGATAATTTTTAGGGTTCCGTAGCCAAATGGCAAAAAACGGAACCCTTATAGATTCGTCATGTCTGTCTGTCTGTCTGTCTGTCTGTCCGTCTGTCCGTCTATCCGTCCGTATGTCACAGCCATTTTATTCCGAGACTATAAGAATTACACAGTTGAAATTTGGCAGGTAGATGTATTCTGTAAACCGCTTTTTGATTTTTATATAAAAAAAAAACTTTTTAAGTTAAACGGTTTTATGTTAAACATACATTGCAATATTAAAATAAAACCGTGGGGCACGTCTCTTTTATTTACATGGAGTGTATAACTATTGGAATTTCCATGAGCAAGAAAATAGTAAGTAATTTCCTCACCGTCTGCGGGCCAACTGCCTATTTTAACAACGATTTAAACGATTCTTCTATCGCACATTAAGTCGATAATTTGTAGACAATTGACGTGCCCCACGGTTTTTATTTTAGTCTAGTCTATGCATATGTTTATAATTCCCACGACTGTATCTATTTTATTATTTTTTGGTTTTAGTACATTTATCTTAAACATTGCAATATGTTTAACATAAAACCGTTTAACTTAAAAAGTTTTTTTCCTATTTTTATTTTCTAATTTTTAGTTTTTATTTCGCATTCTGTTTAATTCATTTAGTGCTTCATTATTGCAAGGTTTCTTGCCCGTTAGTTTATTGCAGTCCAACTCCTCTATACGTAGTTAAAAAAAAAAATATAATTTTCTTTTTCCGCCATTTTGTAGCGGCCGCCATCTTGTATTTCAATTTTTTATAGTATATTGTATACTGCTAGTTGAGCCCTTTCATTTGATACCCATATTGATGGGATTGATAAAACCGACGTTATCCGCCATTTTGTAGCGGCTGCCATCTTGGATTTCAATTTTTTATAGTATATTGTATTCTGCATGTTGAGCCCTTTCATTTGATACCCATATTGATGGGATTAATAAAACATAAATTATCCGCCATTTTGTAGCGGCGGCCATCTTGGATTTCAATTTTTTATAGTATATTGTATTCTGCATGTTGAGCCCTTTCATTTGATACCCATATTGATGGGATTAATAAAACATAAATTATCCGCCATTTTGTAGCGGCGGCCATCTTGAATTTATAATGATAATGAATAAACATAATTGTATTGTCACCAAAATCCAAAGTGTATACAAAATTTCAGATTAATCGGTTGACAGGAAGAGGGTGAAATTTGAATTACTAAATTTGACCCAAGAATAATAAATAAAACAAACGGGGTGAGCTAAATAAAACCGTTTAAAAATAAAAAAATATAAGATTAAGAGGGGGCTCTCCATACATGGAATTGAAACTAAAAAAACTTTTTTTCATCAAACTTACACATGAGGGGTATCTATGGATAGGTCTTCAAAAATGACATTGAGGTTCTTAAAATCATTTTTTCTCAAAGTCAATCGTTTCAAAGATAGACACATCCAAAGTGGTAAAATGTGTCCCCCCCCCCCTCTAACTTTTAAAGTAAGAGAGTGACAATTCTAAAAAATATATAATTATAATGTAGATCTCAACAAAAACTACCAACCAAAATTGATTTGAACGAGATCTAGTAAGTATTTTTTTTTGAATACGTCATAAATCGTAAATCGCAATTTACCGTTCATTCAATCAACTCAATTATAAAAATCATGTTAACATTATGTTACTTGCTGCTACGGATCCCTTCATGGGCGAGTCTGACTCGCACTTGGCCGGTTTTTTTTGTCAACGGCCTGTCACTGACCTGAAAATTTGAGTTTCTATTTTGCGAGCTTCCCTCGCTTTTCAACCGTTTAGTGACGAAACGAAGGTGTTGCAATTTGTCGTAATTATAACATTACCTAACATCTTCGCGACCCCAGTAATACTCAATGCATTCATCAGGACAATGGTTTGAGTGCGTGATATTCAGTTCTACCGAAAAACGTACTTATTTTTTAAGACTTTACAACTATTTTTGCTAAGTGTTACTTTCTTTCTTGGTGCCGTCCGTCTTCCGGCAACCATAGTGTGTAGTCTTTTGCCCAGCGGTCATCGTGCATGCGGCTGAGGTGACTCGCCCAATCCCACTTTAACCTAGCAGCCTTTTTGCCAACGTTCAGTATACCCATTTTGGAGCGCAGCGTGGTGTTTCAAATACTATTTCCTATCGTATCCTAATCCTAATCGATCTAGGCGTGTACCACGAGGGCTGGTTTGAGGCGGCAAAAGAGCTCTTGCAAGGAATTGGGCCTTTGCTCAACAGTGGGTTGATAAAAAAAAAAAAGTGTTACTTAGTTTGATGTACAGAATGTTTGTTTGACGACTTCATAGAGGGTCCATTTACCTTGTATGTCATGTTTCTGGCTTTTAAAAGGATTGGGAGAGTTTCAAGGTAGGTATTTTCTGTTTCCGTGATAGATTGGTATCTAATGTTGTTTGAGAGGATTTTTTTGTTGGGGTATTTTTTGTGAGGCTTCTGAGAATATTGGCGGGATGAAGATGGATATGATGTCATGATAGATTATCGAAAAACTATTTGATAAGTGTTTACTAAAAGATTGTATACTTTTATTTTGATTACATACCAAGTTTCCTCCGTGTCTCTAAAAGCTCGTAAAACCTTCGGTCCTGGATGCCATTTGTCAGTGTTGTGTGTTGTTTTTTAGTCAGTGACGTGAAAATATGACATTCAGTCTTACCAAAGCGTTTTGAATTACTCAGTACTAACTGGCTTGTAAAAGTTAGATAGGCAGTTCCTCTTTGTAAAATACTGGTATTCAGCTGAAGCCAACGAAAATAATGAAAAAAAATATTAAAGACTAACTCGACATAGTTTAGGAAAAGGTTAGGCAAAGGATGACTTCGAAATTCGAAGGAGTCCGCGATGATTTACCATAAAAAAATAAGTTAATTAAAAAATAAGTTTAAAAACTAAAACCCGATTACGAATAAAAGAGCAGACTAATAAAACCGCGGTCTTTAAAGTATAAAACAAGAAAAATCGTCTAGTTAGTAGATAATTTGATAATTATTATAGAGGCCAGCCGTACTCGCACGACACTGATACCTGATTCTCCTTCATGGCGTTCTCATTGATGCAGAAGTCAGCTGCTAGTTGCCATTAGCAAGGTGGCATGGTACTATGACTGCCTTTTCATTTTTAAATTTCACATTTAAATGGCGTCCTAAAAAGAATTGATAAAATTTAAATAGCCGATGTCAGTCAATATTGTTACGAATCTATTGACATCTTATTTATTGAAATCCGTTCCGTAGATTAGGCGCTATGGTGGAACATACGCACATACATACATATGTATGGATGTGTGTATGTTCCACCAGACTGACAAGATCATTACCCTTTTTTTTTTTTTTTTTTTTGGTGGGTGTAAAATCATCGAATAACCCCTCCCGCTCTTGGGCAGAGCGAAAGGGAGTGTCAGACTTCTACTGACTAAAAACCACCCATGTTCCTTCTTCGCCCTCTATGTCGAGGCCGCGATAACCGTTGGACTACCCGCGGCCCCGACAGGCGTCGGCCCTTTCGGGCCCCTCCCATGTTGCTGACATCTCTTTGAGGCGCGCGTGGAACACGAACGCGCCGTCGACACGGCAAGATCATTACCCTTTCTTTTGGCTTGGCCGTAGTCGGTTAAAAACAAATGAGTTCGCATTCGAATTGTGTGCACTCACTTGAGTGAGGTGAACTAGTGCACTTTATAGAATAATACTACTCCATAAACACTGCGATAGTAAACTTTATTTACTAAAGAAAAACCTATTATTTTCAATCCCTTTGAGAGTTAAAGGCGTCCGATGATGACAAAATTGAATTACAATACAATTTCCACTGGCACTGCAGCGGTAAATAACGTTTTATGTGTTGCAAAGAAATATTTTTCTTTTAGTTTTGTAAGATACTAATAATAATTAAGACTTAGAAATACTGCGTAAAAACTACTGAGAATTATTGATAGGAAACTTAAAAACAATTTGCTTAATTCCCTACCCGGGAATCCACAAGCACGCATTTTAACAATTTATTCATGTGTATGAATGACACTGTGTGTGGTTATTAAAAACAATTTAACTTGTATCACTAAAATAAAATTGTTTCTCGGTCAAAATTCAACGTATTAATTACATTATGTAGAGACCGCGCGCCATCGTATGTGCGCTTGTAACATAATTTTACGTCATATGACGTCAGGGAAAGGTGCTGCTCTCTGTTTGGAGCTTCTACGTTAACCTCATAAGGCCTAATGTACAATATACTGAACAAAAAGCTATAGAAAAAGTACAGATAAGATTTCTCAGAGATCCTATCATGAAATCCTGATTTGGTGACAATGGGACCACCTTGAGAGTATGTTCTTTCGAACATCAAAAGAATTTGGAAAATTGCTTCACAATATTGACGGAGATACTCGTATGCGCGGATATACATAAAAAAGAAGAAAATACATACAAACAAATAGATAACCTCGTCCTTTTTGGAAGTCGGTTAAAAATAACTTGTAGCATAGCCCGGCCCAGCACTAATACACAATCTTTTACTAAGCTTCCAATGTACAATCATTTAGTTTAAATGCATGTTTCTTCGACGGTCGTTTGGCGTGAATTATAATGATTGGTTGTTACCCTCGGAAAAATTCTCACAGCTGACGTTTGAAAGAAATTCTTACGTAATCTGTCAAAATCCGCCATTATTGCCATTTTTCCGCTGATTTCGTTTTTGCCATTCGGCTACGGAATCCTAAAAAGGCTACACTTTATGATACGTTTGTGCACGCCGTTTTTAACCAACTTCTAAAAAGGAGGAAGTTCTCTATTCGTGTAAATGTATATTATATTTTTATATGTCATGTTTTATGCATGTAAAAATCAGCTTTTGAAGTTAGTGGCAAAAAAACGTAACAAACAAACAAATGTCACCGACTTCAGTTGCTGATTTTTCATCTGAAGTTTATTTTTCAGTTTTTTGTGCTTTTGATTTTTACACTTTGTGGTATTTTTAAAGTTTTTGCAAAAAAGTTTTTTTAATCTCCATCACCATTCTCTTATAAATCCCAATTTAAAACTCGTCATTTCATCAGATACCTTCTATCTTGCCATAATAACCTTAACCTTACACAGTCCATCCAACCAGTTCTTTAATCCCTAGTTAAAATTAATTTCTCATGCATGCTGTAAGAATTTCGAGATAATCATCTTCTGATCTAATAGCAAGGGTCTACATTCATTCCACCCTCTAACGATTATGCAAATCAAGTGATCGATAGTTTAATAGAACGATGGGTATGACATTAACTGCACCGTTTCCTAATAGTCTTTGAATAGACCATTGAGTTTAATGACGCTTTTTTCACTCGACTTCGGTGAAGCCAAAAGGTAGGGTAATGATTTTGGCAGTCTATGTATGTATGATAAATTATGTTTGTTTTGCAAATAGGTTTTTACAAACACTTTTACAAGTCACGTTTTTTTAAGCTAGTTGAGGCCGGTGTTTCGTACCTGACTACTCCGAGATGAAACATCCGAAACAAACTCAGAGGTCATTATAGTCTCTTTTAAGGTCCAGATATAATCTTGGTATACACACATGAAAACTATGCAGATTAGTGTCTGAGATGGTCTTTTGAAGAAAGCACCACACAGACTTGAGTGGACCCGTCCAGTCAGCGCAAGCTTTTGTCAGTTATCGTGGAGCTCGACTTATAACTCAAGGAGCTCAACGTCACGACGAACAATACCAAAGAAAGAACATTTGGGTGGGTCGCTTATAGAACTCAAACTACCAGACAATCGCTAAAACTAAAGAAAGACCCACATGGCCCTCACGTGGTTATCTGTGGACTATCTGTATACTAAGCTCTTACAGCACTTATGAAATAAATATTTAAATAAATATAATAAAAAAATTAGTTTAAAAACTAAAACCCGACTACGAATAAAATTGCCGACTCTACCCAAAACCGCGGTCTTAAAAGTATTAAACAAGAAAAATCGTCTAGTAAGTAGATAATTTGATAATTATTATAGACGACAGCCGTAGTCGCATGCCACTGAAACCTGATGCGCCTTCATGGCGTTCTCATTGGTACAGAAGTCAGCTGCTAGTTGCCATTAGCAAGGTGGCATGTGACTACGACTGTCCTCTATAATAATTAACAAATTATCTACTTACTAGACGATTTTTCTTGTTTAATACTTTTAAGACCGCGGTTTTATTAGTCAGCAATTTTATTCGTAGTCTGTTTTTAAACTTATTTTTTTATTTGAATTTTATTTTTGTGTGCTAATTAATAAATCCGTTATAACACATTACTTTTATGATTTAAAATTGTACTGAATGTTGGTTTGCTATTTAAATAGTACGAGTAAATAGCGGAATATGCCGCGAGAACTTTTTGACCGCATTCTAAACGTGTATGTTGACTAAAACTATAATATAATATACATATTTGTAATGTGCTCGCCAAGACCTCTCATCTGATACCAAACATGTTATGATTATCTCAATTTAATTTTTTTCGAGCTTAGAATTTGACATTTAAATTCCGTCATAAAAAGAATTGTTAAAATTTATATAGCCTATATCATCCGAGCTATTCTTACGAATTTATTGAGACCTCATTTATTAAAATACGTTCAGTAGTCTGGGCGCTACGGTGGAACATACAAACATACATAGACTGCCAAAATCATTACCCTTCCTTTTGGCTTCGCTGTAGTCGGGTAAAAAATAATAAAATAGGATGAGAAATTAAAATTAATCTATCTCCAAGCACTTTAAGTGACTGTGGGTGTAAACGGGCCAAAATTTAGGAAAAAAACGAGGTCACGTGCCAGACTTAACTAAATGAAACCTTAACATTTTCAGCCTAAAACAACGTAAAGAAGAAAAAGTGTGAAAAATTATGACTGACCTTTAAGCCTGAAAAACTTCGCACTAATAATACCCTTATGACCTTGAATGGCACGGTCATTTTCATAAAAGACTGACCAACAGACCTTTTTGTATCTCCCTCACTCCTGAATAATTAATATGCACGGAGGATACTTCATCTCTTTTCCTCGCAAAATCAAAATAGGGATCGACGGAACAGAGTCAATAGTTCGTGACCAGAATCTGTTTCTGGGGATAATGTAGGGTTGTATAATGCAGATAAATTACTGCAGAAGGCAAAGAGACAATTTCAGAAGGTCTAAATTCCTGGGAAATAAATTGCACTGCATATTTGCTGAAGCGATGGGGGCTCGTGACTTAATAACAAAAGTCACTCGGAAGAAACTGCGCTTGCATAGGTTGCTCCGTGGGAGGGTGACTATTAAGTACATACCGAGTTTCCTTAATGGCTTTAAAAGCTACTTGAAGCGACTACCTGTCTGACTTCAACCCAGTTAGTAGTCAGTAATACGTTATTCGTTGGTAAGACTAGTTCTCAGACTTTCAAGTAGCGAGATATTGTAGGACAAAGATCCAATATTTTCTCTGATTTTCTCATATTATGTGACCTCCAAAACCCCGTTATTAAAACGATTCTCCTCGGTAGGACTTACTGTCATACTTACATGTTTTGAGCCACTGACTATTTGTAACGACTGTGGTTGTACTACAAATGCCAGCCAGAGCAAGCGGCTTAACGTGCTTTCCAAGGCACGGACGAAACTCTGTATGTAATGGGTGGTCACCCATCCACGGAACAACTTAGACTAGCACTGTTTAACTTAAAGATCGACTCGAGCGTTTTTATTATTAAGCCAAAAGCTTCTCAAAATATTCCCGTCGGGGCTTAGGTTGTTCACAAGTTACCGCGGCCTCGACATATAAGGCTAAGAAGGAACATGGGTAGTTTTTAGTCAGTAGAAGTCTGACACTTCCTTACGCTCTGCCTAAGAGAGGGAGGGGTTATTTTACACGGTCCCAAAAAAAAAAAATCTTAAAATATTGGACGGAATTTTACTAAAATTAACTGAATCTTATCCAATGATGACCTTCTTGTCGTTCTCTTCATAGTGGTTTCCTTTAAGCAATAAGAATTAGGCGGCTTACTTAGCAAGTTCCTAAAGTTAACGCCAGATAAAGAATATTGTGCTGTCGAAGTAAGCAATCTTCTTTGTATGGTGTGAGCAGAATCACAAGTGTTAAGTACTTATTGTTGGAGATGTTTTGATTTGGGACTATTCTTGGTACCTATTGAGAGGTTGTAACGATTCCGGTTTGGGAGACGTTTGTGTCTGGTGGAATTCTGTAGTTTCTGCCTACCATCATCAATTACCCATAGACTGAATTCACCCACTTCTTGGTTTAGGCCTCCTTTTTGTGCCAATTGATAGAAAGATGAAAGAAAACATTACATTTTATTTGTCACAGGGACATGACGTGTACACAGAATGACAAAAAAATTACACTTATCACACTAATATAGAGGCGAAAGTTTCTGAGTGTGTATATTTGTTACTTCTTCACGCAAAAACTACTGCACGGATTTGAATGAATTTTAGTACACAGATAGTTTATAACCTGGATTAACAAACAGGATAGTTTTTATACCGATTTTATATTCCCGTGGGTTGTAGCGGGTGAAGCCGCTGGCAACAGCTAGTAAACAATAAACACAAAATTGTTTAAAAATAAATGCAACTGGACGGTACAAATAGGTTAGCAGCTTGCACGTCGTGACGGTGACAAGTAGGTTACCAATCTTCACGTTCTTGCGTCAGTCTCGCCGGACGTCCAATATTCATTTTCCTATTTCTGACCCCAACGGGTCTTACCCGTCATCAATGTGCCTTGTTGTGCTGTTTCATTACATTTCTGCTCAACTGCATTCCACTGCCAAAAAATATCAATTTGAGTATATTCGATAGGTATTTATCTCTTAAAAAAACTGCGTTACACGTAACGCTACCAACAGAACCTCCCCACTGTGACCATTCCCGACCATTAAGGGTTCAACAATAAGACTTCTTACGATCAAAAGGGTCCCGTATCATTGTATCCAATGATTAATGATCACAGATGAAGAGGATTAACTCTAGTGATAAATGTAGGTTAAGTTTACGAACTTTGAAATTAGGGTATAATTAGATAAAATGACAGATGGATTCAGTTTTGAGGCAGTTTATTTTGATCAATTCACTGATGTATTCAGAGTATTTTAAAAAAGGTACAGCAGTTCGGTGTTCCTGCACCCACATTTCACCATTTAGGTTTTAGTACAATGCATGGAGAGCAGCGGTGGCCCAGTGGTGGCGGCCCCGACTTACGAAAAGTAGGTCGTGGGTTCGAACCCAGGCAGGCACATTACTTTGTGTAATTTATTTAATCACCGCTCCTCTCAAAACGGTAAAGGAAAACATCGTGAGGAAACTGGCATGTCTTAGAATTAAAAATTCGAAGACATGTGATATCTACCAATCCGCACTGGGCCCGCGTGGTAGATTATAGCCCATTCCTTCTCAAAGAGAGGAGGCCTGTGTCCCAGCAGTGGGAACATTAATAGGCTGTTGATGATGACAATGCATTAAGGGCGAGTCTTATGCTATCCCCCGGACTCAAATCCCAGTTCCGAGGTTGGTTCCGGGGGTTGTTAAGTTAAAACAACAAAAAAACTACTTCTACTGTAAAAGTAAGAACGACTGCTGTGCACGAGGTCTTGGGTTGGATTCCCGGAACGAGTAAAAAGTATTACTAGGTTTTTTCAACAGTAATTTCGCAGTAACAGCCACGTCTGGATTTATGCCCGATTGATGGCACGATCAAATCGGGCCCCGTGTCAATCGTGCAATGATTAATTACTTTCGGATAGACTGCAGATCTTCGAATGGATGGAGGAGAAGTTGAGTGATAAATGTGGGTCAAAGTTTAAGTCGCAAGATTTGGAATGATCTGTTTGTTACGATGGTAATTAAGAAATGGAAATGGTAATGACTATGGTATTTGTCTTGTTCTAAGTATGTTCAACTGGATATATTTATAGGTTCGATAGAAGTATGCCATAGTTCACTGGCATAATTATACAATTAGAAACTCATAGAATACGTTAGAGACATGCTTTAAGCTCTTTTGCACGCAATTATTGTATTTGACGACCTGGACGCTGATATACGGATACTTTTCGGAAATTAATTTCGTCTAATGTTCCAGTATCTTGCAAGTTTTCAAAGGTTAAAATAGGCCAGAAATATGAATAACACTTAAATTGTTTTGTCATTAACGATGTACTTTACCTTTATTCTCTTTAGATGAGACGCAAACATAACTGGCGAGATTAATCTAATAGCACAATTTGACATTTAATATCTAAACAAAAAGACTAACACAATCGTTCTCAAGACTATTGTTCCAACTTTAAATTAAAGAAACGCCCACCGGTGTCATTTGGGGACCTGTTCACCCCTTTAACAGTGCGTTGTTATGTTAATGAAAGGGAGGAAAGTTTAAATGTCACCCACGAGCGTTTATTTCCAACGTACGGAACCTTGGATAAGTAAGTAGACGCTTGAGACAGCTATTGACTTTTTTATTACGTTTACTTATTCATCATCATCACCCTGTTTTCATCATATTCTTCTTTAGTTCAGCGCGACACCCCGTCGTGGCTGCGGGTTGTTCGCAAGAGATACCGCGGCCTAACCTTGGTCGTCAGACTTTCGGCAACTGGCCACTTTACGACTGACAAAGATATACTACTAACTAATTTGCCAGCCGGAACCAACGGCACAAAATTATTTCTAACACATAGAGAGAACTCGCTATGTCTGATGATCACTCATCCACTCAACGTGCTCGGCAACTTTGAATATTGACCCGAATGGTTGTTGTAAGCTACAAGCTCTACGAAATAAACTTCACACCCACATAAATCTCCGCTTCACACTCAAAAACAAAGAAACTTAAGTAAAGTGCGAAGACATAAGCCGAGTTGTACTTACAAAGTGCTATTGAGACCTGATTTGAATATTAAGCTCTATTCAGATTATTTCTTTCTTAAATTTTCTTGTCATTACGTGTACCTAAGATTCTATGTTTTGAATAAGTAAGTAAACTGCTTTATTTCGGTTTAAAAGGAAATGAAAAGATTTTGTGTCTGTGTTAAATTGAACGGTTATTGTCGAATTATGTGTCAGTTGAAAAAAAAAGATTTTACGTTTGTAATAACCAGTTTTCAAAACAAGAATAAACAAGTAAATTTTGGTTAGCTCACTATTTCATCTCTAGGCTTACATAAGCAGACTGACCACATAATATTCAGCCTTGTAGCCAACATTTAAAAAATGTTATGAAAAATCGGAATAGCAATTTGCCTGACATAAACTATCGAGCCGGTCACAGAGAAACGAAAACACGGAACCAATATTATTTAATTTGTCAATCGCGATTGGATTGACATATTAAATAGTATTGGTTGCTCCCACTGATAGAGAAGAAGCTTGTGTCCCAGCAGTGGGAACATTACAAGTAATACGACACAGAACTCTTGAACGACGTTTGTGCCATTATAATAATACTAGCTGTTGCTAGCGGCTTCACCCGCTACAACCCACGGGAATATAAAATCGGGATGAAAACTATCCTATATGTTAATCCAGGTTATAAACTATCTGTGTACCAAATTTCATACAAATCTTTGCAGTAGTTTTTGCGTGAAGAAGTACCAAACATACACACTCACACACTAACACACTAACACACTCTCACACTCAATATTAAGTGTGATGTGATTAGAAGCACGCTTGGGAGGTGTGTCACCTACTTACTTCAGCAAGGTTAATATTACAATATTTACGTGTTTTTTAAGTCAAGATTTCAGGGTCCATGGAATCATATGTAGGTATGTTTGAAAATAACTTTATTCCATTATCACTTTTATACGCCCAAATTCCAACGCGTAGATCTCTATGGAGCCGAATGGCAGCGAAACCCCACCCTCAGATTTTCTACAGTGACTAACACACACAAACAAATAAATTTTGAATTTGATTTCTACCTACCCACTTGACATTTCCATAACATTTGCATGTCAAAGAGAGAGGTGTTTCGTTAATTAATGGTAATAAACTTATTGCCGAGAATAATAAACAGATTAATGGAGTACGGCGAGATTTTACCCAGGGTGTCAGATATGGGCTGCTATTTATTATACGGAGTATTATATCATGATATTGGCTGTTAACTTTATTTGGTAACAGCATGTAAACAAGCAATAATTATGCTGTGGGTCCTCCATAGCAAAACATCATACTGAGTAGGAACTTGCGTGTCGCAGTTACTACGTGCAAGCTAGTAACGTTTTACTAGACTACGGCGAATCCAAGGGGAATGATTTTCGTTCCATCCTGTTGTATTCATAAAAACTTGTAATGCGTTGCATGTTTGATTTGTTATTTTTTTTTTATGAGGTAGGCGTATTCTTTACTACAATCAAACTGAAACTCAAGCACAAAGCATTTATTTAAATTAAACCTTTATAGGCACTTTTGAATTTCAAAATAACAATTCATAAAAACAAAACTACGAGTGCAATACGTCATTCCGAAAGCCACCACGCCGAATCACACGCCGCTGAATGCTAGCAACAACGAGCACCGCGAGCACGAAAGCACGCAGTGACGCACACCGCTACAAAGAATGCACGCCGCAACGCGCAACCGCCGCCCCGAAACCCGGAGCCCCACGCACCCGCCGCCACGGCACGCGCCGCCACGCGCTCCCGCTTCAATCTTCTCCGCTACAATCTTGTCCTAAGGGCTTATTTGTTATCAGGCAATGTCAATAAACTTGTCCAATATTGCGTATAATCGACGCGGACAGCGACAAATAAGAGCAAACCTAATAGCAACATGAATCTACTTTTGGCACACAATATGTAAGAAAAAAAATTTTATTTGACAGAAAAACTTTGTCTCTTTTTCTCTCATTTCGACCCTCAAAAAATAAATCAATTTACAAAAAATCACTTACTTTTGAAATTTGACGCAAATAAAGTGGCTAAAAGCTTACTAACACACCAATCGATAGCATATCGTAAAGTAAACTACAGAAGCTTTATACTTAGCGAGATGCCTAGATTTTTCCTAGATATGTTGGGGTCGGGTTCCGGTCTAACTAGAAGCATCTGAATATCAGTATTTAACATGAAGCTCTCAAAACGGTGAAAAAAAACATCGTGAGCAAACCCACAACCAAAAAATTCGAAGACATGTGACATCTAACAACCCGCACTAGGCCCGCGTGGTACATTATAGCCCATTTCTCACTTTGAGAGAAGGCTTGAGTCTCTGCAGGGAACATTATAGGCTGATGGTGATGATGATGACATGGAACGACTGCCTATCTGACGTACACAACCCAGTTCCTTACTACCACGATTAGCCTTGGTAAGACTGGTTGTCAACTTAAAGAGTCTACCGACTACACCGATGTTAGGGTAGTTAACTAAAAAAATCGAATTAGTCTGTCAGATATATTTCCAAAAAATATAGGACACGTATTTTAATTTTTTTCACGTTAACTAAAAATTAAGACGGTACAGTGCTTCGAAAAGTCGCATTTGTTACCAGAAAGTAACGTCACCAGCCCCCCCCACTCACGATCTTCGACACGTTTTAGTTTTGTCAATTTTTATTCATTTGATAAAACAAAAAAAAACGTATTCAATATTTTTCGATAATCTTACAGACGGACTAAATAGAATGATATTTTTTTTAAGTCAGTCAACAGTCAGTCGGTCAGTCGTCAGTCTATGAAAGTATAGAAAAAGAACACTTGATACTTATTTCATTTCACTGTTATCAGAGTTGTCAGGCCGCCGATATTCCATTTTCTTATTTTTTGGAGAGTGAGAAATCATCAAATGACTTCTACCGACTGAAAACCACCCATATTCCTTCTTAGCCCTTTGTTCCCAGGCCGCGGCATCTTTTTCGAACAACCCGCATTACTATCGGGCGTCGGCCCCTTCGTGGAACACGAACGCGCCGTCGTTGTCGTCGTTTTTTTTTTGGCTGAAAATCGTCAAATCACCCCTCCCGCTATTAGGCAGAGCAAAAGGCAGTGTCAGACTTCTACTGACTAAACACCACCCATGTTCCTTCTTAGCCCTATATGTCGAGGCCGCCGTAACTTGTGAACAAAACGCAGCCCAACCCGATAGGCCTTTTTTTTTTTTTTGGTGTGTGTAAAATCATCGAATAACCCCTTCCTCTCTTGGGCAGAGCGAAAGTGAGTGTTAGACTTCTACTGACTAAAAACCACCCATGTTCCTTCTTCGCCCTCTATGTCGAGGCCGCGATAACCTGTGGACAACCCGCAGCCCCGACGGGCGTCGGCCCTTTCGGGCCCCTCCCATGTTGCTGACATCTCTTTGAGGCGCGCGTGGAACACGAACGCGCCGTCGACACGGCCTGTTTTCGTCGTAAGACGGACGGACGGCGAGTTAGCCCATCACCCACCGTCCACAGGCCCGCGTCTACGGTGGCCGGAGGTCATCGCAAGACCCCCGACGCCCGGAAACCCGATAGGCCTCAGACTTACATGCTGCACTTTAGACGTCGTCAAAAAATTATCTCAAGTGATAATTAAACAATACGCACAAAAATCCAAATATCCAATTGGAACTTCTATTCTTACTTATATTGGGAGTCAGTAACTTCGTTAGCGATCATTTTGACGTTCGAGTGAGCTAATTGAGTTCCGTGTTCGGTTTTTACGAGTACGTCGCGATCGAGTGGGGTGATCCGTGATATAGGTTTGGTGGGGTGGGGTTGTGTGTGTTTAGAACGTGTATGTGTGTGTGAGATGTGTGTCTAAACAATTATCGAGATTTTAGGCATAGAGGGATATGTATTTGTATTAAAATGGACGCGGGGAATTGGGGAGGAGGAAAGGTTTAACATAATAGGATAATTCCTAGTGCTTTTGGGGTTTTTATCAGAATTTTTTTTCAGTATCAGCTACTGAGTTTTGGATTTTTGACCGGTTGATTTCAATAAGCTCGCCTCCCGGTACATGAAACTTAAACATAACTGTTGAAAGTGGTTAAATTGATGAGTCTTCTTTTGCTCATTTTCTTTTTTGTGGATGGGAAATTTTCAAACGAGACGGAGTCAGACTTATCACACTAATATTTTAAAGGCGAAAGTTTGTGAGTGTGTGAGTGTGTATGTTTGTTACTTCTTCACGTTAAAACTACTGAACGGATTTGGATGAAATTTGTTACACAGATAGTTTAAAATCTGGACGACACATAGGATAGTTTTTATCCCGATTTTATCTTCCCGTGGGATAATTTTCGAGTTGCAGCGGGAGAAGCCGCTGGCAATAGCTAGTGCTAGCTAAAACCCATCCATGTACACTCTTAGCCCTTTGTGTTTCGGGGCTGCGATGTATCTTCCGAACAGTGTCGTAGCTCCGGTTGAGTTACCCTCTGCCTATCCCTTCGGGGATTACTGGCATGATGTTAAATTACAGCACATTTTGCAATATCAAAAAAAACCTTGCAAACGTAGCAGGAATCTGTACTTTGCATACCATACTTTGTACATATACATCAGACACAATTCTACTCTTTGTTAAATATACTCTGCTTTCAAACTTTTTAACTATGTAAGACTTGGCGTCAAAACTTTATAGAAAGTAGGTCTTTTGTGGAAACTTGTAATTGTTCCAATGCAGAACTTGGAAGAGTACTGCTTCAAAGCATTCCTTCTTATACATCGTGACTTGCATACCCACTGCATTTTTCCAATTCATCATAATCATCATCATCAGCCTATAATGTTCCCACTGCAGTGACTCAGGCCTCTTCTCTAGGACAGGGATGGGCAGTATCTACCACGTGCAGCCAGTGCGGGTTGGTAGATGTCACATGTCTTCGAATTTTTTGGTTCTAAGATATGGTTAAATAAAGGTGTTATTTTGTCGAGTTTTTGAAACATACACCATGCATAGAAAAGCTTCTCTGATTTCCGCATCAATATTTCAACGAACAAAAACCGGTCTTTTTCAGCCAATTTTTCAGCAGCAATATTTTATGACAGGTAAAATAAAAGAAGAACGAGTCTACGACTGCGAGTGACATTCTGACGTAGAGAAACGTCAAATTTGTTCGGAAATATTAGCTTTGACTGAATTTATTTGAGTTTGATGTATTGAGTGACAGTCTGAGAAGTTGCAAATATACTCAATATTTGTAACTCTTCAGACTTTCACTATCGTTTTGTTACTTTATTGATATTGACTTGACTGGAACTCGACCCACATTTTTTTACTTGGCATTTCTTGTTGTAATTATACACCACAGTCACCACAGTTACACAAAAAACAACTGGATTTAGAGAACCCCTTCCGCCTTTTTGGAAGTTGTTTAACAATAACGCTGTTTGGTGAAAAAAAAATAATGGTGTGATGACGATATTTGTTATTATTGTACTGTTTTGATATTTGTTGTATTTGTTTTGTTATTTTCCTGTGTTGTCTACTGTGTGTACATAAATAGTAAAATAAATAAATAAATATTTCCGTGGACGAGATTGATGATTTTGAAGACTATCGACTATCTAAAAACTCATCGTCATCTGCCTAGCCTTTTCCCAAACATGTTTTGATCGGCCTCCAGTCAAATTGAATGGAGCGGAGTACAAGTATTCTACATGGAGGGACTGCCTTTCTGACCTCCACAACCTAAGTAATACTGGGTAATACGATAGCCTTTGCTAAGACTGGTTATCTGACTGTCAGGTCACTGACTACCTGTAACGACTGCCAAAGATAGCCAAAATTAACGGTTCAACGTGCAACTTGTCATGTGAAGAGTGGTCTCCAAAACCTAATCTAGGCATGCGTGGCTTAACCTAGATTTTAATGAGAAATAATCGACAACTTTTAATAAAAAATGCTTATTAAGGAACCAACGTAGTTTTATTTTTGATTTATGAACTTGACCGTCTATGAACTTATGCTTACAAATAATACAAGAAAGTTCTTTACAAATAAGAAAACCATATTTTGTGATACCGTTGCAATGATTATAATTGCTAGAGACTTGTGATTAAGAACTTTATTTTCATCGGGAATTGTCTAGTTTTGACTCGTTCTTTTGTATAATATAAATAACATAGTGCATTAAACAATTTGAATTTGTACAGATATTTTAAATTATTAGTGTACTAGCTGTTGCCAGTGGCTTCGCCCGCTACAACTCGAACATTATCCCACGGGGAGAATAAAGTCGGGATAAAAACTATCCTATGTGTTAATCCAGATTATAAATCCGATTAGTAGTTTTTGCGTGAAAGAGTTACAAACATACATACATCCAAACAAACTTTCACGTTTATAATATTAGCAAAATTACACCACTGGCAAAATTTTCAGGAATTTCAGGAATTCGAAGACGACTTTATGTCTTTTTTGAAGATATCGATTTAATCATTATATTTATGAAAGAAAATGCTAAAGCCCTAATATTTCAATCCAATATTAATAAAATTCAACCTTACTTTATGTTGACTTTAACAAACATAGGTCTCGGCCTGACCTCTTACAAGACGCCATCACCTAGTACCCCCGATCCATAGTTTTAGACGATTATGCTCTGCTAGCTACGCCGTAGCTACGCCGGAGAAATATTTGCTACGCCGTAGCATATTTACTACGCCGTAGCATGTTTACTACGCCGTAGCATGTTTACTACGCCGTAGCATGATTTACTACGCCGTAGCTCCGATATAATAAACAGCGGTATCTGCCTGACCTCTAACACAACGTCATCAGTCAGTGCCCGCTGGTCATAGTTTAGACGAGGGTTGACAGCACAGTAAGGGATGACAATACCCTTGTTACTTGCATGGTTTACGGGTTAAAAATAAATGGCTGGATTTAATTTTATACACACTTTTGACTATGCGATGCGGAAAAGACGAAATTTTTTATGTGTATTTTGTGTTGTACAGTCGAACAAGCTCATAAGTATACAGCCAGCTAATTTGAAAAGACATGTTAGGCAAATGAACATGACTCTAAAGTAACTCCATTTCCCCGTCGGGGCTGCGGGATGTTGTAAGAAATACCACGGCCTCGACATATAGGGCCAAAGAGGAACATGGGTGGTTTTTAGTCAGTATAAGTCTGACACTCTCTTTCGCTCAGCCCAAGAGCGGGAGGAAGATATTTGATTTGATTTTCTACCCAACAAACAAAAAAAAGGAGTAACTCCACTTGAGGTAAATTGCAAGATTAGACATTTTTATAGATACTTCTTTTAGTAAAGTAGCGTCAGAATAACATAACAATAAGGTTATATCTTAAAAGAAGATGTTTTTCGTAAATTATATGTAAACTGGTTGGGTAATAAATAACTCCTTGAAACACGCCTGTATTACCGAAAGGGAGTGTAAGCAGAGTGTAGTTTGAGTGTAGCCATTATTACACCCACGTTTCGCTAGCTAGGACAAAGCCCTGTGTAATTGTAGGCGAGCCTAATTCCAGCAAACAAGCAGAAATATAGACTCCGTGGCTTCCTCTGACAACTTCCTGATGAAAAAACCCAATATCACTTATCAACATAAGACCTCTTGCTCAGTTCAGCAATAGGGATGTTTAATGACTAAAAAAATATGTTTCTAATAAGTCCGTCTGTTAGATTATTAAAAAATATTAGATATGTATTTTTTGCTTTATTAAATCAACAAAAACTGACGAAGATAAAACGCGTCAAAGATTTGAGTGCGGGTTTGTGACGTCATTCACCGGTAAAAAATGTCATACCGATGTCTTAGAATATGACTTATCGTCTTCATTGTTTGTTTACGTGTAAAAAGAGAAAATAATGTGTCTTATATTTTTTGGAAATCTATCTGACGGACTAATTAGAGTTTTTTTGTTAACTAACCTATTGTGTTTGCTCACCAACTCAACCAACAAAGTCGTTGAAATACTAATCTAAAATTCTTCCCAAACTTTCTCTTTTCTTTCAACCCTAAATCTGTCGAAATATTTGAGGTATTTAAATAACTCTTCGGAAACTGCAATTACCTTTCGTTCCGCTCATAAATGTCAAAAGGTTTCCAATAGGATGTTTAACGCGTTTATGGAAATGATAGCCAGTTCGTTTTCAGTGCAAACGGACCAACGATTACAGAAAAAATAGATATGGCTGTAAAATGACCAAAAATGTTACCTTCCTGATCTAAGACGTTTCAATTGTTTCTCTGGCACTTCATTTGGCTGCATTTTGTCGACGTTTTCCTGGTGGTCGCTGCGGTTGATTTTGGCTTTCAAGAGTTACAATGGTTTCCGAATAAAGAGGCGGGCTTGTCCAAAAAACATCCAGTGGGTGTGCTGACTGCCTGTTCCTTTAAAACATAACAAGTAAAACTCAAATTAAAAAAAATTAAATAACCTCCGACTCAAAACATAGGTAATGTTCGTTCCTACTTTAATTCGCCATAACTATTAATAATAATAATAATAATAAAATAGTTTATTGGTAAAACAAGTTTAGGTCTAAACAAAATTTTGTGATTGGACCCTCCTTTTAGGCAGATAATGCCTGTGTTAGGAGAGTCCGCTCTTCCATTTCAAGACGTGAAATACAAATAGCAAAAACATAAATATAATTTTATAAAGCTTATTTAATAAAAATTAAGACTAATAAATTAAATTAAAAACACGAAATAAACATTAAATCTCTTTTCTTAAAATCAAAAGTAGGACGAGTGACTGGGTCTGGGTATGTTGTATGTATGTGTGTGTAAGTATATGTAAGTAATAGAGTGTGTAGCCTGTAGAGTAGTGTAAGTAGTGCATGAGTGTGAGTGTGAGTGTGTGGATGTGTCAAGGTTTCAGAAATGTTTCGGTATCATTGTAATTAAGGGTTTGTATCCATTTCATTATTGTTTTTTTAGTGTCATAGGAGTTTTTGGGATAGATATAAATATATTTATTGATTTTATTGTACAACGCAGCAGATCGTTTACTAAATTGCATACTGGCAAGTAAAGTCCTTGTCCTGGGGATGTTAAGTATCAGATCTTTCCTTCTTTTTAACTGTATGCTAGAATCATAGGTAAGAGACTTATGTTTCTTTAATATTATTAGTGTAATGTAAAGTTTTCTTACTGAGAGCAGGTTGCTAAGTCGAAACAGGTCTTCAGTAGGATATCTCCGTCTTTTAAAATGCATGCACTTTATAAGAGCGCGTTGTGCCCTTTCCACCACTAGAAATTTCGTTTTTGCCGCGCCACCCCAGACAGGTATACAATATGAAAGCACAGACTGGACTAGCGCGACATAAATAATTTTAAGGAAGTCTTTTTGGTGGCCTGAATGATTAGCGGTGGTTTTAGGTACGACGTATCTAAGAGTTTTGAAAATCCAGGTTAGCTTCCTGACTCTATCTGCAACTTGCTCAATGTGTGGGTACCAAGTTAGTCTCTGGTCCACGATTACACCTAGGTACTTAATATAAGGCACTTTGTTGATTGTCGAGCAACCGCAACTTTTGCTATTATCATTATTGCAAGTATGTATTCTTATATTAAAATCTTTCTCTGGTTGAGTACGTTGGCAGACACTGAAACAGATGTAATTTGTTTTTGTGATGTTTAACGTAAGCAAATTAAGTGTTAACCACCTCGCGATTCTAGTCAGGCCTCTCTCAGCACCAAGCTTAACATCCTGCCAAGTATCACCAGTGAAGACGACAGCAGTATCATCAGCGTAAGAAAAGACTTTCGCGTTTGAGATATTAATGTTACAGAGTTTATTGACGTAAATAAGGAACAGTGTTGGCCCCAATACGCTTCCTTGAGGGACGCCGTATGTCATGCTAACATCCTCACTAGTGTACTGACCCACTCTAACCCTCTGTTTCCTGCTTGTTAGATAGTCCTTGAAAAGGCTTAGAGGCATTCCGCGAACACCGATATCTTCCAGCTTTCTTACAAGGATTGGGACAGAGACGGTATCAAATGCTTTTTTTAAATCTAGGAATGCAGTTATGCACTTTTTACCTTTATCAAGTATTTCGGTAATATGAGTGCTTAGAGCAGTAACTGCATCCTCAGTAGAAATACTTCGACGAAAGCCAAATTGTGATTCAGAAACTATGTTGAAGTCATTCAGGTATGTCAAAAGCCTTATATTTATAAGTTTTTCCAATACTTTGGATATAGAAGGTAATACAGAAATGGGTCTGAAGTTAGAGACATCGTCTCTGTCCCCACCCTTGTGCACTGGCGTAATAATGGCCAGTTTCAAGGAAGTCGGGAAGATGCCTTTACCAAAACAAAGATTTGCAAGGTGTGTGATGATTGGAACAATCTCTTTTTTTATGTATTTCAAAAACGCAGTAGAAACATTATCCCAACCGGACGCACTGTCCGATTTAAGACTCATTAGGATATGATTCACTTCAACATCGTCAGTGTCCAACATAACGAAGGAGTTGGGTTGTGTAGAGGAGTTGGGTTGGTCATCGTGATCATTGACCAAAGTTGGCTGAATTTTTTGAGCAAGGGTCTTACCTATATTTGCGAAATATTCGTTAATATAGTTAACGGATTCTGAAGGAGTCGATTTTATACTAAGTAGGTCTGAGTTACAATTGTTGGGTTTATTTGTAAAAGTTATGGTTTTAATGTTCTTCCAAAGTAATTTATTGTTAGTGACTGATTTTGTAATTAATTCTCTTTCGTATTTCCTTTTAATTTTTTTTACAAGATTATTACAGTGATTTCTATATCTTATATACGTGATTTTTAATATGTCGTTGAATGGATCTCTTTTATTATCTTTTTGAAGCTTGTTACGGTTTTTAATACAACGTAAAATTCCTGGGGTTATCCATGGTTTTATAATGCGCATGCTATTGGGGATTTTAGTAATGATAGTATTTTTATTTAGAGATTCAGCTAGTTTGTTTACCAACAGTTTAGTTATAGTTTCAGGATCATTACAGAATAGTAAATCTGATATATTACTTTTTTGTATGTACATAAGTGCTTGCTCGAAATTCACAGTGGATTTAGTTTTGTTAACAATTAAAGTATTTTTTATTTTTGATAAGCATAGAAGTGTGGTGTAATGGTCTGTAATACTGGTGTGTAATATAGCGATGGATGCCGAGATCTTTTGTTTGTTCAATTTTATCATAAAATGATCTAAACAGTTTTCATTTCTGGTAGGTAAAGTATGTCCAGGTAATATTCCGTACAGGGATAGAGCGTCAAGGTAATTAGTTTTGTTTTTGTGTTCAAGAGATGATTCTACATCTTTAGATCTAATGTTTATATTGATGTCTCCAGCTATGATAATATTTTTCTGGGTTGATAGAGTCTCTAGATGGGAACTTAAGGAGCTGATAAAAGCTTCAGTGTTCCTGTTTGAAGGGGATCTATAAATGCAAAGTAAAATGTTATTTAATACTTCCAGCTGCAGACAAGACGCTTGAGACATTTTTATTTCCTTAACCTTGGATTTTAGATTATTTTTTATGTAGACAACTACCCCATCGTTTTGGTTCAACCGGTGAGACGTGCTGTAGGACGAGTAATTATTGAGATGAGGGATAATTTTCCCAGAAGTTAGTCGACATTCAGTTAGTATAATAACATCGGTTTCAAACTTAAAATTCGAAAGAGTAAGTATGAAATCGTCAAAGTTACAAGAAATACTCCTTATGTTTTGAGCGACAACAGTGAAGTCGTTTCTTTTTATGTTTATGCGCTTAGATAACTCTGAACAGTCACATTCAATACTGCGCGCAATTTCAATGCTATCAATCTCATTAAGGGTTTGCAATTTGTCACCCATTAAACAAATTTTCCAATACAAAGGACGTGCTATCAGGGTGTGTTATTAATAGTGTAAGAATATAATGGATTTCCTTAGTTTTATACAACATTTGAAACCGTGTTTTTTTTGTGTATTTATGTGTGAAATGAGTGTTTTTGGTATGCTTTTGAGTAGGTAAAAGTGTGTGGATGTGTGTTGAGCGTTGCATGTATGAATAATTATTATAAAAAAATAAGTATACAGTAATGAAATACGAGTAGCAAGCTGCGTAAGGATACAAAAAATATGTTTGTGCGAAGTTATTGTTATTACAATATAAAGGACAATTGTTGTATACACATACAAAGAGATCATTTCGGGTCCGCATCAAATAGCCAGAAAATCGAGCCAAACTAAACAAAACAATTAATAAAACAGGCAAATACTTAAAAAAACAGAAAAACAATAACACAATATTATGCAGTAGTAACCAACTAGGACTCATAAGGAAATAGATATAATATCCTAGTCATTTACTGTTTCTCAGCTGATGGATTTGTTGCTCATTTCTCACAACAATTGTCGGTGAATGTTCGTCCTTCTTTAATAACACTTTCCCATAAGTAGTCCAGCAAAATTTAAATTCACCAGACTTGATTAAGTCCCGAGCAAGGAAATGTAAGCGGGAACCCTTTGAAGTGAGATGCTCAGAAAGGAAGATAGGAGTATCCTCTTGCGATTTAAAGCCTAGATGCTTACAGCATAGTTTGGATTTAAATTTAATCATAAATGCCTTACCCATTGTCATAATTTCTGACTTTAAGAGGGTCGAACCAGTTTCAACGATGATTGGCGTGTTAGTCATCTCACCATTCTTCACACGTGTTCTATATATATCTTTTATATCGCGTTTTGTGAGGGTACAGTCTAGGGTTTTAGCGAGAGACATAGTCATATCAATCAGGTCCTCCTTAGTTTCGTTTGCTCTTCTAGGTACATTCTTTATTACAAAGTTGGTCTTCTGGCTACTGATTTGCATCATTTCCAGTTTATCCTCTAGAATCCTGATACAAGTTTTGTCCTCTTTAGCCTGGCTCTCCAGTTGCTCAATCTTCTTTCTAAAATCCTCATTTTGGGCAGTAAGATAAGCGATTGAGCTCTCTATTTTATTATTAGAATTCCGGATTTCGTTAAGAGTCGAAGTTATGCGCAGAGTTTCTTCCTCATGTTTTTCAGAGAAGAGGCCCAGCATCTTTCTAATCTCTTCCTTAAAATTCTCTAACTGCTTATCAAAGGAGTCATCCATATCGTCTCGTCTTCTCTTCATCCGCTGGTGCACATAGTTTGGGGGTGTGTGTAGCTCCAACTGGTTCACGTCCGTTTCCGATAGCGACTTGTTCATTGCTGACTCCATAAGTATCAGGACACCAGAAATACACAAGATGTAATTGGACGTAACAAGCTCTGCTAATGAGTGGGCGGGGCGGGCGCGGTGCGTTGTCCAGTTGCGTGATTTATGGGTGTGGTTGGCACACAGACCAAGATGGCGATCATGCGTTAGCGCACGGGGGCGGGGCCAGCTACGGTGAATCACACCAAGTACCAGGCGCACACGTACAGCGGTGTCGTACGTAGCGTTTGACAGCGCAGTACCGACACCTCCACGAGTTTATGCACTCCTATTTTTCTGAACTGAATTTAAATTGAAAATTTGTTTAAATAATATTATAAATAATATCGACAGCACTGAGAACACGTTAGCACCTTACGGCGGTCCGGGGGAAGAGGTATTAAACGGCTGTACCAATTTCGCTAAGAACACTTTTGGATAAATAACCCTTTAAACAAAAAACAAAACTATTTAAAAATCGGTTTATCCGTTTCGGAGCTACGAAGCCACAGACAGACACACAGACAGACAAATATACACAGGCAGGCACGTTAAACTTATAACACCCCTCTTTTTGCGTCGGGGGTTAAATATAGCCATCACTGCAGCTATTTATACCACCTGTAACATAAAACCCTGCAAGTATTTATTCCGAAAAGGATTGAGAAAAGGCACCTTTGGTTTTGTGTATTAGGAAAATGAAAAGCCTGTCTTCTTCTTTATTGTGTGGTTAGTTTTATTAGTAGTATTATTATTTAGGTTACCGTAGACGCGGGCCTGTGGACGGTGAGTGATGGGCTAGCTCACCGTCCGTCCGTCTTATGACGACGACAGGCCACGTCGACGGCGCGTTCGTGTTCCACGCACGCCTCTAAGAGATGTCAGCAACATGGGAGGGGCCTGTAAGGGCCCACGCCCGTCGGGGCTGCAGGATGTTGTAAGAGATACCGCGGCCTTGACTTAAAGAGCTAAGAATGAACATCGGTGGTTTTTAGTCAGTAGAAATCTGACACTCTCTTTCGCTGTTCCCAAGAGCGGGGCCTTTTTTTTGGGGGTGGGAAATCATCAAATAACCCCTATTTGATGATTTCCCACCCCCAAAAAAAAGCATGCTGATTTCCTCACGATATTTTACTTCACCGATGCGAAACAATCAAAGATGTAGTGTCTTTGATTTGAACTCGAGACCTGTATTATATTGCTTGACAGTCCAACGGTCACAACAGGCTTTCAATTCTCGCTTAAGTAACAGCTAAGTTTCGTCCTATTTCTTTCTTTAATCTCGAGATTCGTCCCCCTCAAACCAATTGTGCTACTGAGAAATTCTTGATGGAACCCAATTACACTTTGCCTGACTCGGGAATCGAGCCGAGGACCTCATGACTTTATTACTGGACCAAAAAGGCAGTCAAAAAACACAAAAATAAAAATCAACTTTCTCATGTTAACACGGCAACTTGTTTTAAAAAAATCCATTTTTCGAACACCCGTATAGCTCTTATTTTTTATTCCTGTCAGTTCGTCAATGTATGCTATCAAATCAATACAACAAAACGTTTTTTCGTTTTTTCTTACGTGTCTACGGCTTTTCTGCCGTTTTTACGTTGGTTATAAAACTAGTCAGCTTCAGTGTATAGCGCCATCTCCCAGCAGTTAGTGGAACTCATATTTGTTTCGGGGATTGAAATGCGTTTGTTTTCGTTGCTTTTTGGTTGTAGAGCTTCGTTCAGTTTGTTATACTGCATTGCGGATGTCTACATTTCTGCAAATATTTTGACCAGTCACACTCTAGTTGTGTGACCGTCGGATTACCGAATCTCGAGTTCAAACAAAGACACTCCTCTGATTTTAAGGATTCATTTGCTTTGTATAATAGGGGATTGGACAAAAAAATGATAATTAGTCCGTCAGATAGATTTTCAAAAAATATTGGACACGTATTTTTTCTTTTTTCACATAAACAAAAAATTAAGACGACACAATGCTTCGAAAACTCGTGAATTCCTCGAAAACCTCACATGGTAGTACATTTTTCACCAACAAATGACGTCACAACCCCCCACTCACGATCTTTGACGCGTCTTATCTTCGTCAATTTTTATTAATTTGATAAAACAAAAAACATGGATCCAATATTTTTCGATAATCTAACTGACGGACTACTTAGAATCATATTTTTTTGACCCAGTCCGATCCCCTATTATGACTAACTTTTGGAGGAAAACATCGTGCGAAAACTAGCATGTCTGACAAAAAAAAAGGTATAAAAACTCTCATACCAGTTAAGGCACCAACCATAAAGCAGAATGATAAAGAAGATTGAGAAAATAGGAAATTATAGTGGGTTCATGTGTCTAGAACGATGGTTGATCAAGGGGCTTTGGGCTGGAGCATTTCCGACGTTTGGCTCCCAGACTGGAGCGGGCCGGGGCTGCCTTTAGGTGGCTCTTGCCCAATCTGGGGGGGCCAAACGCCACCTGCCGGAGGCTCTACGCGGGGATCGTGCGGTCCATGGCCCTTTACGGGGCCCCGGTGTGGGCGCCTGCTTTGAGGAAGCGGGCCGCCCACTACCTGAACGTGCCCCAAAAGGTCATGGCCGTAAGGATGGTACGGGGGTACCGCACGATCTCCCGCGAAGCGGCGAACCTCCTTGCCGGATTGCCGCCGTGGGATCTCGAGGCGATAGTCCTCGCGCGCCTGCATCAATGGCGCGCGGAGGCGCTGCGCCGGGGGGTCACTCCGCTGCCGCGGCAAATTGCTGCGCGGCGGACAGACCTCCAGTGCGATCTCATGGCGACATGGAGACAGCGACTGTCGCAACCCCGTGCAGGGCACGCCACGATAGTGGCGGTAAGTCCCCTCTTTGAGGAGTGGCTTGAGAGGCGCTACGGCGCCCTCACCTTCCGTCTGACGCAGGTCCTCACCGGACACGGTTGTTGCGGGAGGTACCTGCACCGAATCAGGCGGGAGGAAACGCCCGGATGCCACCATTGTGAGGATCGGCCGGAGGACACGGTGGAGCACACAGTGGAGGTGTGCCCCGCTTGGGCGGAGCCCCGCTGTGTTCTCGTAGCGGCGATCGGCGGCGGCGACCTCTCGCGCCCGGCCCTGGTGCAAGCCATGGTCCGGGGCGAAGAGGAATGGGACGCCGTCGCCTCCTTCTGCGAAGCAGTGATGCTGGCCAAGGGGGGGGGCGGAACGCAAGAGGGAGAGAACCTCTCGTCCCAGCCGCCGCGGGAGGCGCTCCGGGCGTCGGGGGTACCGCGATGACCTTCGGCCACCGTAGACGCGGGCCTGTGGATGGTGAGTGATGGGCTAACTCGCCGTCCATCCGTCTCACGACGAAAACAGGCCGTGTCGACGGCGCGTTCGTGTTCCACGCGCGCCTCAAAGAGATGTCAGCAACATGGGAGGGGCCCGAAAGGGCCGACGCTTGTCGGGGCCGCGGGTAGTCCACCGGTTATCGCGGCCTCGACATAGAGGGCGAAGAAGGAACATGGGTGGTTTTTAGTCAGTAGAAGTCTGACACTCCCTTTCGCTCTGCCCAAGAGCGGGAGGGGTTATTCGATGATTTTACAATTTTACACCCACCAAAAAAAAAAAAAAAAGGGGCTTTGGGCTTGTCCGTCCGTCTTATGACGACGACAGGCCGTGTCGACGGCGCGTTCGTGTTCCACGCGCACCTCGAAGAGATGCCAGCAACATGAAAGGGACCCGCAAGGGCCGACGCCCGTCGGGGCTGGGGAATACTGTAAGAGATACCGCGGCCTTGACATAAAGGGCTAAGAAGAAACATGGGTGGTTTTTAGTCAGTAGAAGTCTGACACTCCCAATCAAGTCCTCTCCCAGTCAAGAGAAAAGAGGGGTAGGGGTTATTTAAAGATATCCCACCCCCAAAAAAAAAAAAGGGGGCTTTTGGCTTAGCAATTACAACCAAAAAGTTTTGCTCGAAAAATGTCAAACGCCTTGTTTCAATTTAACACTGCCACAGTATTGAGGTAAAAATGTTTTACATACATAACGAAGTCAATCTGAATAAATTATGCGGATAAAGAAAAGGAGACATCTTTCTTTTGAAAGTCAAACTTTGAGGCATGCTCCTATTATACCATGTTTAATACAAGAGGGTTTATAAATTTTGTGAGGCACAATAGGCTTTGTATTTTGCTTGGTATGAATTGAATTTTACAGTATAACACAACATCACGACTTTAATGCCTCAAGGGTTAGACAGAAACCCGTCGGGGCTGCAGGATGTTGTAAAAGATACCGCGGCCTTAACATATAGGGCTAAGAAGAAACATGAGTGGTTTTTAGTCAGTAGAAGTCTGACACTCCCTTTCGCTCTGCCCAAGAGCGGGAGATTGATGATTTCACAACGCCAAAAAAAAAGGGTTGGACAGAAATGTACCTAGTATTACACCCAATTTTGCCAGATTTTTGAAGTCATGTTATGTAAAGATCCAGATTCCAAAGCTGTGACTGAATAAATACTGATTTTAGATCAGGAATCACACTTTTTTCAACCCGGAAATCATACTATATAATTATCATTTCATACTACACAGTTCAGGAAGCGTGCCATGGTTGTGTCACCAAGTGCGCTAGGCCTATAAAATACTCGTCTAAACCAACTAAATAAGAAGTTTTCAAATTAAATAAGAGGCTGTATGATTCGTTTTGATTAATCAAAAAAACTGAATGCTTACTTTATTCTGCTTTGGATTGATTTGTTAAAACAAAGCATACAGTCAATATCACAGACTTCCTAAAATGAAACGTCTCCAAAAGCCGTAAAACAAACCATTTGCAGCTTACAAAAATATGGAATTGAAAAATCAGTAAATGAAAACATTTTTCGCTTGAGAAAATAGTGTAAACGGTCCTTTAACACATAAAATCTTGAGCACGCTTAACACTAGCTGCACCAGTGATTTACGCCCTCTATAAAACACTTAAGCTATAATTTGAACTCTGCGGCGAATAGTTAGAGCATAATATCGTCGCTTTGCTTTATAATACTTTGTCATACAATGGCAGTATCCATAGATTAACAGATTGTTAATTGCCTTCACTAGTTCACTCCAGTCAAGTGAGCACACCCAATTCGCAAGCAAACTCATTTGTTTTTAAAGCAAATCATCGTGGATTCAGAACGAGACATTGTTTGAATTTCAAACATGATTTTTGAGACATGATGGGGGTCAAGAGCAGGAGAGGAGCTCGTGGCTTAATAAGAACTGCCACTCGGGTCGATCTTTAGGTTAAGCTGCGCTTGCCTAGGTCGATCTGTGGATGGGTGACCACCCATTACATACCGAGTTTCCTCCGTGCCTCGGAAAGCACGTTAAGCTGTTGGTCCCGGGTGCCATATATAGATCTTTGGCAGTCGTTACGGAGAGTCAGTGACCTGAAAGTCTCACCAAAGGGTATCGTATTACCTAGTATTAACTGAGTTGTGGAGGTCAGATAGGCAGTCACTCCATGTAAAATACTGGTATTCAGCTGCATCCGGTTAGACTGGAAGCCGACCCCAATATAGTTGGGAAAAGGCTAGGCAGATGATGATGGGGATCAAGAGCAGGCCCATTTTACAATACAAAAAAAAAACCGGCCAAGTGCATGTCAGTCCACGCACAATGTAGGGTTCCGTAGTTGCCCATCAGAATATGTAAACTCACTAAACTGATTAACTACCCTGCCTACCTGCCTCCGAATGAAGATTTTTATTGTAAAAATAAAACAAACTAACATTTGCAGTTTTGAGACCTGCGCTCCCATACATTATGTATAGGAAAATATTTCAAACAAGTACATCTTATAAGTTGGTCGACTATTACTCGTAAACTTGTAAAGCCTACTTAGCTGTGATAGTTTTCCTTTTATTTTCGTTATATGCTACTTCCATGATTTTCCTCAAACACAACCCGTATAGGTGGTTTGGGTTGCCAGACTTGAATCTAACAAAAAATTACACTAGCTATATATATTTCACAAACGAATTCCTCAATCAAATACTGTTCGAGCAAACTCGCTATATTTTTAAAGACCTATCATCCAACGACATCCTAAACAATGAACTTTGCGAGAAAAATAAATCATCCTCACTTTAATGTGTACTGGAGATACCCAAAAAGAAATAATTTTCAATATTTTACATTAGCACTTTGTCGACGTAACTCATTTGGAAACCCATGCCAAATTACAGCTTTCTAGTACTAAGAGTCTTTGAGATATAGTGCGGACAGACAGACAGACGGACATGGCGAAACAATAAGGGTTCCATATTGACTACGGAACCCTAAAAATTAAAAAGAGTATACTTAAATGGTTAGGTCATGTAGAGCGGATGGGTGAGTGGCGTCTAAAAAAACGTATTTACAAGGTAGATATGTGCGGTAACGCCGGGAGTGACACAGGACTTATACATGACATTATTGGTGAGGATCTATAGAAACTCTAGTTGTGTTGTACTCAAAACCAGCGTGCGTGTATGACCAGATGTGTGAACATTGCCGAGGCAAAATGAGTATATTGTAAGGAACGTAGCAGATGGCGTTCTGTGATTAACGTCTGTCCCACTGGAAAAAATATATATGAACGTGCATTCGCATGATGCTGTTTCACATTTTTCCATGTACAATGTTATGCAAATTCACTGCCTACATCCCCGGAAGGCAGTTATGTATAAATTATATTGCCTTTGCACAGGAACTTACCACTTTGCAAGTTCAATAAATGTTAATAAGGTACTCGGAAAGTTGTAGAACCGATACCATCGACTTTGTATAGTTTCAGAGCCCCTGATACTGTATTCTGTAATGTGTTTAAAAGTAGTTTGACATAGATTTTATGGGTTGGTTTGATGTAAAATTACGGCTGTTATGTTTAAAGGGTTATGCAGATTTAATTTTTAAAGAGAAGAGTTTATATTTTTCCTATACGAAATCCAGAACTACATCATTTTTAGCAATGATCCAAAAAAAGCACATTGGCCGATTACTTGGCCACTTCCATTTTTAGAAATGTTGAGGACTATTCAGATTAATATATGAGATGCTTTATGAGTTACTAGCGAACCTGCAGACGTCGTCCTGCCCGGACAGCAGCGCTACCTATCGGGTACAACTGTAAATCTAAACCGTTCTCGAATCCACTTGAACACGTACAAACATTTTTATCAAAATCGTCCAGCTGTTTAGGAGGAGTTCAGTGACAGACACACGTACAGAAGATTTATATCACAAACATAAGTTTATAACTTACAATGATCGGTTTTGATTTTGTAATGGAACTGAACTATCATAGACATCGAAAAGTGACTGCAAAAATGATAATCTTTGAATAAACTAGTGCAGCTTATTCACGAATTCTCAAATAAATGAATTAGGTGATAGACAGAAATCTGGAGATAAATCATGTAAATATCTCCTGGCCACCCATTGTTTAAACGCAGCATCACCAATTGAAAATGATGAGTTGTTGAAAATGCAAATGTAACAAAAAGGAGGATAGGAAAGAATTCATTGGACGGTCGCTGACAAGAAAGTATTCTCTTTTACCCTAATGGTTGGTGCAATTCCTGAAAAACCGGTGCTTAACCCTCAATTTTTTCAAGTGGCTCACCGTCCGTTCGTCATACGATGACGACAGGCCGTGTCGACGGCGTATTCGTGACTCATACGCGCCTCAAAGAGATGTCAGCCATTGCAGGGGCCCGCAAAAGCCGACGTCTGCCGGGACTGCGGGTTGTCCGAAGAGATACCGCGGCAACGGACACAAAAGGCTAAGAAGGAACATGGGTGGTTTTTAGTCAGTAGAAGTCTGACACTCCCATCCGCTCCACCCAGAGTGGGAGAAGTCATTTGATGATTTCCCACCAAAAAAAAGTTATACAAGTTATCGTTTTGCGTCCTCGTCAAACTCAAGATGGTAACAATTTTTATGATTCTTGACATAAATCGAAAATAAAATGAATAGATTTTTTGTGCTTTACTTATAAATGCAAATCAGCAAATGTGAACTAGACGTGCGTGCTAAAACGCGGCCCGTCAGCTTCGCGTCCTATAACCACACCTTCACACACACAGTTATACGCAAACGTTTAATCAACAATTACTTATTCTCTAAACCATGGCGCCGAGGTTATTCTGAAATATTAATTCTCGCTCCCTCGTATCTCTTACGCCACACCCTAACTCAATACTCGCCCTCATAAGATCCACAAATTGCTACATCAATCTCTTACATTGTCTTATTGTAAGCGTGTTAAAGAGATTCTTCTCCTTTTTTTATTATTTCTTTTGATTTTCTCTTGTACGTACTTATGTCAGCCTTTTATTAAGGTTCTATTCTTATTGAGTTTTTGATTGATTGGTTCGGAAAAGGGGTTTTTATTTGACCTACTTACTATTTGCATGAATAAACTGGTTGGAATAACGAGATCAAGCAGACTTATATATAGACTGTTCCAAAAAGCTTTATTTTGGCCTTTAAAGAAACGACAGAGCAGTATTCATATATTACGGTATACTAAACCCTTTTTTTAAGGATTGTGGGAAATTATCAAATGACTTGCCGCTCTGGGTGAAGCGGAAGGGAATGTCAGACTTCTACTGACTAAAAACCACCCAAGTTCCATCTTAGCCTTTTGTGTCCGGGGCCGCGGTATCTCTTTCGAACCACCCGCAGCTCCTGTAGGCGTCGGCCTTTCCGGGATATCTCTTTGATGCGTACAACCAACCTTCAAGACTGCTTCCCGATCCCCAAAATATTACTCCATATCGCAGTGTTGAGCAGACGTATGCGTGGTAAGCGATAACAAGGGTACTGTTTTCGCGACATAACTTAAATTGTGCGGGGCTGCCCTTATAAAAGGTGATAACAAAATATATATTATATGTCTACACTAATATTATAAAAAGGAAAGATTTGTTTGTTTGTTTGTAACGCTCCGAAACTACTGGACACTAAACATTCTTTCACCGTTGGGAAGCTGCACTATCCCCGGGTGACATAGGCTACTTTTTTCCCTGTATTCCCACGAGAACGGGACTACGCGGGTGTAACCGTGACGTCCGTTAGTATTACATAAAATATATTTTGGGCTTATTTAAGAGAGGTATCTTTTATGTCAGTTCTGAAAAAGTTCACCAAGCACAATGCTTGTAAAAAAGTTGGCAATTTTTTTTTTAAAGCAGTTATTTTATGTGCCCGTCTCAAATCTTTTATAAAATAAAAACAAAAAAAAAAAGATAAGGTGCGAACTAAATAAACAAACGAATCTTAAGTACGTTGACAAAATAATCTTGAATTCTCTCTTTATACACGGAAGCCGTCGTCGACCAATATTTGTACAGAATTTTGTAACCATCTTGGGTTTAAGGGTAAATTACTTAGTTTCAGGGAATAAACTGTGAAATTGGGGTGTTAGAAAACCATGAAAATATAATGGTTTGTTTGGTGAGTGAACTTGAGGGTTGTTCAAGGAATCTTTTCGGGATTTTGACAGATTTTATTTATTCAGGCCTGAAAAGATACAAGATTACATGATTTTGTAGGCTGTTTTCACACTAAGTGTACTTAAGGTATAAATCGACCCTCTACGGAGCCATAAACCAATTATTTTGTGCATCACATTAAAATAACTCGACGCAAATAAAAATGCTGAAAAAATCTACTTATTGGGGTGAAAACTCGCGTTTAGTGGTTAAAAAAAAAATTATTGTATTGATGGAAACAATTACTAAACAATAGAATAAAAAATCGTATTATAAGTTATTACTTTTACATTAATCACTTAAACTTGTCTATTGGCTTCAAGTTTAAGTGACCACTGCTCCATTAAAATTTAGGCTACAAAAATTTCTCACAATGTGGAAACAGAAACACTAACTCTTACTACAGTATTCACACTCCATTCCACGCCAAGACCTGGTCCTTCACACACACCGACGTGTAATATCATAAGGAAGTCATTACGACCTCTTTTGATCCTCCACAACCTCTTAGCAGATCCCTCTCAAACCTTTGAGCTGTCGAGGAGTATAATTTTAGCATATTTTTGTACGAGTGATCACTTTTCGGCTGACTCGTGATTATTTTGCTGGCTTTTTGCATGAGGATCATTTTAAGAGCCCATTTTTGGAGTGTGCGAAACAGGGTCGTCATGTCTGAATATTTAGCTCCTTTTATAACTATAGGTACCTAGTAGAATCATACTGTGGCAGATTTGTTGTATTTATTTATTTTAAAAAAAAACATGTACAATGTGACAGAAAAAAATTAAGTTATTTTTCAGACAACACAGAGACATAAAAAATTATATTATTTAGAAATGAGTGTTTGAAGAAAAATAGTTAATAAAAGAAAGAAGGAATTAATGCAGAAAGAGCTAATATGGAGCGTCCCTGTTGGGATCAACAGGACACAAATTTAGCTATTGACATATTCCTGATGCAAAAACCTAAACCTATACTCAGCCAAACCTGGGAATCCAACCGTTTTCCTGTTATATGCTGGTAAAGAAGGAGTGAGGCATTATAAATTATAATTATTATAATTATTATTATAATCGGCCACGTGATGGCTTCCGGCCACCGTAGACGCGGGCCTGTGGACGGTGAGTGATGGGCTAGCTCGCCGTCCGTCCGTCTTATGACGACTACAGGCCGTGTCGACGGCGCGTTCATGTTCCACGTGCGCCTCAAAGAGATGTCAGCAACAAGGAAGAGCCGCAAGAGCCGACGCCCGTCGGGGCTGCGGAATGTTGTAAGAGATTCCGCAGCCTTGACATACAGGGCTAAGAAGGAACATGGGTGGTTTTTAGTCAGTAGAAGTCTGACACTCCCTTTCGCTCTGCCCAAGAGCGGGAGGGGTTATTTGATGATTTCCCATAAAAAAAAGGCATTATAAATTGATCTTAAAATTATACAATGTCTGTTAAAATCATACAATGTCTGTTAAAATTATACAATGTCTGTTAAAATTAATTTCATGTGCAAGTCCATAATTGTACAAACAAGAGTCTAACTCACGACCCTTAACTCGCCAGCCCAGACCTTTAGACAATTTCAACTTTTCTCCGGACAAAAGGGGTAAACAAGAAAGGATATTTCGAAACTCCAACCCAGTTCTAACAAAGGGTAGAAGTTTGTATGCAAAGTCGCAGTCAAGAGCTACTTAAAATATTTCTCTGCTGTACTAAAGTAGTATATATTTGAAGCAGCCATATTGGATTTGCTGTGACCTCACGTTCCTTATGGCGCTGTCCGGGATGTTGTAAAGGACACCTCTTTTATTTCTATGTAGGAATAAGCAGAAAATGTTAAAGTTGTGGGGAAATATAATAAAAATAATGAAAGCCTGCTATTTTCTGTTTAGCGGTAGGTACACTGGTACATAGCATAAAAAGAATGACGGTTTAAAAAAGGTTTTATGCAGTTTTAAAGTTGGCTGACATACTGGTAATCATTTTGATATAATATTATAACGTTCACTTTCCAAGTAAGAATTCCCGAATTTGAAAAATATTTATTTATTTTGGTTAACCAACAATTGTTTGCACAATACATTTTTACAAAACACTGGTCATAAGTACATTTATAAGTGCAACAATTACACCACACCACACACACACACCACACCACACCACAAACACACACTCACACCACCGCTTACACCACATGCACTATTTGTGGTTATATTATATTAATCAAACTATAATGCTTTGATGATTGCATAAACAAAACTATAAAACTAAGTTCTGTTCAATTCTGTAATTCTCATGAAATACTGTAAATATCTTGAAACTAGTTAAAAATGTATTTAAATAGCTAACACTAGTCTTATAGAGGTCAGTCGTAGTCGCATGTAATATGTCGCATGTATATGTGTGCTTAAGCTAATGGCAACTAGCACCTGACTTCTATATCAATGAGAACGCCATGAAGGAGCATCAGGTATCAGTGGCATGCGACTACGGCTGTCCTCTAAAATAATTTTACTTATAATACGTTAAATTGAATTATTCAAATTATCTACTTACTTGACGATTTTTCTTGTTTTCTACTTTTAAGACCGCGGTTTTATTAGTCAGCGATTTTATTTGTAGTTGGGATTCGTTTGTGAAATATTAAGCTTTAAAGTGCAAATTTTTATTAGACTCAAGTGTGCCAACCTAAACCACTCATACGGGTTGTGTTTGGGCGTGTCAAAAAAATCATGGTAGTAGCATATACAATAACGAAAATAAAAGGAAAACTATCACAGCTTCAGGTTTTACAAATTTACGAGTAATAGTCGACCAACTTATAAAATGTACTTGTATGAAATATTTTCCTGTACATAATGTATGGGAACGCAGGTCTTAAAACTGCAAATTTAATGTAAGTTTGTTTTATTTTTACAATAAAAATAATCGTTCTGAGGCAGGTGGGCAGCGCGGTTAGTCAGTTTAGTAAGTTCACATACTTTGATGGGCAACTGCGGATTTGCCGATCCTTATATTGTGCGTGGTCCGACATGCACTTGGCCGGTTTTTTTTTAGCTTTGTGCGCTCACTTGAGTGAGGTTCCAAATGAACATCAAGTACTGAAAACCACTGTTATTTCTCATAGCTTTGCGAAGCCAATCCTCTTTGCAACAAATCTGCTTACAGTCGGATAACAAAAGGGATCGGATTTGTATCCACAGGAGTCGAAACACAATTTAACACAATTTGTTTACGATAGGGTAGTTGTCTTGCTCACTTGCCTGAGCTATTTCCTAGATTTATTGTTGCTACATTTTCTCGCTGAGAGTGTAAGACGGTGGGGGAATGACGGTGTGTGAATTTTCTGTGTGCATTAAAATGGGGTGTCGCATGTCGGATGAAATGGATAGAAGTCTAGAGATTTAAACTAAGTTAGACGGAGAAGCGGTTTGACAACCAGTATTATGGGTGTACATTTTTCACCCGACTGCGGCGAAGCCCAAAAGGAGGGTTATATGTTCGGCGTGTATGTTTTGTTTAATTGAAAATGTGCTTGTTTTATGCTTTTCAGTTTTTTCAGTCGGGTTTTCTGTTTTTAAGTACTTTTATTCATTAACCTTCTTCTAATGTGTCGTCACACTCTTAGCAGAGTGGTCGTTATCGTCATGACATGTCAAGCTTCACAATATAGGGTAATTAACAAAAAATAAATAATTAGTCCGTCAGATAGATTTTCAAAACATATTGGACACGTATTTTTTCATTGAAAACTCGTGTAACTTTATATTCTAAGACATTAGTATGGCATTTCTTACCGGTCAGTAACGTCACCCCCCCTCAAATCTTTAACGCGTTTTATCTTCGTCAATTTTTATTAATTTGATAAAACAAAAAATACGTATCCAATACTGTCGATAATCTAACAGACGGACAAATAAGAATCTCATTTTTTTAAGTCAGTAAACATCTCTATTCTACGCTATTCCTCTCGTACTGTTGTTTGCCTCGTGCATTCGTGGAGTGGAGAGTATTTAGTGCAGTTTTGATTTGGTCAGTCCAGCGCATTGGTGATCTACCGCGCGCCCTCGTGCCGTCGGTTTTGCCCTGAACCATGAGTCGCTCCACTGACGTGTCCTCTGGACGTGTTTATATTAACGAAGGAAAATGCCACTTCTTGTTTACCACGTCATTGAAATCATTTTCTTTATTCTGGATCTTATTATGTGGGAAACATCTAGTTGCGGAGATATTGGGAGCCAAAATTCAATGTTTTTTCACAAGTATTTTTTAAAAATTGGTTTTTCATTTTAAAACTTCACATTGAAACAACTATTCAATGCATCCATCAGCACAGTCATGCAATAAAACGTGATTTTACGCCGCTTAAAATAAAATCGTCAAGTCTTAATTTTTGCGGAAACACTTAGTTTGACATAGAATTTTTGGTTGACATTTTTATGAAAGGTCTGTTTGCACCTAGAATGAAGTTATTTTTAAGCGACTTTTGTTTTTTTCACAAAGAGTAAATAAAAATAGAACATCTAACAAAGCTAAGCTGTGCCTTTGAAGAAATGAGACCTCTTCAGGCAAGGGTTAAGACAACAACTCTTTAATTAACAATTAGGACCTTTTGGATAGCCAAGACCAGTTAAATTAGGTCGTTTTTTCCTTAGCAATCTCTTTTTAATTAAAAAAAGACAATGTTTACACTTTTTATGGTGATTAGCTCTCTAAATTTTCTAAATGTAGTAATTAAAAAAATGCCAACAATTACTGTGGGATTATGGCAAAATGAAATAAATGTTTATCATCACATCAGTTTTAAGTTAAAATTCTGAACATTAATAGTTTTTGTCACTATGATTTACGCACTAAAGATTATGTTTTGTATAGTTTCGGACCCGGCATCGCAGCCGCAAAGTTTGTTGAACTCAAAACTAAGATAACTTTTTAGTTTTTCTTTGATTGCTTGGCAAGATGTTTTTACGTATGAAACCTTCGTGACATCTCTTAAGCATTCCTATGCCCCACCCTAATTTATAAGTGGTCTGGCAGCTTGTTTTCCTATTCAATACTTACTTATACATTTTAAATAAAGACTCAAATAGAAAACCATGTCACATAAAAACATAAGATTTATTCACACAATACCAGGTCAAGCTATTCCATTAACCTACACTTAATTATAGAAAACGCTTTAAAAAACTGCTGCTTTTCAAGTAAAACGCTACGATCACGATCAATTGCACTTTTTACCCTATAAAAGAGGTACAAAGGGGTAAAAAAAGCTGGTTGAAAGCTGAAGCGCTCATGCGAACGGGTCTATTTTGGAGCAATATGCAAATCTAGGTAATTTGTCCTACTGCCCGTGTTTTCAGACATCGTGAGGTGAATTTTAAGCCGATATAGAGCTCTAGGTTTTTTTGTGACTTTGTGTGACAGTTGGGGTAAGCAATACGTATCGGGAAAAAACTAACACACAAAAAAAGCAGAACAGTACGGTCTAAGGCAGGCATTACTGATGTTTGGTAATCAATCTGCCAAGTTAAATAGCGACTGGGTGGGTCACGTTTCTAGGATGAAGCCGTACAGATTGGCGAAGATTGTCACATAGTGGGTGCGTGAATACGGCCGTCGTAACCGAGGTAGGCCCAAGTAACGCTATCGTGACGATCTGGACTCATTGTTAACAAATTGGACGGAGAAGGAAACAAACTTGGAGGCCTTTGCCCAGCAGTGGGACAGCGTGGGCTGTTTTAGCAAAAACGGAAAATAACTTCACTAAAAACACGCAAATCGAAAAATAACATGATTGTCGGAAGTCAGTGACTTGTCTGTTTCATTGCCTTTCTATCCGACAACGGCGAAGCGGGGCTGCCACCACTGGGCCACCACTGCTCTGCGACCACCCATGTTCCTTCTTAGCCCTTTATGTCGAGGCCGCGGTATCTCGTACAACATCCTGCAGCCCTTGTTTTATTGCTCCACTTATAAATACGTAAGTGTTACGGAAACGGAAATAGAATGAATAAATCACAGTATGTCTCGTTGAACAACGTTTTTACTTCACTATAACGATGTCCATTTCCTGCTCTCATTTCTTTTTTTTTTAAAAGCACGTAATATTTTTTCTTTTGCATTACATAATATAAGTCTTGTGTGTAATGATATCTTTTTTTTTTTTTTATTGTAAAATCCTGCAGAGAGTGTTCGATTTTCAAATAGAAACCTTTTACATTGTTTTAGCTTTTCTATCAGAATTAAAGTAAACTTAAAAGCCGAACAGCGGTATTTAGTCCACTTTCGGCCCCTAAAAAAAGATTTGTTCGTTGGTGTCTACTCGACCCTTAAACATAGTCCACTTTCGACCCCCAGGGGGTGAGGTTGAATTTTCATTGAAAGGACATGCATACCTCGTCCACTTTCGGCACTAGCGCAGTGAGTTGAGTTTGCACAAAATCCGTTCAGCGGGTAGTGTCATGGGTTCTACCTAGACAGGCGCATTATTTATTTCATCACCACTGCTCTTAAAACGGTGAAGAAAAACATCGTTAGTAAAACCGGGCATCCTACAACCAAAATTTCGAAGACATGTAACATCTACCAACCCACTCTGGGCCCGCGTGGTGGATTATAACCAATTCTCGTAGAGAGGAGGCCTGTGTCCCGGCAGTGGGAACATTATACGCTGATTATGCTTATTGATGTTGAAATAAGGTTACTGTTCTTGAATAAAGAACGAAAATAAATATGAACATTCCACAAGTCATTTAGTAATTATGTTAATTCACTATTCTTTTCTGATTAATGTCGTTGCGAGATCCAAGACAGTTAAATCGTTTCTCTGGGACTTCGTCGAGCTTCATTGTCTCGGCGCTTTTGTTGTGGTCGCCACTGTTGTTTCTGGCTTACAAGAGTTACAGTGGTTTGGGAATAGTGTGGCGGGTTTGTCCCATAAAAAAAGTTTTTTTTTCATCTAAAAGTAGATTGTATTATCGATAGAGTTTTAACATTTACCAAGATTTATTTAAAAGGAAGTTAACACAATGCACAAACATCTAATCAGGAACACACGTCTACGAGATACAAATGTATCGCAAATAGAATTGTTTGGCTCCAGCGCAACGAACCCAACCCCTTTACGTAAAAGTTGGATAACACCATACATAAAAAGATTTTTGAAATTTAAAATCTTTCGTCGCCAGTAGCTCGAAAGCGGTTACAGACTTACCAAGAGATATTGTGTTGCCCAGTACTGATTGGGTTGTGGAAGTCGGATACGCAGGTACTCTGTACAAAATACTGTTGCGTCCGATTACACTATAAACTGACCCTAAATAGTTAGGGATAGTATCCACTACAAAAATACTTCTACCACATTAGACTTTAAAATACTAAGTGTACCTATAGATACACCTCTGCTCAACCATTTGAATATTACAAGCATGAAGAGACAACTTGAAACTTTAAGGTTTTACAAATCATATCATCATCTGTCAAGCCTTCTCCAAACTATGTTGAAATGGGCTTTCAGGCTTATCGAATGCCGATTTAATAGGTGGTTACGTGACTTTTAAATATGATACTGTTTAGTTCTACGAAAAATATTGGATGCATGTTTTTTGTTTTATCAAATTAATAAAATTTGACGAAAATAAAAGTCAGCGTGTCAAAACTGTCATGTAAAATGCCAATTTCGGTAAAAAATATATTAAACTATGACGTCGCACGACTTTTCGAAGCACTGTATCGTCTTCATTTATTGTTTACGTAAAAAAAGAAAAAAAATACGTGTACAATATTTTTTGGAAATCAATCTGACGAACCAATTAGATTTTTTTTTTACGTGTACAATATTTTTTGGAAATCAATCTGACGAACCAATTAGATTTTTTTTTTGTCAGCTACCCTATACCAGTATTTTACATGGAGCGACTACCTATCTGACCTCTACAACCCAGTTTGTACTGGGTAATATTATATTGGTAAGACTGGTTGCGCCTCCCACTAGGTGGACCGATTACCTGGTGAAGGTTGCGGGGACCCGCTGGATGCGAGACGCACGGGACCGATCAATGTGGCGACACTTAGGGGAGGCCTATGTCCAGCAGTGGACGTCTTTCGGCTGAAATGATGATGATGATGAAGAATGGTTGTCAGACTTAATTTTATAGTTCTCAATTCACGATCTTTTTCGTTCATTCTTTCACTCAAAAACAACAGAAAAGTTAAAACTTAGTGCACTCATTATACTTTTGTGAATACTCGTGGAAGGAAAGAAATACAATTCCCGGAAACTTTTCAAATGTAAAATTTTAATAAAAACTTCTTTGAAAAGTTTTTCAATCATATTCTTTTATTGAGTTTTATTTCGTAAACGTAGTAGAAAAAATAAATGATTTGACGTGGTCTTGTAAAGTTCCGAATACGTAGGAATGCGAGGAAAAGTCTATAATAAGTGAATAAATAACAAAACATAACACCAACCCTGTAATACCGGGCTGCAGAATGTTGTAAGAGATACCGCGGCCTTGACATATAGGGCTAAGAAGCAACGTGGGTGGGTTTTAGTCAGTAGAAGTCTGGCACTCCCTTTCGCTCTGCCCAAGAGCGGGAGGGGTTATTTGATGATTTCCCACCCCCCCAAAAAAACCCCGTAAAACCCGAAAGATTAGGCAGAGGTGTTCCCATATAAGTGCAGTGTTATGTTCAAGTTTTTTATAACAGGGGCCAGTCGCGGGTAAAAGCTAGTCCTACTAATATTATAAACGTGAAAGTTTGTAAGTATGGATGTTTGTTACTCTTTCACGCAAGAACTACTGAACGGATTTGAATAAAATTTGGTACACAGATAGTTTATAACCTGTATTAACACATAGGCTTTTTATCCTGAAATTAAATCGGGATAAAAAGCCTATGTGTTCCCGTACCTTCCCGTAATATTCGAGTTGTTGCGGGCGAAGCCGCTGTCAACAGCTGATATTTTTCTAAAACAAAATTAACATAAGTTACAGCGTAAGTAAGTCCACTTTAGTCGGACTTAATTAGCTGTCTGCGAGTAAAAGTATCCGTAACATACTCATATACTTTCACATGCATTTAGTAAAAAGTTGTTATTTGAAAATAAACTTTTTTTTTTTTTTTTTTTAGATTTATTGGTGGCCCAGTGGTGGCGGCCCCGACTTACAAATAGTGAGTCATGGGTTTAAACACAGTCAGAGTCATTACTTTGCGTCATTCATTTCATCACCTCTGCTCTCAAAACGGTGAAGGAAAACATCGTGAGGAAACCGGTATGTCTTAGAACTAAAAACTTCGATGACATGTGACATCTACCAATACGCATTGGGCCCGCGTGGTGGATTTTAGCCCTATCCCGCTCCTAGAGAAGAGGCTTGAGTCGCTGCAGTGGGAACAATATAGGCTGATGATGATGATGCTGATCGATGCTACATAGAATACACTATAATGCATCAGCAGTCGTCTTATTAGCAGAAATAGGAAGGTATTGCGGTTACTACCCCGTACCGACAAGCTCTTTCACAAAAACCCCTTTTACCCGTTTGGCCTTTCCACCAAAACATTGCTATCTAATCTTAGGCCTTAGGGCCTCCACAAAAGATACTTACTCTGTTCGTATCTAAATACAGTCTCAGATCAAAGGGCTCGCTCATGTGTAAGTGACCTTATGGAGGGCTGCCAGTCCAAGGTTTTTGGACCTATGTGTGACTTGTGGTTTTGCTTCTGTATTTTAAACTTACCATCACGCCTGTTATTTGATTGGTGGTATGCTACTATTGTTAATAACGCTTGAAATTGTTAAGAAAATCCGATTGATATTGGGCGATATTTTTATAAAAACTTTACGTGAGTGAGGTTGCAGGGCGATGCTAGTTTATAACATTTCCAAAGTTATTAAACAATTACCAATTGGATTCTACAAGATGTAAATAAAAACCCTTCAAGAACCCGTCAACCAAGCATTATATACATCAAACTACCCTATGCAAAATTTGTAGCAATCTTTAAACTTTGTGCTAGTGGATGCTTTGAATTATAAACGGGTAATGGATGTAATTTAAGTAAAGTTATAACCTAAAAACTAGAATTAAAAAAACAGCTGTGAAAAATTTGAAACTTTGACCCCCAATATCTCCGTAACTAGAGGGTTCCCAGGTATAGTCTAATCCAAAATAATGATCGCAGTGACGGGGAAAATACGTTCCTTTTGGCTTCGTCAAGGGTACTTTTACACCCTTTATACCTACAACAAAAACATCGTCCTCATGCATCGTTTTCCACTAGTTAATCGAGGTCAAAACAACAAAAACGAAAGGCACTTGTTCTCCCCATCAATAAGATTTTTTTTCTGGACCAAACCTGGAATCCTTCTAGTTGTGGAGAAATTGGAAATTGGAAGTCAAACTTCTAATACATAACTTCTAATGTCTTTTTCCATATTTGCAAAATAAACACTTACCTACTTACTAACTTTTCACAAGTTTAAAAAAAAAGAAACTTATTATATTTGTAACGCACTTAAAAACTTTTGCAGGATTTAAAAAAACCATATCAGAATCACTACTTTAAGAACTTTTCTTGCAAAACCACTTCTTCTTAATATGTGGACAGTAAGGTCTAAAGACCCCACACATCCCGGTCAGGGTTTGTAAACTGCCTCAAGGGCCTTTGACAGGGTTTGACGACCGCCATTTGGCACCGAATTAAACGTGCTTTCGAAGCACGGAATCAACTTTTTATCAGACAATCAGATGACGAATCATCTGATTGTCTGATAACCTACAATTTCCTAACCAAAATTGAAATCCATTAATGGAGTTATTATAAAAGCGAGCAACCTAACGCCATCTATCGCGATTCAGTCAAACTTCGTGTTGGAAAGTGCCGCAATAACAACTTCGTGTTGGAAAGTACTTGTACTATTAGTAACTAATGCTATTGTACTTTGCTAATATATAATGGTTATATATTTAGATAGAGCAAAACATAATTATCACAGTCATCTTCCTGCACTTATGCCATTATATTTGGGGACCGCGCAACACGTTTTCGTCATTTATTTTAAAATTTTTCACCTACGATTAATAGAAATTCACGGAGAAAGTTATTTAACTACAAAATATTTGAAATCACCCAGATTGTTATAATCTATTTTGCTGAGCATTTAAAGTGAATGCAACAAAAAAATAGCTACACATAACATTACATTACAACATTTTTTGCTACATTTAACATTTATACCCACGTTGATTACCATTTAAATAATAGAGCACAACAAATAAGCTTAGTGGCGTAGAATTGTGAAAAAAAATACTCATCATCAACATCAGCCAATAAAGTTTCCACTGCAGGGACTCAGGTCTACTTTCTAGGAGGGTGATAGGCTATAATCCACCACGCTTGCCCAGTTCGGGATGGTAGATGTCACATGTCTTCAATTTTTTTGGTTATAAGACAGTTTCCTCACGATGTTTTCCCTCACCGTTTCGAGAGCAGTGGTGATGAAATAAATTACACAAAGTATTACATGACTGACCGTTTGTAAGTCGGGGCCGCCACCACTGGGCCACCACTGCTCTCCTAAAAAAATTACTCGTTGAACTTTTTTTTTATCAAATACTAACACACACAAAAAATTAACAGACTATTATTATTCTTTTCTAAAGCTAAGCCATTTAAGACCTTATCAACATAACCTATCTCTGCCAAACATAGAAAGTCGTAAATCAGTATGGAAGCTTAGTATATTATCTGAGAATCGATTGGTATTATTTTAGGAGTGGGTCCGTTATCTATCTTTGTCGCTGTGGCGCGTTTGAATGGGAGAGTTTACTTGCTTGGTTACTGGCTTGTTCACTTCCCTGTACAGAATAGTTGGTTTAAAGTTTGGAGGATTTTTCTTTCTTTTGTGCATGTTTCTTATGATATGTATGTTTTTGAGGTAAATGTTAAACAAATAATTATAATGGTTTAGAACTAACATACTAGTCTTTAAGGAACTTTTACCAATTGAAAGATGTGATGACGATCGTCCATGTTGCCCTTTTCAAACTACCGAGAATTAATTTTATGATGTCTCTATTTTAGCACTAATTAACTTTTGTATAATGTCAAAATATTTTGTTTTAAAACATTAAATTAAGGAAAAGCAAATACCTAATACTCTCGGCAGTATTAATGTTATCGTCGTCAGCTTAGCCTAGTCTTTCTTACAATGTTGGTTGGCTTTCAGTCTAATCGGATGCAGCGGCATAGCAGTATTTTACAAGGAGCGACTGCTTATCTGATTTCCAAGGACCAATCTAGGCAAGCGCGTGCGTTCGTATAACCATGAGCTCCTCTACAGTATTGAGTTATGGCCTCAAGAGTGAGACAATAACAAGATAATCAACAAAACTGATTTTCAATTATAGTTTTAATACCAAAGGTTGCATATTACCATGTTTTATATTTATGCCATCATTTTTGTCATTCATAGTATCAAAACGATCCCTTCGCTTTGATAAAACTTCGAAAGTATTCGGAATTTATGCAAATAAATATTTTGATTTAATTGTAATTTTAAATGTAATAAATCATTGCTTCAACGAGTCAAAAACGTCTGGCAAGTTCTTGTCACTACTGGCGCAAATCAACTCGCTTATTCAAACACACTCGGGTCGATGACGGCTCCGCAGCACCGCATCGCAATCCGCATAGGATGGGGCCCAGAGGCGAGCGTTTTGAAGTTATTATAAGCGATAGCGTTTATTTATAACAAAACATCACGACTGTAATCCCGAAGAGTAAGGTGGAGGTGTATTTAATATTACACCCACTATTATCAGTCAAAATAATGGAGACGATCTTATTGCTTACCAAAAGAGCCTAAAATGCTGATAAATGGATAGCTACTGCAAACCGCTATCGTTTAACAACTACTCATAATCGCCGATTTCATAGCCATGCACTCAAAACCTTTTCTGTTTTTGCCCGCGCAATTTAGCGTGAACCGTCCTGGGTTCGAATCTGGATTGACGTAAAAGGGTTTTTGCGCACCATTTGTGGAAAAATAGCCGTTGACTTGGCCAACCCTTTTTCTGATTTACTGCTACTTGTATGGCTTGCGTTGTGAAAATAATATTATTGAAGTTTTTCAAATGAATAAAGCATAGCTGCAAGAGCTGACGCCTGCCAGGACTGCGGGTTGTTCAAAAGAGATACCGCGGCCCCGGAGACAAAGGGCTAAGAAGGAACATGGGTGGTTTTTAATCAGTAGCAGTTTGACACTCCTATCTGCCCCACCCAGAGCGGATGGAGTCATTCATCTAAATTGTGTGTCATCATTTACCTAAATTGTAATATTTTATCTGGAAGCATCATCTGTATAGCCTATTTCCAATTCATTCAGTCTACCCAGATGTATTTTAATATCAATATAATATGCGGTGACTGCCATCTAACCTTGATGAGCTGTCTAAAGTTATACAAGCAGACTTTCACACTTCATTTTCAGACCAGTCATAAAGTTTTGTTATGGATAAGCATGTTCGCTCCCATAGACATGGCTGTAGGCAGAAACTATAGAACGCTACCAGTTATTTTGGAGGGTAAAAATTCATTAAATGCTGTATGCAGGCCGATAGGGAGTGTCAGACTTCTACTGACTAAAAACTACCCATTTTCCTTCTTAGCCCTTTGTGTTCGGGGCCGCAGTATCTCTTCCAATATACCTGCTTCGATCTTTAGAAACTCTTTCTTGTTTTTTTTTTATAAAAACCTTGCCCCACACTAGGAATTTCTCCTGTATCGTGGGTGCGTTCACAAACATTTAAACTCACATAAACAAATACCCAGACCCGGAACAACTACCTGTAGGTCATACAAATATTTGTTCCGTGCGGGGATCGAACCCGCGACACGCAGCGCAGCAGTCCATTGCATGAGCCACTGCGCCAACCGTGCCGTCAAACACATTCTGTTCATATACGCACAAAGCGCTTGTATTTAATTTAAAACTACTAAACGGCTTGGCAGAATACCAAAAATAATTCAAATACCATTGCCTTTGTAGGTGCTATAAATGTGATATAGTGAGTGCAAAATAAACGACCACAATATATAATAGAAAACAAAGTGCACAAGAATTTTTACTTTATTACCTGAGGATTAACTTTTACAGATTTTTTGCGTGAGCTCCATTTCTACTTAGAATAAATACGTCATTGTTCTCTAAATCAAAATGGACAAACAGTACTATCTGGAGTACTCACTGTCGCTAATATCCAGTGAGACCATCGTTGCGGGATATTATAATGTGCCTAGCCTAGTGGTTTGACCATCGTAATGAAAAGTCATAGGTCAAGTTCGAACCCGAGACACCTTTGATTTTTCAAATTCATGCGAGTATTTTGTAATTATCACTAGCTCCGGTGAAGTGAAAACATCGAAGTAAGAGTTGGTATAAACCTATTTGCAAAATAATCATCACTAATCCTGACGAAGGAAAAAGTTTTAAAAATATTTTCACAATGCATAACTAGGTAACACCCAGTCCTGAACTAGGCCGTAATTCAGTCAAGAATTAAAAACTACTTACTACTTTACTAATTACCCCCGATATTAATGAAAATGGTCTCCCCAAGTAACTTTCTTCAGGGTTTACTTGAAACTTTCGCAATAAGTGAAAATCCCTTTTTATCTAGTTTTAGCCAACCACAGTTTAAGCCAGTTTTTGGCTGAAACCCAGCGGTTAACCGGAGCTATTACGTTTCCTTTTTCACTTGAGTATCCGGTGTGACTGGTACGGATATTACCAATTTTGTCTTTTTGGGGCATGTGGTGAATACTCACAGCAATGTTATCATTCTCATGTAATTTTTCTTAATTTATTTGGAATCGGCGCAGCACGTCTTTTTACCCGACTGCATGCAACGAAGCCCAAAAGGAGGGATAAGTGTTTGGCGTGTATGTGTATGTCTGTCTCTTTGTTGTAACTCCTAAACTTATGAAGGGATTTCAATATACTATACGTCGTCGTCTTGATGGCGCGAGTGTCACTGGCTACAGAAATATTTAAAAAAAAACAAAGGAAAAATTGCGTATTTTGGGGGCCATATCGCGGATTTGAAAAAAAAACAAAAATTCCGCTACCATCGAGTAGGACATCAAAATGATGGGTTTTAAAAGGAGAGTACAAAAATATGTGACACTTATAATTATGTTTAAAATAAATTCAAAGTCACAAATCCTATAAACAAACACAAAAGTTAAATCATCTGCAACGATTTTTACGCGACCATCGAAAGAACAAACATAAAATAACTAAAAAGTTGGAAATAAAAAAAAGTAGTTAAAAAACTAAACAACCCGACTGAAAAAACTGAAAAGCAATAAACAAGCACATTTTAAATTAAACAAAACTTGGAAGCAGGCGGGGTTCATTTGAATATTAAATTATGAAATGAAAATAGAATGAACCCCGCCTGCTTCCAAGTTTTGTTAAATGTGCTTGAGTTTTTCTAGTCGGGGTTTTTTATTCTACGATTTGTATGATCAAACCAATGCTATCATCATCTGCATCCTATTCCCAACTATGTTGGGGTCGACTTCCAGTCTAATTGTATGTAGCTGAATGTCAGTTTGTTACAATGAGCGACAGCCTATTTGACTTCTACAACACAGTTCATCAACATCATTCTCCTGCCCTTATCCCAATTTATTTGGGGTCGGCGCAACATGTCATTGTCATGCCATTGATTGATTGTCATTTGACCTCTACAGCACAGTTATTACTGGGTAATACAATACTCCTTGGTAAGACTGATTGTCAGATTCGGGTAACTGACTGCCTGTAACGACTGGCACAGATTTACGAATGAGAGCCGGGACCAACGGCTTATCACTTTTCGTGGCAGGGGGGAAACTCGGTCACCCATTCACAGACCAAGCGTGGCTCATTTTGAAAATTGATCCAAATGGGCGTTTAATATTATTGCTGTGCCAGTAATAGATAAATGATGTTTTATTTTCTATCGTCATTGAATAAAATTATTTACAGCGATCATATCTAAATATCTACCTAAAAAAACATAGCAGAGGATAAAGTTTACCACAACAACAAACCGAAACATTCAAAAAAAAACTTAATTACAAACGAATAGGGTCCAACTAAACCGCAAACATTACACTTGCATAGCACTTCACTGGGAATTTTTGGAAACGTGCCAAAACACAGTTATGGCTATAAAACACAGCATACATGTAATTCGCGTTTAAATGCAATTACCAAAGCGACTGAAATACAATAAAACCGAGGAAATTAGTAGTTATAAGTATGTACCTACTTACATCATTTTTAGCCGAGAAATAAATTAGAATCGGAAATAATTTAACACAAGTTAACATAACTATTTGAAACTAAACAAGAATGGGGCATGGGTCACATTGTACAGGTGTAAATATTATTTTTTAATGTAATTTGTTACAACATCAGAAAAGAGGATTTAAAACACTAAGTAAGACCTGCATTATTTCCGTAGCTAGGTGGTTCCAGCAGAGTAAAAAAAAAACGCAACGCAATGACGCGGGCGAGAAGATCTAGTGCCGTTCGAAGCCCTGGAGGCCTTTCACTCAAAGCACCCACAAAATGGTCCGCTTAAGCAGAAGCAGAACCGATGACCGTTGGAGTAGACGTGTGCTTCAGTGGAGGCCGCGGATCGGCAAGCATAAGGTTGGACGCCCTCAGGCTAGGTGGTACGATGATCTTCGCAGAATGGCTGGTAACAACTGAATGAGAGTTGCCGAAAATCAAGTTGAGTGGCGCAAGATTAAAGAGGCGTTTATCCAGCAGTGGATTGCAATAAGATGATGATGATGATGAAGCAGAAGCAAACCTCATAGGTTGACCTGGGTTTTGATATTAAAAAGCGCCTGTCTAATTGAAATGAATGCTTTGAGTTTGAGTTGTTTGTTTGCCAATAAACAAAGCGTGTTATGGTTTCGTCTTAACTAGACTTCAATTATCCCGGGTTTTTTAGGAGCGTGTTGTCGAACCGCGCCTCACGCTCTGGGCGGAGCGGAAGGGAGTGTCACTTCTAAAGACTAAAACCACCCATGTTACGTCTTAGCCCTTTGTATCCGGGGCCGCGGTATCTCTTTCGACCAACCCGCAGCCCCGACAGGATTTAATGATTTTATTATAAACTTTTATGAGTGTTTTCAGTGAACACCACATTGAAAATAAACTACCAAACTATCTCACTTACCGAAATCAAGTTCTCTTCGATATTAACCTGTCTCTCTTTTTTCAACAGGTTAACATGAAGACTCGCACAGTAATGCTGGTGATCATCCTGGGATGTGGTGCCGCAGCCATCTTGTTCTCTGTGGCTGCCTACCTCTACATACGAAGAAGGAGGAAAAAGAGGGAGGACGAAGAGGACGGCACTAGTTGTTCTATCAGGTTAGTGATGTTACTGTTGAAGATTTCCGACAAGATGTGACCTTCAAAACCTGATATTCAATGATATTATAAAATGCAACTTAAATACTATATTACTCGAAGGGATTGGTGCTGCAATCTGAAATACAGGTTCCTCAGTTTGGCGTCAGCTTCTAAAACCTTTGTGTACAAATACTGTCCATTTCATTTGTATTTGTATGTTATAATAAATACTTTTTGTGTAAAAAGTGTGAAGTAACTTTAACTGGGGCTGGTAATGTTGCAATGTTTTTGTCCGACTCTATCTTGAATTGAAAATGATTAACTTCAAACTGCACAAATCGTTAAGCCCAACGCTGAGAGTTGAAAATCTAGTCTATATGAAGTCTAGTCTCGGTGAACAAAAACGACACAGTCATTAATAAAGACTCTGTTAGACAACAAGCCTGTGGCTTAAAGATTTTGTTGAAAAGAATTTAAATCGGCTAAGAAAATTACGACAAAATCTACCTAAGTTTATTGAAATGTCCATGGTGGTGATCATTCATTAAAACCATACCATGCTTAGGACCATTCCAGTTGTGGTCATTAGAAATATGTACATATTTAGAATGTTCTTAGTACATATTTTTATAAAATAGAAACCAACTGAAGTCTGTAAAGTTTACTAGTTCACCTTAATCAAGTGAGCGCCCCTAATTTCAAACCAAAGTCATGTACAGGAAGTAACACATTCGAAATAGAATCGGCACTTACGAGTAGGTTAATAGGTTTGGAGCAGTCGCGTCGTGTTACATATTCATATTAAGCCGCATCAGGTTCAACTTTATTGATATCTGACTTAATCTACACTATGTAGGGTAAAAAACTAAGCTAATAAATAATTATGCAGTAAATTGAATGCTACAGAAAGAATATATTCGTATAATTTTCACTTTTATAAACATTTATTTTCACACATTTATTGGTGTGATGTTAAATATGGATGGTGTGTGAAGGAAATACATAGCGATGTAGTTTCTATTCGTCAGTTACAAAACAGGTACTGAATTTTAAACAATTTTCCTAAAAGTTTTGAATTTACTATAGGATACTATTATTTTTTTCAATAACTGGCTTAATCCTACTTACCAACCTGATTCGTTGAACGAATATTCATGAAAATGCTTTGAGCATTGATAACCTTAACACCGTGTATAAATTCCAAGAATTTCTTATAAAGCTTTCATTGGAAACCTTGCAATGTTTCTAAAATTCGCTACAAATATTTTTTAAAGATTCGAACGTTCTTTGAACCGAATTCTTTCGTAACGGTTATCAAATATGGCAACCAGCCAATGCCATATTTTAAAACGACACACCCCTTTCGTGCAGTGTTTGAAAATATTAAAAGATTTTAGAAGAAATATTACATTGGAAATAACTGGCAGACTTTTAAAAATCCTTTCATAAGTTTATGTGTTACCTTTCTCGTCTAAACCACTGAACTGATCATAATGAAGATTTGTTTATACGTTTTCACTTACAGGTGTACAAATGTAGACATTACCACATGACCTTTCATCCCGAAAAAAAGTCATCATCATCAGCCTATTGCAATCCACTGCTGGATATAGGCCTCTTTAATCTTGCGCCACTCAACTTGATTTTCGGCAACTCTCATCCAGTTGTTACCAACCACTCTTCGAAGATCATCGCTCCACCAAGCCTCAGGGCGTCCCACCTTACGCTTGTCGATCCGCGGTCTCCACTCAAGAACACGTCTACTCCAACGGTCATCGGTTCTGCGGCTAATATGGCCGGCCCACTGCCACTTCAGCTTGCTTATTCTGTCAACAACTCTGGTCCTCTGTCGGATCACCTCATTTCGGACGCAATCCCTGAGAGAGACTCCTAGCATAGCTCGCTTCATAGTTCGCTGAGCGACCTTAAATTTATGAACCAACTGTATCGTCAGTGTCCACGTTTCAGCCCCATATGTCATAACAGGCAGGACGCACTGGTTGAAGACCTTATTCTTTGGGCTCTGCGGAATGCGTGACGAGAAGACCCGACGAAGTTTTCCGAAAAAAAGTACTCTGCCAAAATCATCTGCCTAGCCTTTTCCTAACTAGGTTGGGATCGGCATTTAGTCCGACCAAATGCCGGTTGAATAAAAACACCGGGTAGTACCAGAAAATATGATATACCTCGGTAAGACTGGTTCTCAGACTTCCAAATCACTGACTAGTAACGACTGTCAAGGTACAAACTACTTAAAATAAAGAAAGTGAGAAAGTGTCTAGAACACCTAAGCCCTCAAAAACCGCTTTAAAAACACTTCAAAAGGCTACCAAGTTTCGTAACCACTACGTCGAAGGCTAATGCTGTGGAAAGCGAACGTCAACAACTATATCGAAGTCATAAATCAACTTTTTTTACTTTAGTGGCTTCTTCGCAAAACTTGATACAACAACTGTGTAAGGACGAATTTCGCATAAGGAAAGGACAGGAAAGGAAGATTTTTTATCTCATTGGAGTTGTTCTTTTGAAAGAATAGAATAGAATAGAATAGAATATGTATTTATTCGTTAGTGGACAGCAGCAACACAAAAGAGCAGCACATACATAAACAAATAACAACAAACAGCTTAACAATTAATTAAACAGCTCAACTGCGCTGAGCATGCCCATAACGAAAGGGTAACCAACTCAGCATATGCTGGGTGTAAAACACTCAGCGCTGGTTTTCAGTAGGCCCCCCGCAGTGACACACGGATGAGGGTAGTAGGTAGTAAATAAATAATTTTATTCTATTAAATGGGCATTTGAACTTGGTTTTGTTACTCGTAACCGGCGTGCGTGTATGACCAGATGTATGAATGTGGACGAGGCAAAAAAAGTATGTAAGGATCGTATCACGTGGCGTTCTGCAGTTTCTGCCTACCCCCAGTGGGAAAGAGCGTCAGTTTATGTATGTGTGTGGGATACTCGGACATCACATGCAGCTCAGATAATCAAGACTTACGGACATAGTAGAAATAATTGCAAAAATAAAGTGGAAGTTGCCATATATTACTAAGTAAACTAAAATGAAGATATTTGTGACATCTACCAGTCCACCCTGGGCCCGCGTGGTAGATTATAGCCCATCCCTCTCCTAGAGAGGAGGCCTGAGTCACTGCAGTGGGAACATGAACAGCTGCTGATGATGGTGATTATGTTTAATGGAAAATGAAGGAAGACAGTGCTGAAGTGGAGAGCACAGTTGGGACCGAGGAATGTGAGAAAATATCTTGGTGGACAGACGATCTTATTAAAGTAGCTGAAACAAGCTGGAAACCAGATACAAATCTGCCAAAATAAAGAGATTTGGAAGGAACTTACACTTAGTATGCGTGGCCAAAGGTCGAAGAAGAGAGAAGAGTGACTTCGACATTACTGTTTAGGAGTCCATCCTCCTAACCCATCCAAATCCGATCAGTAGTTTTTGCGGTAAAGAGTCACAAACATCCATCCATCCATCCTTACAAACTTTCGCATTTATAATAAGTAGGATTTACACTTCAGTCCGTCACCAACTTATTCCTAACTTAAGTTTTAGGCAACAACCTTACCTAATTCTTACAAAACTTAATGTTTAAGTTATTAAGTCAGGTGGAAATGAAAGACTTATTCATTTCCCGGCTATAACTAAGTATTCTTAACTGCTTATTTCCGCGGTTAAGTTAAGTAAAAACTTATTAGGGGCAGGAACTAGGAAATTGTGCAAAGTTTATAGGGTATTAGCAGACATCACGTGGTTTCAGCCGCGTAGTTCCTGTTCCCGTGAGAATACAGGGATAAAAAGTAGCCTATGTCACCCGGGAATAATGTAGCTTTCCAACGTTGCAAGAATTTTTCAAATCGGTCCAGTAGTTTCGGAGCCTATTCGTTGCAAAAAAACAAACAAATCTTCCCTCTTTATAATATGAGTGTAGAAAAGGGATTATTTTATCTGAAAAAGAAATTTTCCCTCTATTTTACTAGCACCCGCAGTTATAATCAAATCTTAAAAACAAAGAATTGGTTAACACACACTGTCAGTATCTGTCAGTTTAATACCAATATTAGCATAGAGCGACGGTCTTTCTGAATGACATAATTTAACTAATACTACTACTAACTAAAACTGTCAAATTTAAACTCGCAATAATCCGAACTCCAATCCCAAAAGAAATGAAATAACAATTTCCCATACGACGAATCTGATGCTAGAACCCCAAAAAGTAATAAACCATTGAAGCTAACGATGTTTTCGTCGGACTCGCTCTAAGAAACAAATAAGAAAAACTTTTCTGTCTGCTCTTTGGGTGGACTGTCGAGATATGAGCTCATTCACAGATATTTCTGTGAGATTGGCTCTGAGCATAGGTCGCGAACAAACAAAAAAAAAAAAAAAAAACAGTATGCTTTGTCTGACCTGGGAATTCTAGATGACCTCATGCTCAACAGTTGCGTCCACATTAAAAATAAATTAGTTTATCGTCGCGTGATTTAATCGTATAACCATGAAACCTTTTCACACAATTACAAACATACCTTATCGTACAAATAATTTTAAGTTAACACAATAAATATTTCCACGTTAACACAGATTTAATACAAAAAAAAAAACACTGAACGTATTTACCGGTAGAAAATGTAAATAGGGTGTTGACATAATTCACAATTTCCGTTACAGGGTGTTAAGTTTCACGGTAGGTAGGTATTGAAGCAAAAAAGTGTGCCAAGTAGGTTTTATTTTACGATTTTATCGTCACTCATTTGCGCAGGGATTTTATGAGGCTAAGAAGCCAATGCTACAAATTACTGGTTTATACACGCTATGCCGAAAACGTCTAAATCCTTTTGCTAATACCTAAAAGCAGCAGTGGCCCAGTGGTGGCGGCCTCGACTTACAAACAGTAAGTCGCAGGTTCGAACCCAAGTAAAAATTTACTACAGATACTTGTAGCTAAACAGGAAAAATAAAATTGTAGTAAATTGTTCATTAAATTCAATTTCCAATCAATTTCGAAATTTTCAATCTTTCTTTCATTATTAATGTTTAATGTCACGTTATATTAATAATTAATAATATTCAATAATGTTATTACATCTACACTAATATTTAAAGAGGAAAGATTTGTATTTTTGTTAGTGTATGTTTGTAATGAATAAACTCAAAAACTACTACGTCGATTTAAAGAAAATCTTTCACCTTTATAAAGCTTCATTCACCCTATCACATCACACTTATATACATATATCACACTGTCACACTTATCACACTAATATTATAAAGGTGAAAGTTTGCGAGTGTGTGAGTATGTGAGAACAATACTACTAAACGGATTTGGATAAAATTTGGTACACCGATAGCTTTTTAACCTGGATTAACACATAGGATAGTTTTTATCCCGATTTTATCTTACAGTGGGATCATTTTCGAGTTGTTGAGGGTGAAGCCACGGGCAACAGCTAGTTGTTTAATAATTTTGAATGTAACAATTAGCAGTGCTCTTACAGGGTGCATCAGCATGTCGGAGAGAGTTTAGACTTCATTATAAGTGTTAAAACTGAGACTACTTTGTAAACAGCCATCTGAGGTCACCCCACAGTGTTAGACGTAAGTTTATTTTTTCGTTTCTAAATTGCGGTTACTATTAAAGCCAACAATTCAAGCCAGCAGCATATTTCCCGGTAATTATCTTATACCGGAAGTATTTATTCGGGGTTATAAATTCCCCTTTCGTGGAAATTACCGAGGTCAAATTGACATCATTCAAACCTTCGTTATGGTACACAAAATTACTTTGTCATGACATAATGTAAAACACACATAAGCCTGGAAGTCGAATATTATTTACAATACTAAAGTACCAAGTGTGTTCACGATCATATCACCACTCTTTGAATAATAACTAAGTACAGTCGAACGAATTATTTGGTATACAGGTAAACTTATTCATATTTTTATTACACTGTGAAACATTTTTACTTTAAATATGACCAACCTACCAGAATACAAACAATGATATAAAAGTGTACATTTTAGCGAATTTCATTCAGTCGTTTAGATGTGGGCCGGTAATTGACCAGATAACGTTGGTTTAGTTTTCATAGGTGTCCTAGTATTATGATGATATGGAGAGAAGTGTAAAATTATGTTTTTCCTACTCCTCCGCTATTCTTTTCTGATTAATTCCGTTGCGGGATCCAAGACAAGCGTCGAGCTTCATTGTCTCGACGCTTTTCTTGTGGTTGCCATTGTTGCTTCTGGCTTACAGGAGTTACAGTGGTTTTAGTGTGAAAAAAGTGACCTATAATAGTCGTCGTTGTTTTAATGTGACTACTTAGTCTTAATTTCGTATTATTATTTGTAATTTGTATATAATTTACTTATTAATGTTTAATAAGAATAGTGATAAAGAAGTAGAAGTTTCAAGCCACCTATGTACCTTATAGTTTCGTCGACAGTACATACCATACATAATGTATGATGCCACCAAAAGTCGTATATGAACAGCATTATAGCTAAGCAAATAAACATTTAGACGCCATGACAAATTGGCCTAAAATACCCAATTTTGGAGTCCATTTAGTATTTTACATGTAAAAGTAAATCAAGAATGTTCGTTGTTCGTGGTTATGCCGAAATTATAGCTTTTAGACTTATCTTTGGCGATCAGGGTCGGTATTATTAACCTAGAAATGAAAGTTTTCAAATGGTAGTAAAACCGGGTTTTATCTTTTTGATAGGTAAAGCTGATAATTAGGTATATCGGTCTAGACAAAAGCACTAAGATTGATCAAGGTTTTAGATGAATTTATCAAAAGGAATCGTAATATTATATTGATAATAAAAAGTTATAAAGGTTTATTTTTATCCAACTGCGGCGGAGTCCAAAAGGAGGGTTATGTGTTCGGCGTTTAAGTATGTATGTCCTTTAAGTATGCGTATAAGTATGTAAGTTAAGAGGGAACAAAGTTCCCTCTTAACTTACAAACGGATGAAGGGATTTGAATAAAATATATTCGTCTTGATGGCGCGAGTGTCACTGGCTGTATTTAAATTAAAATAAAAAAAATAAGTTTAAAAACTAAAACCCGACTACGAATAAAAACGCAGAAAAGAATTAAACAAGAAAAATCGTCTAGTAAGTAGATAAATTATAGAGGACTACGGCTGTCCTTAGTACTATTATCAAATTATCTACTTTATAGACGATTTTTCTTGTTTAATTCTTTTCTGCGTTTTTATTCGTAGTCGGGTTTTTAGTTTTGTAACTACTTTTTTTTTAAACTAGCTGTTGGCCGCGAAGTTGAAATCCTACTAATATTATAAACGTGAAAGTTTATTTTGGTGGATGAATGTTTGTTAGGTACTCTTTCACGCAAAATTACTGATCGGATTTTATCTTCCCGTGAGATAATATTCGAGTTGTAGTGGGCGATGCCGCTGGCAAAACCTAGTTATCTATATTTATACGTATAACTAGCGGTCCTGGCTGCGGTCTGCCTGTGGGTCCAATTGAAAATCTAAGCCATTTTCGAATCCTCTTGAACACATACAACAATTTTCAACAAGATCGGTCCAGCCGTTTATAAAAACTACTTTACCGATTTGAAAATTTATTTCACCGTTGGGAAGCTACACTATCTCCGGGTGACATAGGCTACATCGCACCGCGTTGCGTTCGCTAGGTAATAAAATATTACTTCCCTATTTGAATCGAATTTTCATAACAACTGCAAGGGTTTTAATTTGTTTGCACGGAACCCTCCTATTTCTACAATAATATTATTAAGAGGAAAGATTTGTATTTTTGTGTGTCTGTGTATGTTTGTAATGAATAAACTTAAAAACGAAAAGACCGATTTGAAAAATTCTTTCACCGTTGGGAAGCTACACTATCCCCGGGTAACATCGGCTACTTTTATTTTATCCCTGCATTCCCGTGGGAACGGTCACGTCCATTAGTATAAAATAAAATTAGCTAGGTTACATCAACTACGTACCAGTAATAGTCCTGTCAAAATCAGTCTATTTGTTACGGAGATAAGCCGGAATACTTCAGCAATTTCTAAGTCCACCCCTACAACATGGAAGTTTTACATAACCGGTGACGAAATGTGGGTGTACAGTACACCTCTGCTTAACACGTTGGGGATTATAGGCGCGAAGTAAATTTTTTTCATTGTGGCTTTGCCGCATCAGATAGAATAGCACTTTGTACGTATGTACGGAAAGGTCTCCCGCGATCTATACCAGAAAACAAAATACAACATCTTACCTACAAATATACGGAACACAAACAGAACGAAGAAACTTACTATCACGTCACTAGGGGACACTAGTGGCGACACAAAAGGAGATCTCTAGTTCTGAGTGCAAACTGATTGTCTGGGGGTTTTGCGAAATTCCGTTTGAATGTCTTATTGTAAGGAGAAATATTGCAGTAAGTCTACTCTCTCCTGCGTTCCTATTTAGTAACTGTTCGTCTCTTAATCTTAAAATATTAAGGTTTCGATACTACGAAATCAACAAAATAGTAAACGTGAAGTCTCACAACCTTTTTAGGGTTCCGCAGCCGAATGGCAAAAACACGGAACCCTTATATTTTTGATACTTTAGAACATTTTTACTCAAACATGTTTGTATTGATGCCAGTAATTGATAAATATTTAATTAAGATTAAGCTATGTGTGTTCCAAAATCAATGAAATGTTTTTGGAAATAAAAATATTTTTTTTTTACTACGATAGAAAAACGATGAAAGTTAGGCCTACCCAATAATACAAACGATTCATTGTTTTGTTTTTTAGGGTTGCGTAGCCAAGTGGCAAAAAACGGAACCCAGATTCGTCATGTCTGTCCGTCCGTCTGTCTATCCTTACGTATGTTACGGCCACTTTATTCGGAAACTATTAAGCCTACACAGTTGAAACACAATAAAAAATACATTGAGGTTTATAAAACCATTTTTTCTCTAAGTCAATAGTTTGTAAGATATATACTTCCAGTGGCTAGTGGTTTGAGCAATATATAGTGAATAGTTTTTGAGATATAGCACATTTAAAAAACCGCAAATGTTACTTTGTCATTCATACAAACACTATGTAAAACAAACTTATCACAAAATATGTTTTTCTATTGCCGCGTTAACAAGAAATAATACAAACTGAAGGGGGCTTTCCTACTACGATGGTACGGAACAACTTATGTGCAAGTCCGACTTGCAATTGGCCAGTTTTTCCATACGATTTGTAATTAACTAACTTTAAATAATGTTGTGAACCGGGGTACAGTACCATTTTCAGAGGTATGTTTAGCGCCACAGTGACCAGTGATCGCTTTCCAACAATACTGCTACTTAACAATAAGCTATTTATTTAATTTAATACAAAACATTATTCTTATTAGCTTGCATTAACCTCAAATCAAATAAACGTCTAATTTACCAATTTTCTTTTACTATCTAAAACAAACCATTATCAACCTTAATACAATAAGCGTAAAGCTTTAATGACACATTTATCATCAATTCTGGAGAATTGGAACGACCAAAATTGAATTATAGGTGTAAATTGTATTTATCAAACTGATACAACTGAAGTCATTTTCGGAGGATTAGCCAACCAAACTATGTATTTTGAATTTTAGACAAGAAGAGTTAAGGAATAAATTGTATTGAACATCATGAAATAACCAATATCAATTTATCAAACCAAAACCAACCAAAATCAAAATCAAAACTCATTTATTCAAACTAGTCTGATAATCTTGATAATTACTTTACTTATTTACAAGAGACAGTTCCCCAAAACTCCCCAAACCAAACCCTACCACCAACTACCCAAACCATTGCAACCAACCAACCAAACAAACCAACAACCAACTCAATCAAACAACAACACCAAACCAACTCAGCCAAACTATTTTGAATTTTAGACAGAAACCATTAAGGTGTAAATTCTACTGAACAGTTGATCATCTACCTAGCCTTTTCCCAACTGTATCGGAGTCGACTTCCAGTCTAACCGGTTTCAGCTGAATAACAGTATTTTACATGGAGCGACTGCGTATCAATCTGACCTCTGCAACCCAGTTCATCATCATCATCATCATCAACTGCCTATTAATGTTCCCACTGCTGGGACACAGGCCTCCTCTCTCCTCTCTCATTGAGGGGGGATGGGCTATAATCTACCACGCGGGCCCAGTGCGGATTGGTAGATGTCACATGTCTTCGAATATTTGGTTCTAAGCCATGCCGGTTTACTCACGATGTTTTCCTTCACCGTTTTTAAAGCAACGGTGATGAAATAAATTACACAAAGTAATGTGCCTGCCTGTGTTCGATCCCACGACCTACTGTTCGTAAATCGACGCCGCCACCACTTGGCAACCGCTGCACCCAACTTTTCAGGTAAAACTACCAAATTACCACTATTATACACTAGCCTTTTCCCAACTATATTGTGGTCGGCTTCCAGACTGCCTATCTGACCTCCACAACCCAGTTAATACTAGGTAATACGATACCCTTTGGTAAGTCAGATTTTCAGGTCACTGACTACCCGTAACGACTGCCAAAGATCTATATATGGCACCCGGGACCAACAGCTTAACGTGCTTTCCGAGGCACGTAGGAAACTAGGTATGTAATGGGCGGTCACCCTTCCACAGATCGACCTAGGCAAGCGCAACTTAACCTAAAGATCGACCCAAGTGGCAGTTCTTATTAAGCCACGAGCTCCACGAGCCCCTGTATTGAACAGTTTAACGTATACAAATAAATAGTATCTATCTCAGAATAGACGGTTAGTTTGTCTGTTGAAGTTATTTTGATGTTAAACTGGAATTGCTTTTGTCGGCTTTTCATTGAAGTTTGACTGCGGTCTAGTTTAGCTATAAAGGTAACCTTTATCGGGTTTAATTTATAAATGGGAATCTATCTGGGTTAAGTAATTACCTAGAGAGGTTTGAATTCAGTGCCTTTCTTCAATGAATACTGACAACTTGGATGAAGAAATAACCTTGTTTCATATTAAATAACGTGCAGTTGATTTATTTGTTTACAAAATCTTGTAAAATATAACGAAAAGCTATTGTACAGTTAAAAGAAACAAAATTTACAAAAAATATATTTAAAAAAATATAACACGGAAAAGTCATATTTTAGCATCTTTATTTCATCCTCTAACAGAATCACAAACATCCATGACATACGTTCTACCCATCTTAAGGGAAATTGCTAAATGACAGTTCATTTAGAATTACTGCAACTGCCAGTCTGACTTCCACAAATCACTTTCTAAAAAGCAGTGTTGTGACCTTGTGACCGTCGGACTGCGAAGTCATAGGCATCGAATTCAAACCCTAGATCTTTGACTTTCCCGTCGGGGCTGCGGGTTTTGCACAAGTTACCGCGGCCTCGACATATAGGGCTAAGAAGGAACATGAGTGGTTTTAGTCAGTAGAAGTCTGACACTCCCTGTCGCTCTGCCCAAGAGCGGGACCTATTTGATGATATTCCATCCGCCAAAAAAAAATACCTTTGACTTTTCGGATTTATTATATACTATTTGAAAGCTACATTCACCCTGAGTAACATAAGTTACATACCTAGGCTTTTTATCCCTGTATTCCCACGGGAACGAGAAATACGCGGGTTAAACCACGTGACGTCCGCTAGTATATTATATTACATCTCAAACGCGGTATGTAATCACACTAATATTATAAAAGCAAAAGTTTATGAGTGTGTGAGTGTGTTTGTTTGTTACTTCTTCACGTAAAAACTACTAAACAGATTTGAATAAAATTTGATACATATATATAGTTTATACCTTGGATTAGCACATAGGATAGTTTTTATCCCGATTTTATCTTCCTGTGGGATAATTTTCGAGTTGTAGCGGGTGAAGCCGCTGGCAACAGCTAGTATAAAAAAAATTCATCCCATAGTCAAAAGCCGGCTTAACCGACTGCAACTGCGGTTTTTGTCAGTCGACCTCTGACAGTTTCTTCTGCTCCACCCAGAGCAGGAGGAGTCATTTGATGATTTTCTACCTTCCAAAAAAAGGTGTACATGTTTTCCTTAGTAAGACTGTATACAAGGGCTCACTAATATTGTTCAAAACCTCAGCAAGAACTCCTTAACACGGTCGGTGCGAGGTGAAAAATAAAAATAATTGTTCACTTCAAACGGGGTAAGGAGTTTCACGGAAAACTACCCTAGATATAAGGGTTGGGAAATGTAGAAACTCGTTGGAGTTTTCTTAGTTATGAAATTTGTTTAGTGAGATGAAAATCGGCTTTCTATAGCCATATTGTTTAACCATCCATAATGAGATTGAATTGCGGTTATTTAGGAATTCATTCTGGCACGTTGTAAATAAAAGGGAAATAAGCAAAATAGTTGAAATTAAAATATCAAAAGTAAAGCCTAGTCAATCACATTTATGATTTACTAGATTGTGCCAGCAGCTTCGCCCGCGTGGAGTTTGTTAATTGTCCCACGGGATCATACTGCTGAGATACGAAGTACCCTATGTGTTGATCCAGGTTATAAACTATGTGTTATAAATTTCATCCACATCCGTTTAGTAGTTTTTGTGTGAAAGAGTAACAAACATCCTCACAAACTTTCTCATTTATAATACTAGCTGTTGCCAGCGGCTTCACCCTCTATAACTGGAAAATTAGCGGAAAATTATATACAACTGGAAGATAAAATCGGCATAAAAACTATCCTATGTGCTAATCCAGGTTATAAACTATCTGTGTACCAATTTTTATCCAAATCCGTTTAGTAGATTTTACGTGAAGTAGTAACAAACATACACACTCACAAACTTTCGCCTTTATAATATTAGTGTGATTAGTAGGACTAAAATATCATTTACACTGAAATTAATTAATTTATACTACTCACACAATATAAAAAAAACTTGAGAGGTGTCAAGAGACACCCGGATGGAACGAAGTTAAAGTCTATCGCAAACAGCACAAGAATGACCAAAAGAATTAATAATAATAAAAAAAAAAATATAATCTATATATATATATATATATATATATTATTATATTATTATATATATATATATATATTTATATATTAATTAAATTATTATAATTATTATTTTTTATATAAATTTAAAATATAAAATATCTGACTTGCTTTCTATAAGAGAGAGAGAGACAGACAGAAAAACATGCGACGCCGCACAGCTTACAATAGCTTACTATAGCAAAAAGTGTCGTGACAACTTTTCGTAAGAATTTTTTCCGTCTAGCCCCCTTTCACAACGCGCGATAAGGAACTTCGTTCCAAAAGCTCCCTACATGATAATGATCTGGCGAGTTTTGAGTTTACTATTAGAGCACCTGTGCCTAAACCTAAAGAGATGACAAGCGTGACGACAACGTATCTTACGTGTGTGTGTGTGTGGGTAATATTGAGCGGCCTACGTTAGGAAGATGATCTTCGATCAACGTGATACTCCCGTAGGACCAATAGAAAACTGAATTCCGTCTACTATCAAGAAAAACATGGCTGTGAATACTTATAGATTATCTACATAACATCACGCCTGGAATCCCCAAAGGGTTAGACAGAGGTGAATCTAATTATTCACTACTTACTAGCTGTTGCCAGCGGCTTCACCCGCTCCAACTCGAAAATTATCCCGTGGGAAGATAAAATCGGGATATAATAGATGTTAATCCAGGGTGTCAGCTAACTCCATACCAAATTTTATTAAAATCGCTTCAGCCGTTTAGACGTGAAAAAGTAAGAAACATACACACTCACAAACTTTCGCCTTTATAATATTAGTGTGATTTATTTATCTAAAATTTAATAAGATTTTTGAAGTTACTCACATATTAACAGGAGGACAGGACACGGCAATAATATTTGATGTGTCTTAAATTATGCGTGAATAATAAGTCAGGTTTCTTGTCACGTATTTTTCGTAATAAATATTTCTAGAATAGAGTTTTAGATTTTAATCTGTCATGGTCACTAACAATATTATCATTATCACACTTTAACTTGTACCTAGAACGTACCTATTTAAAATTCGCTACAGGAATACCACCCATCCATCTTAGGCATAAATCGTTCGGCCATTCATCTCAATAAATTGACGGCAATGGGATATCAAAGTGCGGTCTAGCCTTTGTGAAATTAGACAATGGAATCGGACTTTAGGCTCTGTTTGAAACCATGGTATTGTATTCTGGAACCCTATCTGCTAATCCGCTACTAAATTTTAACTTTGATATTATGATAAGTTGACTTAACATAAGATGAACCATCGTAGAATTTTTGTTGATGAATGATAGGCATTTATTTCTGCGAATTTGTTTTTAGGGTCGCATGTTCCCGCTGGTGCTGGTTGTTTGAAAGAGATACCGCGGCCTCGACACAAAGGGCTAAGAAGAAACATGGGTGGTTTTTAGCTCATCGCCAAAAAAAGGAGTCCCATGTTCACGCCTAAAATAAATAAGGTTTTTAATTAGGGAAGATTTTGTGCTATGGCTGTGGGAATGGCCTTTGCCCAGCCGTGGGATTTAGAGCATAGCGGCAGTGGCACATATACACACCTTTTAAATTAAGTAACATAAGACTTCATAGTCCAAGATAACAGGGCCACCAGACATGACGTATTTTCTAACGAAGGAAATGTGGACGATTGAGTAGTGTTAGTAATAAAAAGGAAGGGTAATGATTTTGGCAGTCTATGTATGTATGTATGTTCCACCGTAGCGCCTAGTCTACTAAACGTATTGTAATAACTGAGATGTCAATAGATTTATAAGAATAGCCCGTTGTGTGTGTGTATGTTTGCAACGAACAAACACAAAAACTACTTCGCCGATTTCAACACAATTCTCTCACTATTAGAAAGCTACGTTCACCCTGAGTAACATAGTCTACTTTTTATACCTGTATTCCCACGGGAACGGGAACTACGCGGGTGAAACCGCGTGACGTCCGCTAGTGAAATATAAACTTCAATATTGCCGTTATAGAACGATTCCACAGTGTTTGCTCTTTCTAACATACTAAATAAAAATAAAATAAACGTATACGGAAATAAATATAACGAGTAAAACCACAATCGAAACTTAGTCAAGCCTCCAGCTAATTTCGTATTGTACTGCAATTACATAACCCCATTCTAAAATCAACCCTAGCAGACCCAATTCAAAGTTCACATTCCTGCGAACAAATTCACCCAACCGAATAAGGGTGACTTGTAAGTTAGCTAAACCAGAAGAATTTGGACTGTATATTCATGAAGGTAAAATTTATTTTCGTCTGAGGCTGTTTTCAGGAATAGGTTCTGAAATCGTACGAGGTTTCAGTTCGTCGGTGATGTTCGGCGATCAAAGTTGTTTCGGACAAATTCGGTAAAAAAAATACGAACTGACATTATACAGTGGGTTTATGTTTGTCGTGTTGTTTACATGGTGGTTGATTTTGTGAATGCAAGTGTTTTGTGTAAAAAAAGAGGTTTTTGTTATTTTTTTTCGTTTTTTTTTTAATGTTTACAAGAAAGTTTTGTTTTGTTGCAAAGTTCAGTACAAGTTTTTTTTTCGATTTTGGTTGTCGGAATATATTTGAAACTGTTAGCTAACTCAGAAAATAGAATCAACCATAACTAAACTAAACTTCTGAAATAAATACGAAATTACTGGCTTTTGGAAGTCAGACTGGCTGTTGATCCAAATAAAATACTTATACTCGTAATCAGACCGTACATCCGCTTAGACTAGAAATCGACAAGATAGAATACCTAAAGGGTGATGCTGATGATAAATAACATGTAATTTAATTTTTTTTTTTTTAAATCGTTTTTAAATGAACATTGATTTATCAATTACTAGGTGTTGCCAGCGACTTCGCCTGCTACAACTCGAAAATTATCCCACATGTAGATAAAATCGGGATAAAAACTATCCAATGTGTTAATCTAGGTTATAAACTATCTGCGCACCAAATTTTATCCTAATCCTTTCAGTAGTTTAAGCGTAAAAGAGTATCAAACATCTATCCATCCAAACATACATACTTACAAACTTTCGCGTTTATAATATTAGTAGGGTCTAAGTTGTGAAAAACGAAAGTTTATCAATGCAATTAAATGCAAGTAATAAATGGTAAAGTCCCATGAGTTAATGGGTATAAAAGTACCTGTATCAAAGCCGAAAGGCACTGGTTATCCCCATCATTGGGATGCGATCGTAGGTGGTTGTAATCATCACCTTTTACTGTTTTATTATTTTAAATTACCTCGCGAGAGTTATTCAAAGCTAAGCTTCAAATGTTTAGAGAGCGTTACATTGAGTCATGCCGTAAATCGTAATTTTTAACCCTAAACAAAAGTCGATTCCCTGCAATATTTTTTGTACATAGAAATACTAAGTTTGACCTACATAACGTATTGTGACGGCTTCGTAAAGGGTTCATTTATACCCTGTATAAATATTTTTTTACTAAGGGGTCACATTGGTCACTAAGCGACTTAAAATATACAAAAACAATAACAAATTCAAGTTACATAAACTATCCAGACAAATGATCACATCTTTCAGATTTTTACGATCTTGTTTACCATGAAAGGTGGGCAGAGTTCCAAAGCATATTCACTAGGTAGGATTACAACCTAGAACCTCGTCCAATAGTACCCAATTTGTTGTAAGAGCTATTGAATAAAACCTACTGTTAATATTATGGCATGTTTGAAATCTACACTAATATGATAAAGAGGGAAGATTTGTTTGTTTGTTTGTAACGAATAGGCTCCGAAACTACTGGACCGATTTGAATAATTTTCTTTCACCGTTAGGAAGCTACACTATTCCCGGGTAACATATGTTAATTTTTATCCCTGTATTCCCACGGGAACGGGAACTACGCGGGTGAAACCGCGTGACGTCCACTAGTATATTATAATATGATTTATATGAATAACTAGCGGACCTGGCAGACGTCGTCCTGCCCGGATAGCAGCGTGACCTACCGGGTCTAACTGTGTTTTTAAACCATCCCAGAACTCATTGAAATATCCCCACAAGTAGGTATTAATTTGACAGTAAAATCCCCATTAACAAAATGATCCGCCATTTAGTTATTGTTACAAAAAATTTGATAAATGAAGAACCGCTTGACCGATTTTGTGCAAACTTCACATATACCATCTACTAAATAGTCCGAACAAAGCCTAAGCATTTGGTTTGGATAAGTGGTCTTGGGTTATAAAATTACAATGAAAAGTGGCATTGATTTTTATATAATATTCTGACGTACTAGCTGTTGCCAGCGGCTTTGCCCGCTACAACTCTAAAATTATCCCACGGGAAGATGAAATCAGGATAAGAACTATCCTATGTGTTAATCAAAGGTGTCAGCTAACTCCATAACAAATTTTATTAAAATCGCTCCAGCCGTTTAGACGTGAAGAAGTAACAAACATCACTCACAAACTTTCGCCTTTATAACAGTAGTGTGATTTATTTTCTCATCATAAATGTCATAGCTAAATGTTAGCAGTCACTCGGGTGGATCTTCAGGTTAAGACGTATTTGCCGAGATTAGTCTGTGAATGGGTGACCACCCATTCCATACCGAGTATCCTCAGTGCCTCGGAAAGTATGTTAAACCGTTGGTCCCAGTTGGTGGAAGGTGAAAGAAACAAATTAAACACGCACGCTCTTATAAATGTCTTACAAAACAGACTAAACCTTTTTTTTTAGAGAGTGTGAATTCATCAAATGACTCCTCCTGCTCTGGGCAGAGCGGTAGGGCGGTGTCAGACTGCTTCTGACTTATAATCAACCATGTATCGCTTTCGAACACCCCGCAGGCTTGACGGGCTTTTACAACAGCCACAAACACTTTTAACTTAAATAACAGTTTGTCATGAGGAACATCAGTAAAACCTACCCGTGCCATAAGATGGCATGGCCCTATCATGGCGTGAAGCCTCCTCTATGCCATGTTAAATCAATAGAATATAGTTCGTTTTAGAACGATTGTTGACCTACATAATCCATTTTCAAAAGTTCCACGCTACTTCATTAGTGATGTAGTTGGTACGTATGAAAATTTGATCGATATACAATTAAAATCTACTAATTAGGCTAATAATCAGCTCTTTTTGAATGTCAAAGTTTACAAGAGACAGTCTCTCAAAACGCCCACCTTTTGTCACTTCCTACAGTTTAAACTGGGAAGTAGCAGTAGTGGAACAAAATCCCCAGCAACACTATCTGTCTTTTCCGTTAGAAGAACCAGATTCTATCGATCCACGGCGTTGCTTGCCAGTTCCTCTCCACAGGAAACAACCAACTCGAACTGTGCACAACAAAGTGCCCTTAAAGGCCTATGTGAAATAAAATATTTTGATTTGATTTCATTTGAACGACAAAAGAAAATAATTTAATCCCACCAAAAACAAAACTTGTCAAAAAAGCCAAGCCAAGCAACTCACTTTTACCATAAAAAGTAGTGAGATCCATGTTATACCAAGTCAGTTAATATATTTAATCCCTACTTAAAAACCTTTGATGCTTTAAATACAAGATTGACTTGGCCATCGCATCGCATTCGCTAATGTTAAACAGGCCATTGTAATAGCTAATCGCCATGGCATTGGCCATGGCTTCTAGTTTCATCCTCAACGAAGTTATAGGAGGTCGAAAATGGCCTGAACTGGTTCGAGAAAAGGATAATACGGCCATGCCGCTTTATTGCTCGACTTGGCGGGGACACTGCCGTGCCCCCAGATGTATATTATTTTTAAAATAATGTTTTATTGTTTCAATTATTATGTATTTTTCATTTACGAACATTTTTTGTTTCAAATCTGCCGAGCATCCCGTGACGGTCGAATTACAAAATTCATCAAACAAACATAAAACAAAAAAAAATACTTTTTTACACGACGGGCCCAAAAACAGTGTTATGTTTTTAGCGTTCATGTATGTATATATGTTTTTATTATTTTATTTTCAGTGCTCCTAAATAAACGCTACGCATTCAGTGAATAGTGAAAGAGCTTTTTTAAAAGCCATTTGATGTTTAACAAAAAGTGACTGATAGGCGTGAAACTAAAAAGTGATTTTGTGGACTGAAAAGAACCGGAGTGCCATCATGAGTTTGAGACGGTAAGATTAGTTATAAGATCTAATTAAAAGACACAATACAATTCTATATTTTTATATCGCGGTTCGCGAGTTTTTTCGGCGTGAAGTTTATATAGATATATATACTTCCTTGGTGGAATCGGAGTGTTGACAATTTTAAGGGTTTTAATTTTTTTCATTGATACATTTTTTAAAGTAAATAAAGTCTTAGTAACCAAATTATCCCGCGTGAAGATTAAATCGGGATAAATACTATGCTACGTGTTAATCCAAGTTATAGACTATCTGTGTACCAAATCTGTTCCTTAGTTTTGCGTGAAAGAGTAACAAACATCCATCCTTAGTTACAAACTTTCGCGTTTATAATATACTAGCGCACGTCACGCGGTTTCACCCGCATAGTGCTCATTCTCGTGAGTATAAAAAAACCTATATTACTCAAGGTGAAAGTAGCTTACCGTTGGTAAGAAAATTTTTAAATTCGGAGCAGTAGATCTTGAGTTTATTCATTACAAACATACACACACACACAATAATACAAATCTTTTCTATTAATAATATTAGTGTAGATAACGGTTTCTTTGTGTAGCGGCCGCAAGTCTATGTATAGAGGTGCTGATTTTACTTACCGAGTCGGAAAAAGTGTTATTGCATTTTTCCATTAGAAATTTCTTTGTAAAAGCCATTGAGTTTAGATTCGTACCCGTTTATTGGCAACACAGGCTTGCTTTCTGTTACGTGGAACTTAAACATACCTGGCAAATGTGAATGTACTAATATGTACTCTTTCTTCTACCTAACCTTTTTACGTACTACAGGCGTGATACTATGTAAATGTGGTTTTATAAATGCCACTATACACTCACATTGGGCCAGTAATAACCAAAAAGACATCGAAAAACACTGTAAAAGAACAATGACAATTTAAAATGCACACTGCATTAATTTACAGTTTTTAATTAGATACAGAACAAAAGCAACTGAAACTAACTACCCACTTAAATTAGGCGGAATGAGCAGAAACTGTGGCTTCCAAAACATTTGGTTAGTGGGTAGAGATAATTGTATTCAAGTGGGACGCTGCAGTTGAGAGGGTGATATTGCTATTGACTAAAGGAAAGAGTAGCGGTGGCCCACAGGACTTACGAACAGAATGTCGTGGGTTCATCGGATCACCGCTGCTCTCAAAACGGTGAAGGAAAACATCGTGAAGAAACAGGCATGTCTAAGAACCAAAAAATTCGAAAACATGTGACATGTACCAAACCGTACTGGGCCCGCGTGGTGGATTATAGCCCATCCCTATCTTAGAGAGGAGACCTGAGTCCCTGCAGTGGAAACATTATAGGCTGATGATTACAAATTAAATGTTAAATGTGCATGACATAATTTTATACCCCGGTAATCCCAGAACGGTTAGGCAGACGTATATCTCACAAGTACACCAACAGTCACCACCCAAATAGGGAATCGATTCGAGTACCCAATGCACAGCAATCGCTCTGGTGACCACTAGACCAACTGCAACAGGGGAGTTAAGCCAGTTTAACTCCTGTAAAATTGGAAATTGGATTGTAAATTGCTTGCAAGTCTATATAGTCTGTAGTCTGTAGTCTTGTCGTTATTTGAAATAATGTGAATATTATCTGGCTAAGTTTTCTCTTTCGACTGCACGTAAGTTTAACAATATTTTCCTTAACAAAACGTAACCCTGTTTCTTCGCTAAGTCCTTGGTTTCGACAGTATAAAATTTAAATAAGATAGTTTTTTGAAGTTTCCGAGTAGGTAGGGTAGGGGTGGGTGGGTAGGGATGGTCGTTGTCTTAACCAAATACATCCCTGAGGAAACTTGAAGATGATTGAATGGTGAGGATTAAACCTTCATGTTACTCCAAGGAGACTTTAATCCAAGGTATTGCGGTTCCAATTATTAATGTAGGCCATGAGATTTGGATCTAATAACTACCTGGTCTCCGTATCCTATCTTCAAATAGGCAGACATTTTTAAACCGTTAAATTTTCCTTTGCTGACAAACGCACAGGTCGACTGCCAAGGTAAAGCAGTGCTTACCAAGGTCATTACTTGGATTTGTCTTGGAAAACACTTTACAACCGTCGGTCCTGGCAGTCTTTTGTGGATTTTTGATAGTAGACCCGTTGAAAAGTATGATAACGTTCAAAGTCCGGGTTGCGGGGCGGCGGTTGCGCGTTGCGGCGTGCATTCGTTGTTCCATGATTCGGAGTCTCGTGGATTCGTTGTAGCGGTGTGCGTCGCTGCGTGCTTTCGTGTTCGCGGTGCTCTTTGTTGCTGGCATTCGGCGGCGTGTGATTCGGCGTGGTGGCTTTCGGAATGACGTATTGCACTCGTAGTTTTGTTTTTATGTATTGTTCTTCTGACATTCAAAAATGCCTATAAAGGTTTAATTGAAATAAATGCTTTGAGTTTGAGTTTGATAATCATGCCAAGGAATATCGTATTACCCGGGTAGCCAGTCCTTCTAAGTACTCTTAAAATACTAGTTTCAAGCTATATTTGGTAGACTGAAGCCGACTTGAATTTATCATTAACACAGAAAACGGGATTACCATCATCATCTGCCTAGCTTTTTCCCAAGTATGTCGGGTCGCCTTCCAGTCTAACCAGATGCTACTAAATACCACTATTTTATATAGAGCAACTGCCTATCTTATGAAAATTGTTATAAAAACGTGAAAATTACCATGTTCACTATTTGTTATGACTTCTCGATATGTCGGATCGTATTGCAAGACAAACACACATACAATTCACCAGCCTGTTCCCAAGTTGGGCGAATAATCAGATACCGCGGCCCCGGACACAAAAGGCTAAGGCTTCATTTACGGAGACGCGGGGCGTCGCGCGGCGCGTTGTGCAATTTCAAACGACGATTTTACGAGAAGCGATTTTTCGCTCGTAAGCTTAAAATGCAGCGTTCGTTGCGGTGGACCCGCCTCTCAGTAAATGAATAAAAACGCACGCGACGAGTCTTCTGCACGCGTCGTACGAACCCTTACGTCTCCGTAAACGAGGGTTCGTTTACGGAGACGCGGGGCGTCGCAACGGCTTCAACTGATACTGATACTGTTAGCCTGTATCATCCCACTGCAGGGCTAAGGCCTCTCTCCATGACTTCCAGTTATTTCGATCCACGGCCAATGTGGACCACTGGTCGTTGGTCTTGTCCAGATCATCTCGCCATCTTCTACGAGGTCTACCGCGACGCCTTCTGACTGTGTCAGGGCTCCAGAAAGTGGCTATTTTGGCCCACAGCTCAATGGGCATGCGGCAGACGTGCCCTGTCCAGTCCCTCTTAAGTTTAGCGGCTTATAGCAACGTCAGCAACTTGTGTTTTGGAGCGCAGTGTTGTGTTGCGTACACGATCGGTTAGTTTGACGCCAGAATGCTGCGCTACATTGCACGTTGGCAGATCTTGAGTTTAATCTTTTGAATCTTTGTCAAAGACCAAGTCTGGGATCCATAAGTCAGAATGGGAAGAATGCACATGTCCATGATTTTTACTGACTAAAAACCACCCATGTTCGTCGTAATAAGGATCATGGGTGGTTTTTAGTCAGTAGAAGTCTGACACTCCCTTCCACTTCGGCCAGAGCGGGAGGAGTGATTTTACGATTTTCCACCCTCAAAACAAGGGCGAATATTTAGATAGAACAACACAAAAAATATTTAGAATGCCTAAATCTAAGTGCCTGTTATTGAGAGAAGACAGTAATGCTATTAAGTCCAAAATAACAGAGAGGGCTAACAAAACGAATTAACATTTAAATTTAAATAAAACAAATTGCTTACAAAATTAAATCTAGAATTGGTATTCTTACTTTGGTTTCCACGCCACTTCTGAGTTACTTTGTAAATATTTGTGTTTTTCAGTTAGTTTAAAGTCAGGTGAATTACTTGTTCTTTTGTGATTCAATTTCGTTTTCAAATATTTTAATCAGGCTATCTAACTACCTAATATTAATCTATTGCTTTATGTATTCTTATTTTTTGATGTGTTCATAATTGTAAGGACAAGCGTGTGTTTAAAAACTTTTGACATTTATGAACGACATAATTCTGAAATTGACATACAAAATAATTAGTACCTACGGTAAATCAATTGACTTTGGTTGTAAATTTAGGGAAGCCTTATAGATTTGTCATGTCTGCCTGTCCGTATGTCACAGCCACTTTATTACGAAACAATTATTATTATGACTAAACGGTGAAACTTGTTGGTAGGTACTGTAGATGTATTCTGTAAACCGCTATATTTTGATTTTATACAAAGAAAAATAATATTAAGAAGTGTTCATGGAACTGGTGACAAAAAATGTTTTCTTTGTTTTCCTCAACACGATTCTCACCTTCAAACATACGCGTTATAAAAATCAAATCTAAATCATCTATCACGTCTGCTATTCCCAAAGAGATGGAAAGTCACAATGTGGATGTAGGTACATCTATATTTCGACAGTTACTGTTATTTATTTATTTAAGTCTCAGGTAAAAGAGGTGTCTATTGCAATCAATCTGGAAAAAACTGTCTTCCATGACCACTGTTAGGACACTCCTGATGGAAAAACACACTGCCTAACATGGCAAATTATCTTATGACTTCCACTAATCCAACGAGTCTCAACCAAAAAGGAATTATCAAAATAATTGATTCGACATCAACACCTTTCTGCGACAAATATTCCCAAAAACATTCATATTATTTATTGTACCTAATCCCATCTCATCCTTTGTCTTTATCCATTCAATTATTTTTGTCTAACAAACACATTGCCAAAATCCATTAGAATATAAATATATATTTATTCTATTTGTTCCGTCAGAGCATGCGAATTCATCACATCGAGTTACTATAACTGAATCAACATTATTTTGTGAACGAAATAGTTGTTTTGACATTCACAGAGAAAACCTTGTCCTTGGATATGGTATAAGGAAAATGGTGAAAAGGCGTTATATTTTAGAATGTATGACAATAGGGTCGCCCCCTATTACATGGTATAATAGGGATGTTTCCTGCTAAACAAAATATGATATTCTGTTTAGTCCGTCAGTTAGATTGTCGAAAAAAAAAATAAGTTTAAAAACTAAAATCCGACTACGAATAAAAACGCAGACTTATAAAACCGCGGTCTTAAAAGTATTAAACAAGAAAAATCGTCTAGTTAATAGATAATTTGATAAAATATAGAGGACAGCCGTAGTCGCATGCCACTGCTGTCATGGCGTTCTCATGATACAGATACTATTAACAAGACGATTTTTCTCGTTTAATACTTTTAAGACCGCGGTTTTATTAGTCTGCGTTTTTATTCGTAGTCGGGTTTTAGTTTTTAAACCTATTATTTTATTTTTACGTTGCATTGCTTTAAACACGAATTTAGTATCTACGGTGTCCGTTTCAAAAGCAACTTGGACTCCGACTTTCTCTATTAGGGTATGGTGGTACGGTTGGTGGGTATGGTGATATGGGCTAAAATAAAAGTATTAGCGCCTTTTGACTTCGCATTTTTACACCTATTATAATTATGTCACAATTAATTCCTCATATAAATATAGTTTATAGCTCAAAGCAGCCACGAACAATGCCGCTTTCTGGGAGTGAAAGAATTTATGGAATAGGATCATTAGTTCCGTAGAAATTATCCCCTATAAACGAACAAACAAACAAATCATCATGATCCCAGCCTATAATGTTCTCAATCTAGGCCTTAGGCCTCCTCTCTACGGTAAGTCCCCTCTTTGAGGAGTGGCTTGAGAGGCGCCACGGCGCCCTCACCTTCCGTCTGACGCAGGTCCTCACCGGACACGGTTGTTTCGGGAGGTACCTGCACCGAATCAGGCGGGAGGAAACGCCCGGATGCCACCATTGTGAGGATCGGGGGGAGGACACGGTGGAGCACACAGTGGAGGTGTGCCCCGCTTGGGCGGAGCCCCGCCGTGTTCTCGTAGCGGCGATCGGCGGCGGCGACCTCTCGCGCCCGGCCCTGGTGCAAGCCATCGTCCGGGGCGAGGAGGAATGGGACGCCGTCGCCTCCTTCTGCGAAGCAGTGATGCTGGCGAAGGAGGTGGCGGAACGCGAGAGGGAGAGAACCTCTCGTCCCAGCCGCCGCGGGAGGCGCTCCGGGCGTCGGGGGTCCCGCGATGACCTCCGGCCACCGTAGACGCGGGCCTGTGGACGGTGAGTGATGGGCTAACTCGCCGTCCGTCCGTCTCACGACGAAAACAGGCCGTGTCGACGGCGCGTTCGTGTTCCACGCGCGCCCCAAAGAGATGTCAGCAACATGGGAGGGGCCCGAAAGGGCCGACGCCTGTCGGGGCCGCGGGTAGTCCAACGGTTATCGCGGCCTCGACATAGAGGGCGAAGTTAGTCAGTAGAAGTCTGACACTCCCTTTCGCTCTGCCCAAGAGCGGGAGGGGTTATTCGATGATTTTACACCCACCAAAAAATAAAAAAAAGGCCTCCTCTCTAGAAGAGAGATGGACTATAATCCACCACGCGGGCCCAGTGCGGGTTGGTAGATGTCACATGTCTTCAAATTTTTTGGTTCTAAGACATGCCGGTTTCCTCACTATGTTTTCCTTCACCGTTTTGAGAACAGCGGTGATGAAATAAATTACACAAAGTAATGCGTCTGCCTGGGTTTGAATCCACGATTTACTATTCGTAAGTCGGGGCCACCACCACTGGGCCACCGCTGCTCTGCAACAAATCCCTCTTCGTAATATAAGTAAAGACTAGTATAGATTACCTAGGTACAATTATTACCTTTACAAAAGCTGTCTTTCAAGAACAAAATCATTTCTCATTCTTAAACCATTTACAAGCGACAATATTATCTCAAACAGAGGAAGGATTGATAAACGTCGCTGTAGACATTAGTTCCAAACCAATGCTTCTATACACATCGTCAGCTCAAGATGTTAAGTCATACAAATATATATGTATTATGTCGGGGTTTATGTATGAGAGAGGTAAAACGGGATGAATTATTATTAGGAACTGGTTTACGTGCAAAGAAAGTATAGCGAGGCTGTCTTTTTAAACACAATGCATAGTTTCGTAAAAAAAAACACTGTGAATTTATGTGTATTACAAAATAAATCATTGTTATCGACCTCAGTGGATGTATTTGTGATTTTATGTTGCTTATAATGCCGCGGGCAACACCTAAGTCAAGGACGCATAGAACCGGGAAGTGTGACAAAAAAAGGTCACCTGGCCTACTAGAATAAAGTTGTTTGTTTTTATGAGTACAATCACATGTTTGAATTTCTATATCTAATAATTAAATACTGGTTTTTCAGCTGAATTCAATAAGACTTAGTTTTAACTGTATACCATCGCCATGTTTTACACTCACTATTTACCAAAGATTGCCTATTCTTTAGAATAAAAGAAACATTCGTAATATTTCCAATATTTCCCAGCAGATTTGTGTAATTTGTTACATAAATTTATTCACAATTAATATTGTTTATTGTCTAATGTCTAACATTGGAATTTCTCGTGGGCATTCTTGTTTCCGTAAAATAATGTTATCTTACATTTCTATTATTGACCTTGTTGGTAACTGTGTTTGTTCTTTCCTTAGAAGAAATATGAATATTATTTTCTCTATCTAGAACCTCATAATAATATAACTTAAGTATGTATTCAGTAGGTACACCCTCGCCAGTAATTTTTAAGTGCCATTTAATACGGGTATTGCTGTCAACCGGACATAAACCCTGACTCCGTGGCAGCCACAGATAAATTCTTGATAGGCCTTTGCCCAACCAAAAAATCTAATTCATGTCCTCATGCTTTGCAGACATCCTTTTTTTTACGAGCCCCTCCCATGTTGCTGACATCTCTTTGAGGCGCGCCACACGAACGCGCCGTCGACACGGCCTGTCGTCGTCATAAGACGGACGGACGGCGAGCTAGCCCATCACTCACCGTCCACAGGCCCGCGTCTAAGCTCTTGGAAGCCATCACGTGGCCCCCGACGCCCGGAGCGCCTCCAGCGGTGGCTTTGCAGACATCCTTGGAGAAACACAAACATCCACATTCTCTTGCCCCATCCTAATTCATTTAGGGTCGATGCAGCATGTCTTCTTCTTCCATAATAAAAATAATAAAACTTTGTTTATTCCTTAATAAAAGTATCACAACTTGACATTATATACAATTCCTGCTTTTAGCAAAATTTTTGAAAAATTAATTCTCAAACAGTTGTTATTACATTTTAATTTAAATAATCTCCTTCATAATGATCAATATGGCTTTACAAAGGGTCGTTCGACTACGGATGCAGGTGTTGCTTTGTTGAAGCACATATTTGACGCATGGGAGAACGCGCAAAATGCAATCGGTGTTTTCTGCGATCTCTCTAAAGCTTTTGATTGCGTACATCACGACACGCTTTTACGGAAACTGCGTTATTACGGTGTTCAAAATGAGGCCCTAAATGTGATAGATTCGTATTTGCAAAATAGATTCCAATGTGTAGACGTAAATGGCGCGAAATCTTCCGGGCTACCGGTTCGGCTAGGTGTACCTCAAGGTTCAATACTGGGTCCGTTTTTATTCTTGGTTTATATTAATGATCTACCATACTATTTAAAGGGTTTTTGTGACGTTGTACTATTTGCAGATGATACCTCTCTTATCTTTAAAGTAGATAGGGATAGACACGAATTTGACGACGTAAACAGCACGCTATCAATGGTCACGGATTGGTTCACAATAAACAACCTTGTTCTTAATGCCAAGAAAACTAAAATAGTTAAGTTCGCTTTACCCAATGTTAGAAATCTAGGTCCCAATATTATCCTCGCCAATCAGGAGCTGGAAACTGCCGACTCTGCTGTATTTCTGGGCATTACAGTAGATCCAAAATTACAATGGGGTTTACATATATCAAGCCTAGCGGGAAGGCTAAGTTCAGCCGCATACGCCGTCAGAAAAGTAAGACAATTCACTGACGTTGATACAGCACGGTTAGTCTACTTCAGTTATTTTCACAGCGTTATGTCATACGGTATTCTGCTGTGGGGCAAAGCTGCTGATATTCAAAATATATTTGTTCTGCAGAAGCGAGCGGTTCGTGCAATTTATCAGCTGGGTGCCCGAGTTTCTCTTAGAGATTTTTTTAAGGAGATTGGTATCCTCACTGTTGCTTCTCAGTTCATCTTTGCCAACATTTTATATATTAAACAAAATATCCACCTGTACACTAAAAACAGTGATATTCACAACTTTAACACTAGAAATAAGCATAAACTACGCGCTCCTTTTCACCGGCTTCACAAAGTTCATAATTCATTCGTCGGGCTTGGTATAACATTTTATAACAAACTGCCATCTTCTTTTCTAGACTTGCCATTTAATGCGTTTAAAGCCAAAGTAAAATCTAATCTTTGTTTAAAAGCGTACTATTCCATTAACGACTACTTAAATGATAAGAACAGTTGGTCGCTGAGTTGAACACAAGACAATGTTTGTTATTTATTTATGTTCTTTCTCCAAGATTAGTTTACTGATATGTTATGTCTTTTTTTTATTATTATTATATACTTTTTTATACTTGCCTTGTACTATTGTATCGAGTCTGGTTCTTCTAACCAACCTAACAGACAGATGTGTGCTGGGGAGTTTGTTCCGCCACTTCTTCTTTCCAGCAAAAACACTAGGAAGTGTCGAAGGGGGGGCGTTTTGGGGGACTGTCTCTTGTAAATAAGTAAAGTAAAGTAAATTTTGACGTTCGAAAAGTGCTGATTATCAGCCTAGTTTGAATAAATGAGTTTTGATTTTGATTTTGAATTCGAGATTTTAAAATAAATTAACTTTGAGTTGCAATAATAAAACAAAACAACACGAATTAAAATTAAAATAAAAAAAATACGATAAAAAATTAAATTTATATCAAAAATAAAATCAAATTCAAAATTAAGATAAAAATTTAATTTTTCACAAACATAAATAAAATAAAAATTCTTTTTCTTCCATACTTCTCACTTCTTTAGACACCTCTTTTCTCGCCATATTATATTTTACACATCCATAATATCTATCTTTTCGTCTAACTTCCTCTACTGTTATACCCATCTACATTCATAAAAACTTTTCTCACGACATTTTCCTCATTCCTCCGCATTAAATGCCCAATCTACGTCAACTAATTACCACCCAGCTTTTCAGTAGCATGTTAACATTCCATCACTCCACAGAAAGCATATCCTAATACGATTCCCAGATATTTTGATACGCTTCTAAAAACGGTTGAACATGTTAATTGCTATCTCACGAACATTGTGTGGGCAATATTGAATTAAACAAGTCGAGAGTATCATGTAGGTTTCTTTATGGATTTGTACTAATAGTATTCAGTTGCATGCGTTAAGAATGGAAGCCGATCTCAAAATAGTTTTAGAAAAGGCTGGACAGATGAAGATGCTCCCTCACAGTGTTATAGGATATATTTAGAACGTTTCCTGACCTAATTTTAAATCATAATATTATAGTATTACTGTTTTAGTAAGGAGAGCAGTGGTGGCGAGCCCAACTTACGAACAGTAAGTCGTGGCTTCGATTCCAGGCATTCGCATTACTTTGTGTAATTTATTTCATCGCCACAGATCTCAAAACCATGAAGAAAAACATCGTGAAGAAAGCGGCACGTCTTACAACCAAAAAATTCGAAGACATGTGACATCTACCAAAACGCACTGGGCTCGTGTGGTGGATCATAGCACATTCTTCTCCTAGAGAGGAGGCCTGAGTCCCTGCAGTGGGGACATTATAGGCTGATGATGATTTTTAGGGTTTCGTAGCCAAATGGCAAAAAACGGAACTTATATTATATATTTATACTACTTATATTCTTATAGATTCGTCATGTCTGTCTGTCTGTCTGTCTGTCCGTCTGTCCGTCTGTCCGTCCGTATGTCACAGCCATTTTATTCCGAGACTATAAGGATTACACAGTTTTAATTTGGCAGGTAGATGTATTCTGTAAACCGCTTTTTGATTTTTATATAAAACAAAAATATAAGATTAAGAGCCCCTCTCCATACATGGAATTGAAACTAAAAAAACTTTTTTCAACAAACCTACACATGAGGGATCTATGGATAGGCCTTCAAAAATGACATTGAGGTTCTTAAAATCATTTTTTCTCAAAGTCAATCGTTTCAAAGATAGACACATCCAAAGTGGTAAAATGTGTCCCCCCCCCCTCTAACTTTTAAAGCATGAGAGTGACAATTCTAAAAAAAATATATTATAATGTAGATCTCAACAAAAACTACCAAACAAAATTGGTTTGAACGAGATCTAGTAAGTATTTTTTTTTAATACGTCATAAATCGTAAATCGCAATTTACCGTTCATTCAATCAACTCAATTATAAAAATTATGTTAACATTATGTTACTTGCTGCTACAGAACCCTTCATGGGCGAGTCTGACTCGCACTTGGCCGGTTTTTAAATCAATTTTGCTTCTCCCAATGTAAGCAGATGTAGAAACAACTTAAAAAAACCCGAAACTTGTCAGTAATTTTCAAGTTTCACTGTTTAAAATAAGTCATCTACAATTATTCCATCATCACCATCAGCATATAATGTTTCCACTGCAGGGACTCAGGTTTCCTCTCTAGGAGAGGAATGGGCGATAATCTACCACGCGGGCCCAGTGCGGATTGGTAGATGTCACAAATCTTCGAATTTTTTGGTTCTAAGACATGCCGGTTTCCTCACGATGATTTCCTTTGTTGTTTTGCGAGCAATGGTGACGAAATAAATTACTCAAAGTAATGCGCCTGACGGCGTTCGAACCCACGACTCACTGTTCGCAAGTCGGGGCCGCCACCACTGGGCCGCCACTGCTCTCTCAATTATTCCATTCGTCAATAATTAATTCAACTTACGATTACATAGCGGAAGTTTGTATAGCAATTACCTAACTAATAATACTTTAAAATTATAGAGCTATAAGAAAGGTAATTGCGTTGTCTATCAATCAATCGTCAATTACGAAATTGTTCGTTATCGATCTCTGAATCGATAATCCGAGGAGAAGTAATGTAATGTTATTACTTTTTCAGCTTAGCTTACGTGTCATGTCGGGGCTGTGGGTTGTAAGCGTAATGCTCACACAACGTCATGGTAAAACATATTCATAGGATCACTAGGTATCGGGAGCTCGGAATAATGGATAATCCCGTAAGTGAAAATATAAGTTTGTTGCTAGGATTGTTGAAAATATAAGTTTTTTGCTAGGATCCTTACTTGGCTACTAGGCATTAGGGTCGCCCTCTAATACACAGTTCGTAACTGGCGAAATAGGTTGACTATATATATTAGGTACACCTCTGCCGTCATCTCCTTAGCGTGTCGATAATAACAATTTAAATTGAGTCAACTCAAAATTTGGCGACGAGTTTAGCACTTTCAGTAGCCTCCAGCAGCTCCTGTGATGAGCAAGTAACAGGACAGGCTGGACGCGATATTAAGTGCCCCATAGTACTCAACAAATTGAGTAAGACCACATTTACACACACAGGTTGTCCTTGCTTCGGCCTACCTGTGTCCGGAGTCTGTTTAGAGACTTCCAGTTTGGCCATGGCAAATCGTGTGCAGGTGGAAGATTTTTGGGAAGTGGCACAAATGGGTAGGGAGCTTTCACACCACAGCTTAAGTCTTTCCTTAGAGCGTTCCAGTGAGCGGGGGTACACACTTTACATATTACTGTGTAGAGGGTGTCTAGCGTCGGATACCATTTTAGATCTTTTACTAGAGCTTGCCACCGAGGCGGGGCAGGGGTATTTTCCACCTCTGCCGTACCATTCTGGAATTACAACCGTGATGTATGTTATACGTTCTCTATTTCACTTTAACGTGATCAAAATCAATACAAAACTTAATTCTACGTTAACCTATAAATACAAATTTAAAGCTCCATTTCGATTTTCCTATTTTCGTGCGGCTAACAAAGTAGGGTAGAGCGCCTAATTATACTACGGCCTAGCTACACTTTATTGCTATTTTATTGATTCACTTGAAATAAGACTATCAAATTTAAGTTAAAACCGAAATAATTAAGACACATAATTAATTTACGCAGGTAACTTAAGTTATCGTTTAGAAGTTTTAAGTGTAAAGTTGTTTTAAATTTTAAACTGTTTTTAGGCATAATTAATTTAAAATGAGGGCCATAAATTACAGGACGGCTTTAATTTCAGGAAATACATTAATTATTTGTCGCGACCTGCTTTTGGTAGTCAGCTGAAAATGTCGAAAGGTTCGGGTTCGTTTATTTCTTGGTAAGGATTAATTATAGGTTACCTATCTCTCTCAAATTAATATCTGTTGACCGCGACCTGCGTCCGCGTAAAATAATTGTAAAATGATTACTTCCCTATTTGAATCGGATTTTGTTAATTTCAAGAGTTTAATTTTTATGTTTTCTTTATCGTTTTTTTTATTATTATGAACGATAGCAATGATGAATATTGCACAAAACTTTACTTTGATAGGCAATCTGAATTCTTATTAAGAATCCAAAATACCGGCAAAGTGCATATCGGGCCACGCACAATGTAGAGTTCCGTAGATGCCCATCAAAATATATGTAAACTTATTAAAGTGATAACTACCCTGCACACCTGCCTTCGCACGATGATTTTTATTGTAAAAATAAAACAAACTTACATTTATAGTTTTGAGACCTGGGCACCGAGTCTGCTATTCAATAGTGTCAGAATGGTCTATCACTGATCTCATAATTGTTGATTTTGACAAGTTTGGTGTTGTCAAAATCAACAACTATGAGATCAATGATAGACCATTCTGACAGGACTAGGGTCCTGCGCTTCCATACATTATATTGTATAGGACATCTCACGCAAAAACCACAAAACGGATTTCGATAAAAATTTGGTACACAGATAGTTTATAACCTGGATTAACACATCGAATAGTTTTTATTACGATTTTATCTTCTCACGGGATGATTATCGAGTTGTAGCGGGCGAAACCGCTGGCAACAGCTAGTATTTCCTACAAGTACCTACATTTTATAAGTTGGTCGCCTGTTACTCGTAAACTTGTAAAGCCTACTTAGCTGTGATAGTTTTCCTTTTATTTTCATTACTTAAACAGGGTGTAAATTAACCCTTCACACATATGTCAACCAAGCATTCTGTACATCAAACTAAGTACCGCTACGTAAAAATTTTTGCTGGGAAACGACTTTTGTTTTTGGTGTCAAAAATCACATTTTACGGTAAAACTCAGCGTAGCACTCTTAAAACATTGTGCTAGTGGATGCTTTGAATAGTAAATGGGCCATGGAAGTAATTTCAGTAAAGTTATAACCTCAAAAACTAGTATTTACAAAAACAGCTGTGCAAAATTTGGAACTGTGACCCTCAATATCTCCGTAACTAAGGGGTTCCCAAGTATGGTCTAAAACCAAAAATTTATTGCATTGGTGGGGAGAACAAAAGCCTTTCGTTTGCGTTAAGGGTACTTTTACACCCTTTATATGCTACTACCATGATTTCACACGCCCACACACAACCTCTATAGGTGGTTTAGGTTGGCACACTTGAGTTTAACATAAATTTTCACTTTAAAGTTTAATATTTCACAAACGAAACCCTTCATTGAAAAACTGTTTAAGCAAACTCGTAAAATTTTTGACGACCTATCCAACAACACCTTACACAATGGACTTTACCTTGAGATGTAGTGCGGACGAAGGGACAGACGGACAGACAGGTCATGGTGAAACTATAAGGGTTCTTTATTGACTACGGAACCCTTAAAAAGAAATACAAGAAGAAAACTATTTGTGAATTGTTTATTAAATATAAAGCATTCGTAAAATTACAAATATCATCCAAGCTACCACAAAATGTAACAAAACCAAATACATAGAAACCCACATCAAATCATCAAAAACTAATAATAATTTCCTGAACGGCCGATAACAGGTGCGTTCGCCCTATATTAATTCCCGCACGCAAGAATCGAACGTACCTTACGAAGTAAATCGACATTATATTATCTGTCGTAGAAACTTGTGTACCTATATTTATGTCTATTTGAGTAGTCTGTTGTTAAATAGAAGTTACTTGTAAAATATTTCGTTGAGGATTTTCATGAGTTTCTTTGATTATTTTTCCGACCCAAATATCGACCAATAGAATTGCACCATTCGACGTCACGTGGTACAACCTACATGGATATTATACTGATAATTTTTTGAAAATTTTCTCTGGTAGTTGCTATATATAAAAAACAAAACATGATCCAGTCAAATTAACCACACGTCAAACTGACAGGTTGAATTCAATTGTGAAAATTGGAGATTTTGCATGAAAATGAGTCGATTTGGAGTTTGTTCTCTGTCCACCATCGATAAAAAAGTCAAAGGAAATGTTCCCATTAATACGGAGAAGGCAAAAAAAACAGTTTGGAACCAATTTACTACTTTTTGTACTGAGAGGGAATACACATTGAGTGCTGAAACGAGTGAAGCGCAATTGGCAAACATTATGAAAGATTACGCTTAAAATATGAAGAAAATGGATGGAGAATTAGAATTAGAATTAGAATTAGAATTAGAATTTATTTATTTGTAAGAATGCAGTTGTACATTGTATGGTGTTAGGTTTGTTTAAAAGATTTCTTACATTCTACCATATTATCTGGTGTACAAATATTAGTTTTACAGTTTTGATTGATCTTAAGATAATATTTTAATGAATACCATGCCACTTTTATAATAAATAATAGTTATAAACATCTGAAATTGCATGTCAAAGTAATAAACATGGAAATGAAATGTCAGTAAATAAAAATTGAAATTAAATGTCATAGTAAATAAAAAATTAAAGTTTATATCATAATTAAATTAATTATCATCTTAATTTTTTACAGAAGTCCATGAATTCATTAATGTCATAAAAACAATTAAGCAATAGCCACTTTGTCAGCTTTTTCTTAAATATGTTAATAGGAAGCTCCTTGAATGAGTTAGGCAACTTATTATATACCTGCATTGCAGTAATGTATACATTTTTTCTAAACAATTGTAATTTGCAATGGGGTATATTCAATTCATATTTATATTTATTTCGAGGAGGAGCTTGCTTGTTAGTTACCTCTGTTTGCATACGGAAGTAATGCGGATGTTGTTTTACTAGCATACATAGTTCCCTGATATAAATGCAGGGTAACGGCAAAATGCGAAGTTTTATAAATAATGGTCGACAGCTGTCCAAAAACCAGACACCAGATATTGTCCTAACACACTTCTTCTGTACCCGAAATGCTCTGATCATTTCAGTCGAATTACCCCACAAAATAATGCCATAAGAGAGCACGGAGGACACGTATCCGTGGTATGCAGTGACTGCTGCGTCTACCGATACTGTTGCTTTAATTCTTTTTATTGCGTAAACGAATTTGTCAACCTTATCGCATACGTCATTGATATGTGCTTTCCAGTTACAATTCTGATCTACTGTTATACCCAGAAATTTTGTTTTGTCGACTTGCGCTATGGTACGGTCTTCGTATTTTATGGACAGATTCTTAAAGTTGGATTTATAGGTTTGAAATTGAATGATTTTTGTTTTACTTATGTTGATTTTTAAATTGTTTTCTTCTAGCCAACTAATTATGTTTCGGATTGCATCATTAATTTCTTCTTCTAATTTATATTTGTCATTGCATTTTACTATTAGTGTCGTATCGTCAGCAAAGAGGATTGTCTCATGGTGTGTTGCGTTAGGAAGGTCATTGATATAAAGTAAAAATAAAAACGATCCCATCACACTGCCTTGAGGGACTCCTACTGCGTTAGTTTTGTACTTTGATTTAAAGTCTATTTTATTTCCGTCAATGACTTTTGATATTTGCACACATTGATGTCTGTCACTTAAATACGATTTTATCCAATTATTAGCTTGTCCCCTTATGCCATATTTCTCCAGTTTACGAAGCAATAGTTTATGATCGACAAAGTCGAAGGCTTTACTCATATCAAGAAAAATGGCTACCACTGGTATGCTGTCATTCATAGCCTGAGTTACTATTTTTATTAGATTGAAACATGCCAGCGAAGTAGTGCTATTTTTCCTGAACCCAAATTGTTCTTTCCTTAGTAAATTATACTTGTCTACATATTCATTTAGTCTCTTTAACATAATCTTCTCAAATATTTTTGATATTATTGGAATTAAGGTTATAGGTCGATAGTTCGCTACGTCTGACTTATCTCCATTTTTATACATTGGTTTGACTATTGACCTCTTTAAGTCACTGGGAAAACTGCCTTCTGTAAACGACATGTTAATTAAATAGCATAACGGTTTGCATAGCTGACCAGCACACGCTTTGATTATCTTTGTATTTAATTCATCGTAGCCTACGGCTGAAGTATTTTTTAGATTTTGGATTACCCTGAACACTTCTATGGTGTCACTGGGATTTAGAAATATTGTGTTATTGTTATCAATGTCCATATATCTTTTAAACGCGTCATTTTTATGAGTAAATTTATTATTATTTGTCAAATGAATATAGTATTCATTAAATGTCTCACAAATGTTTAAAGGGTTAATGATTTTGTTGTTGTCTACTACTATTTGAGTTACGTCATGTTTATGTTGAACATCACCTACTTTTTTATTTAATATGTCCCAAGTAGCTTTGCATTTGTTTTTCCCATTGTCTATGTATCTTTTGTTATTTATTTGTTGAGATTTGTTTATACAATGTTTAAGTAAAACACTATATTTTTTATACTTTTTTGTTATCTTATTTTTGTGTGATTTACTATGTATGGTTTTGAGGTGCATGTATCGTTTACGTACACACGACTTCCTTATGCCCTTCGTCAACCACACGGTATTATTTGTTCTGTTCGACCTTTTTATTTTTCGTACAGGAAAGCAAAGGTCATAAAAAAGCCGTAATGTCGAATGGAATTCCTGAAATGCATCTTCTAACTTCTCCTTATGATACATATCAGAGAATGATAGTGCTGACATACATTCAGAAAACCTTTGGATGTTTTCTTCATGATAGTCCCTTCTGTATTCAAACCAGCTTAGAATAGGTTTAGGTATCTTAGTCAGTATTGATAGTGTTTGCCCTGTCTCATGATCGGATAAGGCTAGATGGTGAACCTCGCCTTTGGCTTGTTTAATATTGCTTGCAAATAAATCTAAGCATGACTGCTTTCGTGTTGGTGTCTTTATATGCAATTCAATATTGAAGTTTTTTAGCAACCCTAGAAGTTCTTGACAGCTCTTAGTTGGTTTAATGGTGTCTAAATTCCAATCACCACAAAGAATGATCTTTTTCGCTTTTTTGGATACTCTATTCAGTAACGTTTCTAATTTTTCCAAGAATACCTTTGGATTACTGTTTGGTGTTCTATAAACACAAATTATAATTATTTGTTGAATCGTTAATTGTATTCCAGAACATTCAAAATTGAAATTACATGCAATGTCATTTATAAAACTATCTAAGTTACTACAAGTCATCTCGTTTCTAATGAGTATGCATGTACCACCCCGTTTATTGTTCCGACAATACGAAGCAACCAATTTGTATCCCGGTATCCTAAGAAGTGACTCCGATTTTACTTGCATGAATGTTTCACAGAAACACATTACGTCAATTTCCCTAGCATTCCGAGACAGTTCATTAATTGCTATCGTTATCTCATCTACCTTATTCATAATGCCTGCAATGTTTTGATGAAACAGTATTAGACCTTGTTTAGTGTGAGGCACGAAAAAACTTTGTATTTGAGGGAATGGCCGGTTTTGCAGCGTTTGACTGGCTAGCGGTTTTCATTTTATTGAAAAAGTATGGGATAGTCCCTCTCGTTAGTGGGATTTCTGGGATGTGCCCTGGTTCTAGTTGGATTTTAGGTTTGAAATAATCTAAAATAGTACCCTTTTTCCTTTTCTCTGGTATTTGAGATTTGGACGACTGATTTTCGGTACAAACACTTTGCGGTAATGGGTATTTTTCTATATTATAATAAGTCAGAAAGCGTTTATTGTAGGTCATAGTATCTATTTGTAAATTTATCTTAGAACTAAGTACACTAGTAAATTCAGACATTTTATTTAGAGAAGCATCTCTGTTGCTTATTTGAAGAAGTTTACAGTTACTATAGGTTTTTACAATCAGGTGCATCTGTTTATTAAGCATGTTTACATTAAGATATGGGTTGAATAGTACACTTGTTATTAAAACATTTTGCTTTCGAAATATGTACAATATGTTACTTAAATTTGACACATATTTGTAAGCATTCTTGTCATATCGACCAAAACACAGTACGACAATGTCTTCGTTTGTCATTGTTTTTGACATATTTTCACATGTTTTTAGTATTTCACAGCTTGAGGCATGTGGTTTTATCATTCCGAAGATACCATACTCGTCATTCCATTTATCTTGTCTATTTTTCAGCATTGTTTCAGCAAGATTTTGAGCTTGTTCGTCACCTATTATATAAATCATATTTTTCCTCTTTGTGTCATTTGTACATGTCTGATTTCCTTTCCCTTTATTTATGGATTTAGTATTCACTGCTGATTGTTCAGATTCACATCCTACTAGTTTAGGTAAAGGCCAGCTTGTTGGATTCTGATTCAAGCATTCACAGTTGGTGTTAATTTTTGACATTTCTGTTCGTCTGCTGTCCGCAATTTGTCTGATCAATCGCTGTGGAATATTGATAATGTTATGCGTTTTAGGCGTTTCTGAGTTGTCTATGTTAGAGTGACTCATCTGGGTACGAGATAATCGTATTTTCGCCGTCGTCTGTCCGTTTAGTACTGGTGTTGAGACCATAGTTGCCATCTTGTTTTGAGGTGTAAATGGCGTAGACGCCGGGCTCCTTGTTAAGGATTCCGATGACACTTTTTTTAGTAAATGTATTTTCTTGTCATTATCCTCTATTTTCCGCTTGAGAGTGTTGCATTCATGGTTTAAATTGGTTATTTCTTCATGCGCTGTGGCAAGTTCTGATCGAAGCTCTGTGATCTGCGTGTTTAAATGACGAAAGTCAGCCAAGCTAAAGCCGGCGCTTGCAGGCACACTTTTTGATGACAGGTCCAATGCTTCCATATCAGAAACATCAGACAAGGTTGAGCTGAGTAGTGTGCGGTCCATTGTTACCGTTGATAGATCGCATTCGGATTTATTTCTTCTTATCGTCTTTCTAAAAGTAACGTTTTCCATGTCGTTGATTATTTCTCTTTAATAGTTGTTTGTTATTGCGGTTGGACCACAGATCATGTATTTTCTCTTCGTCGTCGAAGGTCCCACAGATTAAAATTTGCCAAGAAGTAAACAGATTAGACAATATAATATCGTTATGTTTCGCTGATGGTCATGAACAACGATCTTTAAACATCTGGCAATAACAATAAGATCGTCGGTAAAACAGATTATCTATGTTTAGCCAACCGCTGTTGATAATAGATGGCGCTGTTGTGTGTTTTGCGATTCAAATAGTGAATAACGATTCTTCAGAGAAAAGTTTTTTTTTCCAGATCACTTTAAAGTATTATGTTTTAAAAAAACACAACTCGTTGAACAATTTATATGAATTTGTCAGCCGTAGCCTTGTCATCAACTTTTACTCACAGTTTGAAGTCCGCACAAGATCAACCGTTGTTTTGGGTTGTTGCAGCTACAAGTTATGGAACAGCGGATTATTTGAATTTCACACGGTTTTTTTCTATTATAACGTTCACCGCACTGTATAGTCACTTTATTGTTTAGTTGCATGTATTTAAAGGGACGAAAACCAACTTAATAATATTATTTAGATTTTTTTTTACGGAGGAGACTGTTAACTTGTTCAGTGTTGCCACTAGTGTATATATATATGTATATATATATATAGAGAAGACTATAAGGAAGGTACAATAAAAACAATGTGGAATCAGACTGCCAAATTAATTATATTATTTGTTAACTGTACATTTCGTCTCATGGTGCAATTCTATTGGCCGACATTTGGGACGGAAAAATAATCCCCCGAATACCACACGAGCTTCAAAATTATCTGGCATTTCCCTCAAGGTTCCCTGCAAACAAATAAAATCGTCAGTCAACGAACCTATCGGGAAATACCCGATAATTTTGAAGCTCTTGTGGTATTATAAGTGAAAATCGTTACAGGTAGGTAATCAGTAACCTAAAATTCTGACAACTAGTGTTACCATCATCGTCATCACAGCCTAATTATGTTCGCACTGCAGAGACTCAGGCCTCCTCTCTAGGAGAGCGATAAGCTATAATCCATGTCTGATGTCACATGTCTTCGATTTTTTTTTGGTTCCAAGACATGCCGGTTTCCTCACGATGCATTCTTTCGCCGTTTTAATAGCAGCGGTGATCAAAGAAACTACACAAAGTAATGCGCCTGCCTGGATTCGAACCCACGACCTACTGGTTGTAAGTCGGGGCCGACACCACTGAGCTTACAAAGGGATATCGTATTACCCAGTAAAATTCAAAAATTCAAAATTCGTTTATTTTGTGAACACAGGGTACAATGATCTTATGTATATATAGTGTTTGGTCCAACCTATGTTCCGCCGACAGGCATACAAAATAGTGATGCTATGATCAAAATTAAATTGATTTTAAAAAATCTCTTCAGCAATATTACAGTCGTCAAATTAATTAAATTAAATAGTCTAAATGTCAAAAATTACAATTGCATTATGATAAAATAAAATTAAATAATAACATAATAATAATTCCAAAATTATGGTTAATTAAATTTGTCATTCAGAAACTGGTCTAATGTGTAATAACAGTTTTCAAGTAGCAGCTTCTGTAAAGTGTTTCTGAATTTTTGTAATGGCATACATTTAATTGCATCGGGAACCTTATTAAAGACTTGGGGAGCAATACCAAAGAAACTTTTTCTCATCAGTGCAGTTTTACATTTAGCATGGCATAATGTGTTCTTATATTGAGCACGTATAGGTAATTTCTTGACTGTAGACATTTTTTTAAATAAGTGGGGATTATTTTTTACAAACAAAGAAGTTTCCAAGATGTACAAAGCAGGAAAAGTTAAAATATTGTATTTTCTAAAATACGGCATGCAACTGTCAGTCCTTCTTAAACCAAACATCGACCGTATACATCTCTTTTGCATTTTAAAAACCAGTTCTCGGTTTGTTGACTGTCCCCAAAAAACAACACCGTAACGCAAAACCGAAGCTACCAATCCATGATAAGCCGTTAAGAGTGTTTCAGTACTTACTTTTTTTGACAGTTGAAATAGAAGGTACGCTGATCTGCTTAATCGTTTACAAACTTCTTCCAGATGTGGTTTCCAGGTCAGTTTGCAGTCTATAGAGATACCCAGGAATTTTGCAATGCTAGCCTCTTCTATTCTAGACTGATTATAGGTGACATTGACTGGAGTATTTACAAGCCGTTGGTGGAAATGCATAATTTTAGTTTTATTTAGATTTATTACAAGATTATTGTCCTTAAGCCAATTAACTATTTTCGAGAGAGTGTCATTAATGTCAAGTTCGTAATTATTAGGATTGTTGCATTTTATAATAACCGTGCTATCATCAGCAAAAAGTACCATTTCATGCCCTGTTATTGTCGGTAGGTCATTAATATATATTAAAAATAACAGGGGTCCCAACACGCTACCCTGAGGAACTCCATGTTTGATCAGCCTTGCTGCCGAGGTATATGTTTTTTGCAACTTAGTTACAGGACATATTCTTGTGATTTCTGTGCATTGCAATCTATCACTTAGGTAAGATTCGATAAGTTTAAGAATATTTCCTCTAATGCCGTAGCTATATAGTTTTTGTAGTAAAATTTTATGATCCACAAAATCAAATGCCTTTGTCATATCTGTGTAGATAGCGCAAACCCTGTTTTTCTTATCGACAGATGTTAGGACACTTGATAGTAGGTCAAATAAAGCCATGTTAATATTAATATTTTTTCTAAATCCCTTTTGTTCATTACAAAATAGTTTAAATTTTTCAAAATAGGCATATATACTGTTATAGAGCACTTTCTCAATAATTTTTGAAAATATAGGAATTTTCGCAATTGGCCTATAATTTTTTAATTCAGTTCTATCGTCTTTTTTGAATAGGGGCTTAATTATTACTTTTTTCAGACGAGTTGGAAATATACCATCGGAAATACAGAGATTTATTATATGCGAAAGTAACGGTGCTATTATCTCCTTAACTTCTTTAATAACCTTAGTTGATATGTTATCAAATCCAACGGTATTTGTATTTTTGAGGCTGTCAATAATTTTGATTATATCATCGCATGTGACTGGTAACATAAATATGGATTGACTTGAAATATTGTCCTTTAGGTGTTGCTTATTATTCGATACATTATTTGTTTGAATATTATTTTCGATAACTTCAATAAAATATTTATTAAATTCATTAGCAATGTCAAGTGGGTGTGAAAATGTCATTTTTTTATTATTATTACATAAAATTGGCTCTTGCGGTAAATTATATTTCGATTTGTTTATTACTTGCCATGCAGCTTTCGATTTATTTTGGGCAGTATTTACATGATAATTATTTTGTGTTTTTTGCGTTAGTTTTATAATTCGCCTGTAAAGTTTTGAATATTTTTTTAAAATAGTTTTATTTTCCAAATTAGGCTTCAGCCTATATTCCCAAAGTAGTTGTCTCTGCTTTTTACTGCAAAGTTTTATACCACGGGACAACCATTTCGTTTTCTTATTGGTATTCATCTTCACAATTTTAACTGGAAAGCATAAGTGGTAGAAAAGTAAAAATTCATCTATAAAATTATCATACGCCTCGTTAGCGTCTCTGGCTTTATAAACTTGCGAAAAAGATAGACTTTTCAAGCAATCCTTAAACCTAGCCAAGTTAGACGCTGATAAGTCAAGTTTTTCAGTTTTCCAATATTTTAGAGTGCATTTTTTATTAGTAGGTACTTTTAATAATTGTGCTGTATGGTCCGAGAGAACTAAATCCCTTACATCCGCTTTACATCCACGTTTAAATGAATGTGCAAAATTATCGATGCAAGATTTACTGCTTAATCTAGTTGGTTCAAAGAGTGATAGTTTAAGATTGTATTGTCGAAGAAAATATTCAAATTCGTATGTGATTTTATTTCTTTTCAGGATATCGATATTGAAATCGCCGGTCAAAATTACGTTTTTATTCGAGTATGAACAGACTTTGCGTAATACGTCATCTAGTTTATCATAGAAAATGTTATAGTTATGTTTAGGTATTCTGTATACACATATTATTATGACATTATGAGACACTAGTTCAATGCCGCAGCATTCGATAATACCTGACACTGAATGTTTTGAAATGTCTGTTAATTCTCTATAGTGCAATCCTGCTCGAACAAAGATACACGCTCCTCCTCTTTTAGCGTCTCTTGAGAAGAAGGCAGCGAGGCAATAATTAGGTATATGCATGAAATTTTCATAACCAGATTCGACAAAGTGTTCAGTTATGCAGACAATATCTATATTAATCCCAGTATTCGAAAGCTCTTCCAGTTTAACCGTCAATAAATCTGATTTATTCATAAGTCCCGCTATGTTTTGGTGAAGAATATACAAATAATGACTAAAGAAAAAACTGAGAATTTTCCTGAAGTTGAGTTTCAGTTGGCGCATTATTTATTTGGGGACAGCCAGCATCCGACGAAGCGTTTGCTGTGTTTAAATCTAGGACGAGATCCTGCAAATCAGTTAGCACAATATTCAATCCTTTGTTATTCAAACTTCCATACCGTTGATTGTATGTGTCAAAAGTGTATGGAAGGTTCAAGTTGGAGTCCAGCAGATACGCATAATTATATGTTTCCACGTCCATGAACATTAAGTTATTAAACGTGTCAACTCTGCTGTTAAACATTACATTTCTGTTTGCCATATATTTAAAAGTAGGCAGACATACTATGAAATTCGTGTGGGTTAAGGGTTGTATTTTGTTACGAATAAAAGTGACTAATTCTATGTAATTTTGGGTCTTTTTAAAATCTTCCTCCCCAACATAAATTACACAGTAGTCCGAGTAGGTAAAGTTTTGTACTTTCTTATCAAGACTATCTAGCAGTTGCTTTAGACTACAGTTTGGCATACGATAATGACATATATTACTATTACTTAACCTAGTTCTTTGACAAATTGTGTATAATCTATCAGTACAAAGTTGTTGAGGTCAAATAAGCATACGCACCATGTAAAATACTGGTATTCAGCTGCCGTCGCTGTCGGAGTGGAAGTCCTAACGACAATTTGTTCGGTCCGGTTCGGTTCAGTATGATTACGTCGTAACTGTTTACGTGTCGGTTCCGTTTTTTTTTGGCGGGTGGAAAATCGTCAAATAACCCCTTCCGCTCTTGGGCAGAGCGAGAGGGAGTGTCAGACTTCTACTGACTAAAAACCACCCATGTTTCTTCTTAGCCCTATATGTCGAGGCCGCGGTAACTTCTGAACAACCCGCAGCCTCGAAGGGTGTCGGCTCTTGCGGGCCCCTCCACGAGTCAGAGCCTTCACCTTGTAAATCAAGATTGAAAGTTATCATCCGTCCTGAGTTTGGTTTGCAAATCATGAACGGACGTGACAGGTAGACCAGGCTTTTGACTAACTGTCACGTCCGTCACAATATCCCTAGGTAATTCTAGTTGTCAGATATTCGGATATTTGACAAACAGTATTACTTGGGGATATTGCGGTACTAGGTTGTGAAGTGACCTCCAAAAACGGCTGTAGCTTCGTGTTAAATAATGGGATTTAGGTTCATTCAGTTAGACTGGAGTTAATCCCACCATAGTTGGAAAAAGTCATGTTTACCTCGCTCAAGTGAGCGCACACAATTCGAAGCAAATTCATTTGTTTTTTAAGTAAATCATCACGGCACCACAACGAGACGTCGTTTCACTTCGTACGAGTGTGATTAGAGATAATGAAGATAGATTTTATTGAAGCAATTTATTTTAATACACGGTGTAAGGAGCCCTCCGCAGATTGGGATGATTTCAGTATATCATACTAAGATAGCCGGTACTTGAAATTATTTGAAGAACGTTATGGGAATCCAATTAATTTTATGTTTACCTCATACGCAATGTATTAAGGAACTCGTGGCTTTTTTTTTTTGGGACAAGCCCGCCACACTATTCCCAAACCACTGTAACTCCTGTAAGCCAGAATCAACAGTGCCAAGACAATGAAGCTCGACGAAGTCCCAGAGAAACGATTTAACTGTCTTGGATCCCGAAACGAAATTAATCAGAAAAGAATAGCGGAGGAGTAGGAAAAACATAATTTTCACTTCCCTCCATATCAGCAGGAGACAGAACTGAACAAGGCCAATAGGCACACAGGGACGTATACAACTGGGATAAGCCCAGTTGCCTAGCACCACGGATATTATTATCATTAACTCGTGAACTCGTGTCTTGATAACTCAAACTCAAACTCAAAGCATTTATTTCAATTAAACCATTACTGGCACTTTTGAATGTCATAAGAACAATTCATAAAACAAAACTACGAAAAACTACGAAAAACTACGAGTGCAATACGTCATTCCGAAAGCCACCACGCCGAACCACACGCCGCCGAATGCCCGCAACGACGAACACTGCAAGCAAAAAAAGCACGCAGCGACGCACACCGCAACAACGAATGCACGAGACCTCGAATCACGGAACAACGAATGCACGCCGCAACGCGCAACCGCCGCCCCGCGACCCGGAGCCCCGCGCACCAGCCACCACGGCACGCGCCGCCGCGCGCCCCCGCACCCACAGCACTCGCCGCCGGTAACATCCGGCGCCGCGCAACCCGACGCAGCAACCCCCGAAACAACGTATTGCACTCCTAAGCTACAGTCACAATCACAAGGCATAATAACTTGTGAAAGTACTGTCGTTGCCAGTTCCCTAGCGTAGATCTCTATGGAGAAGAACGGGCAAGAAACTCCATGGACACTCTTTTAAATCAAAATATTGTTACAAAATCTTGGTACATTACATCATTCATGTTGAGATGGTATATTATGTGAGAACTATGTAGCAAGACGTGCAAGTTAAGAGCGTCCGGAGTAAAAAAGTATAATAAACAAATCAAAAAAAAATATGTATATATTTATAAACCATGGCAACTAAGAGATGACCAGTCTCCACTGACAGCGCCCGTTCACGAACATGACGCATGGATCAGCACCATTCAACTCAACCATTTTGAAGGTAACTAAATGATCCGACACACGCGCCACCATCAGCGAGACATTTGAGTGAGCATGACATTCTCTCAGCCACCAGGGCATCGTCATTAAAAATAATATATCTAAATGTAAAAAGTGGCTTTATAGTACATAGTACTCACACATGTGCCATGCAATTATATAATATTAAGATATTGAATCTATACAATGCAAAGAAATAATTACAATCTTCTGCAGCCTCTACAATAATATTCTCCTATAATCTCTTCTTAATTCTCCTCTACAATATTCTAATAAAATATAAAATAAGGTAGTTAGATCGGATAGTCGATTTATCGAGAAAGGTTGTAAGCTACATTTATGTGACGCAGACGAAGTTGCGTGGGTCAGCTAGTAAAAAAAAAAAAATGTACCATGGCAACTAAGAGATGACCAGTCTCTACTGACAGCGCCCGTTCACGAACATGACGCACGGATCAGCACCATTCAGCTCAACCATTTTGAAGGGAGCTAAATGATCCGACACACACGCCACCATCAGCGAGACATTTGAGTGAGCATGACATTCTCTCAGCCACTAGGGCAAAGTCACTAAAAAAAAAAAATAACTAAATGTAAAAAGTGGCTTTATAGTACATGAATCTAAATAACGCAAAGATATTTTTACAATCTTCTCTAGCTTCTACAATTACTTCACATGATAATAGATTTATTTGCCCCTATGGTTGTGGAGCAGGACCAGCATTGAGCCAAGCATTTTTATCATCAATGTAATCCCCCAACTTATAGAATAACTGCCACAATGGACGATCTTTACGTTAAGCCACGCTTGTCTAGGTTGGTCTGTGGATGTATGACCACCCGTTACATACCGAGTTTCCTCCGTGCCTCGGAAAGCACGTTAAGCTGTTGGTCCCGGGTGCCATATATAGAACTTTGGCAGCCGTTACAGGTAGTCAGTGACCTGAAAGTCTGGCAAGCAGTCTTACCATAGGGTATTGTATAACCCAGTGTGAAGTGGGTTATGGAGGTCAGATAGGCAGTCGCTCCATGTAAAATACTGACTCACCTGCATCTCATCATCTTTCCCATGCATGGGAAAAGGCTAGGCCGATGGTAATGACGCAATGTATCGTTACCACCCGCAGTCCAACAGTGTATTATTTTCAGACAGGAAGAAGCTTTTGCTTTGTTTTGAAGGAATATCTAAAGAAGATTGAAATTAAAATGAATGTTGTAGCTACTGCCGGCGCGCGGCGCAACGGAGTAGCAAATAACGTAGACCTGACAAAATAATATTTGTCATTTTCATGACAATTTAATAATACCTTTTATTTTATTCGCTGGGTTAACGTGGTGTTCGGTGTTTTTACCGAACACCTTAGCTTGCACTCTCGGCGTGACGCGTTCACCTAATTTCATTATTAGTATTTTATATGTATAGACCAAATAAGAAGTATAGACGGAACTCTGCGAACAGCAAAGTGAGGCCGGTCAAACTACACCTCGCATACACGCACACACGTCTCAGACCAAATAAAAAGTTTAAGACCAAGGCGTAGTTTAGGTTGTACGTGTGTGCATGTATTGTATATGTACACGGCGAGGCGTAGTTTGACCGGCCTCACTTTGCTGTTCGCAGAATTCAGCCCATTGGGATAAAATCGAGCAATCTTGGGCGCAATGTCAGTGTGGAGCCCTAACATATGATTTGCCACACATACTTAATAAGAATAGGGGGCCAGCCTATTGCCATCAAATAGGTACAAATCCAAACTCCTCGGCTGCTACTGAAAAAATCCTGATGGAATAACCCACAGACTTCATACCACAATATTATAATATGGTTGACTTTCGTAGTCAGGTGTTCATGCTTGCATAGCGGATTTGTCGGCAGAACAACGAATCTGTTTACAGTTTTACGAAAATGAGCTTTAAAGTTATAGAACTAACATTCAAAATTTAGTTTTTCCTTGTTTGTCATTTGTTTCGTTCCTTTTTCACGCTAGTAAGTTGGAATCATGCAAGCAACTTTATTAAATTGTTGTGGAATTACACGCAAACTTAGTGTAATTCATTTGTTTTAGACACGCATAGGCAAAAATGCAGGTTATTGTGATATTTTTATGAGTGTTGTGGTTCTAGGTTTGACCGACTTATTATCTACTTATTGATTGCATAAAGGATGTTTTGGCAAGAAAGAAAATGTCCAATGGGATGGTTGGTAATATAGAAGTATGGAAGAAAAAGAACAACGGGTTACACTCCGGGATTGTCGGCAGAAGTGAAAACTTGATTTACATTACATTAACGTTGTGCATTTTTACCCGACTGCGGCGAAACCCAAAAGGATTATTTGATTGTCGTGTATGTATGTCTGTTTCTTTGTTTCCTCATAACTCCTAAACGGATGAAGGGATTTGAATAAAATATACGTCGTTCGATTTGTCTTTATGGCGCGAGTGTTACTGGCTACATTAAAATTTCAAAAGAAAGAAAAATGGCGGATTTTGGGGGCCATACCGCGGATTTGGTACTAGACTATTTTTCTTGTGTAATAATTTTAAAACTGCGGCTTTATTAGTCTGCGTTTTTATTCGTAGTTGGGTTTTAGTTTTTAAACTTATTTTTTCGATAATATAACAGACGGACTGATTAGAATCTTATTATTATCAGTCAGAAAACATCCCTATTATTATCAAAAAATATGTTTACTCGCCGTTCCTATTATATCTGTTACTAGCGGACGTCACGCGGTTTCACCCGCGTAGTTCCCGTTCCCGTGGGAATACTGGGATAAAAAGTCACTCAGTCAGCCTATATCACTCAAGATGAATGTAGCTTTCTAATGGTGAAATAATTTTTGAAATCGGCGCAGTAATTTCTGAGTTAATTCATTACAAACATACACACACACAAAAATACGAATCTTTCCTCTTTATAATATTAAGTTATGTGCTACGACAATTAAGCAGTTTACTATGCTTAACATTTATCTGGAATAGGTAGATAAAACTAACTTACGAGTAAACTATATTACATCTATCAGCAATCGGCACTTCACATACAAAACTTATATTCGAATAGAACACATAAACTAAAGATCAACGCAGACAGGAGTGAATTGTTCGACCAATTTTGACTGAACTATAATATTACCACTGCTTGCGTCCTGAGCCCTAGACCAGCCATATTTCCGTGACAGAGCTTGATTTAGCATGCAAACATAGCTTTTCGGATGGCATGTGTACTTGATTTTTAGTTTTAGGATATGCCTGTTTTCTTGTGTGATAAGTCTCCTTCTGCGAAGCAGTGATGCTAGCGAAGGAGGTGGCGGAACGTGAGAGGGAGAGAACCTCTCGTCCCAGCCGCCGCGGGAGGCGCTCCGGGCGTCGGGGGCCACGTGATGACCGGCCACCGTAGACGCGAGCTTGTGGACGGTGAGTGATGGGCTAACTCGCCGTCCGTCCGTCTTACGACGAAAACAGGCCATGTCGTTTGTGTTCCACGCGCGCCTCAAAGAGATGTCAGCAACATGGGAGGGGCCCGAAAGGGCCGACGCCCGTCGGGGCCGCGGGTTGTACACTAGATATCGCGGCCTCGACAAAGAGGGCACGGCCCGCAGACAGATGGACGGACGGACAGTGGAGGCTTTATTATACTCGAAGGTTCACGATGGTTATCATTCACGTACGAAGCCTATAAAAATAATAAAGTTAATATAAACTCACCTGCGTGGGTTCGAATTCTCGGCCTGCACGCTTTTACTTAGTATCGCATATTTTTACTCATTTGACAGCAGAGAACACGTTCTACATGCGCTTACCCTAAACTGTGGGGGAAGGGAGAAAAACTTGTGAGTTATGGCCAAAGTTTGGCCCAATATCTTTGGCCAAGGAATAAAAGTCTAACGACAGTTCCAAAGTGTTTTATTTTGTTAGTGAAACTAAATCGCTAGAAGAATATTATGTGTTAGTATTTTGTGTGGTTTTGAAGTAAACATAATAATTATACAGTGTACGGTAGATGCTGTTGTATGGTAGTTTCAATATTCTGGATGTTTACTTAAATTGTGGTACCTCGGAAAATAAAGAAATAATCGAATCGAAAAGTCCTTTATTATTTCTCTATTTAAATCATTAATTAAGTAAATGTTAGGATGTTATGTAATCAAATTAATTTGTTTTGGCAATTCAATACAAAAGTTTAATTTAGTTAAATGAGTAATTAATTTTAAAGGGTGGTTTAACATTGAAACAAAAGGAAAAATCACATCAAACATCACACAAAGCTTCAATCACATCTTAACATCGGTCTTAAATTCGATTTTGGTAATATTTGAAGACAGAACGAGGACACAATATTTCGCCGCGGGAGGCGCTCCGGGCGTCGGGGGTCCCGCGATGACCTCCGGCCACCGTAGACGCGGGCCTGTGGACGGTGAGTGATGGGCTAACTCGCCGTCCGTCCGTCTCACGACGAAAACAGGCCGTGTCGACGGCGCGTTCGTGTTCCACGCGCGCCTCAAAGAGATGTCAGCAACATGGGAGGGGCCCGAAAGGGACGACGCCTGTCGGGGCCGCGGGTAGTCCAACGGTTATCGCGGCCTCGACATAGAGGGCGAAGAAGGAACATGGGTGGTTTTTAGTCAGTAGAAGTCTGACACTCCCTTTCGCTCTGCCCAAGAGTGGGAGGGGTTATTCGATGATTTTACACCCACCAAAAAAAAAAAAAAAAAAAGGACACAATATTTGAGCCAAAATATGTTTGTTCCCTCTCAGAGTCAGAGTTTTGTTTTTATCGTATACTTAGTAGGTACGTAACCTGGTGTCATAATCTTCATGTACTTTTTAAAAGCCTAAATAGCCCAAGCTAGCCCAAGCTTGCTTCCTCACGAATACTTTCTACCTCGAAGCGAGTATATACAATAGTCACTTGAATCCGAAAAAATTGTGGTGTGTGTCTCGAATACCTATCTTATGAAGCATAAATCGCAGTCATAATAATTGGTAAAAACGTATTCCTTTTCCCACCAAAAGTTTCGATTCTTGAGTGTGTAGGCGGGCTGAAAGTCGGTTCTCTCTAATTCGATATTTTTTAACGAAATTTTTCCATCTAAATATATTCGACAGCTAACTCGAGCTGATTTCAATTCTACGAACCTATACGTTATCGTTCTCTTAAAGATTCTTAAAGGAGAAATAATAATAGCAGAGTTGAGCTTAGATATTATTTTCGGAGTAATATTGCACCTATGATGTTAGTCCAGTGTATAAATGTAGTAAATCGCGCAGGTGGGTTCAAACCTAGGCTGGGTTTACTTTGTGTTAATTATTTCATCACCACTGATCTTACAACTGTGAAGGCAAAAGGGCCGGCGCAGTAGCGGCTTGCAGGGCCGACGCCCATCGGGTTGTTGCAAGAGATACCGTGACCTCGACATATAGGGCTAAGAAGGAACATGGGTGGTTTTTAGTCAGTAGAAGTCTGACACTCCCTTTCGCTCTGCCCAAGAGCGGGAGGGGTTATTTGATGATTTCCCACCGCCAAAAAAAAAGGGATGGTGGATCACTCATAAGTGCACTGTAATCAGCACCCACACTCTTCCCAGCTGTGAAAACATTGTACTGTTGTGGGTGTTCTTCTTCGTAGTCTTCATTACTGAAGATCGTATCCTTGATGAAAGTCCTTCAAAGATCTTACAATCTGACACCATTTCTTTCAATGTTCGGCTTGCCTTAGAGCAGATGTAACAGAGAGTTCAGTGAGTGCGGTAACTTGATCACACCAACGGTTAAGTGGTCGGCCGCGGGGTCTCTTCCTAGGGGTCTTGTCTAGGTCATCTGGTTGACGACGGGTAATGTGCCCAAAATACCCAATAATACACTGGAAGCACATCGATACCAGTCCAGTTTTTACTGGGAGCTTGTTCCACCACTTCTTCTTTCCAGCTAAAACACTAGGAAGTGTCAAAGGGTGGGCGTTTTGGGGGACTGTCTCTTGTAAATAAGTAATGTAAAGTAAATTTTGACGTTAGATAAGTGCTGAATATCAGCCTAGTTTGAATAAATTACTTTTGATTTTGATTTTATGTGGTGCTGAGCGAGCATAGACTTTTTGCCGGTCTTTTGCTCTAATAGTCCGGGATTGTGGGTGTTACGTTGATCTAATAATCATTTATTTATTTATTTATTTATGTACACACAAAATACAAAAATGGAAAATATACAAAAAATAGAAGAGCACAAAGGTATAGGTAGGCAGGTTGGTGTAAGTAGGTATTATGTAATTGAATCCGCTATTTCGGGGTATGTGGTGTGTGATTCGATTCTTAGGTATGGGAAAGTGTTGATGGCAAATGACTCTCCCTGTTTCATGGTATGTACCTACTTCATTTGTCGGACTGTGGGTATACTATACGTACCAACACTCCTGCTTAACTCTATTGGGGTTACAGGCGTGGTGTTATATTATTTTGCTCCATATTGTAGTATACCGATTGAATACAAATTTAGTTCAGAATAAGTACCTACGTTGAAGGCGCAGATGTTTGAAATGTCTTAGATTCAATTTATTAGTTCAATAATGTTTTTGTTTGTTATTTCTAAGGTTTGCTGATGTGATCTGAATTTTAGAGTTTGTTATAGAGAAGCTCGTGACTACATTATAGTCGCTGGACGGATCGATTTCAAAGCTAAAGCTGCGCTTGCCGAGGTTGGTCCGTGGATTGGTGACCATCATTACTCACCGAGTTTTCTCCATGCTTCGGAAAGCATGTTAAGCCTTAGGTCATGGCTACCATCTATAGATCTTTGTTAGTCGTTACAGGTAGTAAGTGACCCGAAAGTCTGACAACCAGTCTTACCAAAGGGTATCGTATGAGCAATCGCTCCAAGTAAAATACCAATATTTTGCTTGAACTGGCTAGACTAGATGCTGACCACAACATAGTTGAAAAAAGCTAAGCATGTTAATACTGGATGTGTTTTTTCTGTACGTAAATTAAATTACCATAATATTTTCTTTCTCTATTTTTTCGAGGTCAAGCATCAAAGTCTAATTTGATAAGTCAAACCTTTTAGGAGAAAGGAGCCTTTGACAGACACACGCACATGTCATACTAATAATACCCTTGTCCCTTTGACGTGCTTACAGAAGTAATAAAAGAAAGTGCTACATAGACTTGGAACAAAAATAGTGTTATTTTTTGGTCTGCGTGTGTAAAACAAAATTTTAATACTAATAAAAAAATTAGTTGAAAAACGCAGACTAATAAAACCGCGGTCTTAAAAGTAGAAAACAAGAAAAATCATCTAGTAAGTAGATAATTTGATAATTATGATAGAGGACAGCCGTAGTCGCGTGCCACTGAAACCTGATGCTCCTTCATGGCGTTCTCATTGATACAGAAGTCAGCTGTTAGTTGCCATTAGCAAGATGGCATGTGACTACGACCATCCTCTAATCAATTTTTTTTTATTTGTTATCTAAATTATTCGCAAGGAGAGCACAAGTGTTCGGTTTCTCTGAATCTTTTGTAATTATATCCAAAATTACAAATCAAAATATGAAAGTGACTTTTACTATCGTCCATTGAAAATGCAAGTAGTAGGTATATTATTGTGGGGTATCTTACGACATAACAACATTTAGAGTGGAAGGGACTTCGACAAGGTACGGGTTACCACGTATTTAATGCATCATTCGTAGCCGCACAATTTCATCGTTTATTATAAAAATAATGAACATGTTTTTTTTTACTTTTTCGCTCCGATAAAAGAAACTTTATTTTTTTGGATTTGGAAAATCATCAAATTAATAGATGACTCCTCCCGTCAGACTTCTACTGACTAAAAACCACCCATGTTCCTTCTTAGCCCTTTGTGCCGAGACTGCGGTATCTCTTTCGAATATCCCGCAGCACTGACACTGAACACGTGATCATCGCGTCATTGTCCCTTCGACACTGATGTTCGGCAAGAAACTGCTTTACCGCAAATTAATCATTAAATTGACTTGTTTTTTTACCGGCAACCTCACCAATTTGAACTAATTATTTAATTTAAATCAACATACATAAGTTACAAGTTAAACCATAAATATATTTAAAGTATAAAATCATATAAAACTGAAACTTGTTAAGCAGCTGGACTATAAATTTTCGGCTAAAATTGGTGCTTTACCTAGGGTTGACACTTCAATTTTAGAAGTTAATGCAGTCATAAATTCTGGAAATTTATTTTTTGGGGACTTTTCTATATAAATGTGATGTCTTCTGAGGTAAAGAATAATGGTCGTCCAGTGTTACATCTATCGACGGATTCAGAGAATTCCAATACCGTGTGCACTTGGCAAAATACACACATCAAAAGTGTCTAGGGATCAAGCATTTTTATGCGGATTTCTTGAGATTGAGATGTGGCTTTGTAATAAATTTATGATTTTATAAATTTATATGGATCCTTTTTGGTGCATTTCATAATTTGAATCAGGAACTGTGAATCAAATTCGAGTAAAAGATGAAAATCAGCTGTCAATATTTTCCCTATAAAAACATACAACGCATTGAAGACATTATTAGTGCTACTGTTTCCCTACTACTGATTAAAACCAACGTTATTATGGAGCGGCGACGTCATTTAAGCAGGGAAGAAATGCTCAGAGCCGTGGGAATGATAGAAGCTGGTTCCCGGCAACGTACTGTGGCTTTAGCTCTGAATACAAGTCAGAGTGTTATCAGTCGACTTTGGACACGTTACCGAAGCACTGGTACCGTGGCTGAGCGCCATGGAGGACGGTATCGCTGCACCACACGGAGACAAGACCGATACATTCAAATCTTAACACGAAGAGCTCCAACAATAACCGCCATGATGTTAGCCGTGAGGCTTCATCACTCTTCAGGGAACTTAATTAGCGACCAAACAGTCAGAAACCGCTTGCATGAAGTGAACCTTCATTCCCGAAGACCGCTACGGGTACCACCTATAGCAATGCACAATCGTAGGATTCGATATCAATGGGCTCTTGAACACAGAAATTGGGCAGAAGAACAATGGCGTTTCGTGTGCTTTTCTGATGAGTCTCGTTTTGGTATGAGACCGGATACAAGACGTATACGACACTGGAGAACCCCTGGACGCCAACAGCGATTAAAATCCTGCCAGGAAGTCCATCCTTATAGTGGTGGAACCATCATGGTATGGGCGGGTATTTGGATCGGCGGAAGAACTGAGTTGATTTGGATCAGAGGCAACCTCAACGCTCAAATTTATGCTGAGACGATTGTATCAGACGTCATCGTTCCTCTACAAGTGCAAATCGGTCCCTTATTTCAGTTAATGCATGATAATGCACGACCGCACACCGCAAGAGTTGTAAGACAGACTCTCGCCGCAGCTAACATCAATGTCCTGCCCTGGCCGGCTCAGTCGCCAGACTTGAACCCGATTGAGCATGCATGGGATATGCTACAGAGAAGAGCTCTGCCGAATATGGAGGGTATCCAGTCGCAAGAAGACTTTTTTTGTTGTTGCAACGAACATGGGCGGCCATTCCACAGCGTGATTTGGATGAACTCATTTTGAGTATGCCAAACCGATGTTCTTGTGTTGTTAGTGTTCGCGGTAGAAACACGGATTATTAATTGTTTAAGTTACCCAATAAAATTTTAAAGAAAACTGTTATTTCAGTCTTTTTTTCGAACTTTAATGTTAGTGGTTCAAATGTCAAAAATCCCTTTATTAGGAAAATGGCAAATTTCTTTATTAATGCAAAGGTGACTTGGTTTATCGTTACTGTGACAAACGAAAACACTTTATTTGATGAATCCTTAAAGAAAATTTTAATTAATATCAATCAGGAGAAAAGTTATTGCAAAAATATATGTTGATCCCTAGACACTTTTGATGTGTGTATTTCGGTTAGTTCGACTATGAATGGGTGAATTCTTTCATCTTTCAATTAAAGCAGTTTCAGTCATATTATAAGCGGGTACTTTATCGTAAAATACTTGCAATGAGAGCCACGGAGATATCATACTGTCAACGGCCAATCTTCTAGTTACTGAGAAAGGGGTTTGAACTTTTTTGTATGAAAGCTGGCATATCGAGCCACCGCCATTTTGTTTTTTTTTTCTGAAATCGCGGCCCACGATAAAAGTGGTATGTGGAAGACACATAGACTAACAAAAAATGTTAAGCAATACGGTACTCCAAAGTGTCAATTTACCGAGATATTTATAGGAAAGATCAACAAATGAGTACAACAACAATCAAAATAGACCTGTTACGTGTATAGGCGTTAAATTTTATTCAAATAGTCGTTACCAGGTTCATGATTAATGACACGCTATATGTAATGTCAGAGGATAGTTTTCTCGAGCTCCTAGTTATATGTAATGTACCATCCCTCTTTCAATAAACAGAAGTAATAATAATGAACGCTTTTAGACACGTTAAACGTCTATTTTTATGTGGTCATTGTACTCATTGTCGATCTTTACCATCAAATATCTCGATAACGTGACACTTTGGAGATACCATGCTACACAACATTTTTGTTCGTCTAGGTGTCAACCTACCCATCCATACCAATTTCATCGTGGGCCGTGATTTCTAAAAAAAATAAAAATGGCGCTGGGTTAATATGCCAGCTTCCATACAAAAAAGTTCAAACACCTTTGTGATCGAAAAACATAACAGCACTTTTTACCCGTCCCGGGAATCGACCCTACGACCTCACGCTTAGCAATTTGACACTAACGAGGCAGACACTGAGAGTAGTACCCAATCGTGCAATTTTTTTTTGCAATATATATCGTGCCACCCCTAAAAACTAACACGAACTCAGATTTCTCCCTCTTCCCCTTCTTCCGAACATAAACTGGCTATTAACGACATCTAGCGGTCAAGTCTGCAATTAATGGTTTTTCTTAGTATCTTTTGTAGTGAAGTGAGTCCAACTTATCAAGATGGGTTAGAGTCATAGATTTTCAGAGTGTAAACGAACCCTTCACGTCAATCAAGCAATAAGTACATCGACGAATCTAACGACGTATATTTTATTCAAATCCCTTCATCCGTTTAGGAGTTATGAGGGAACAAAAATACAGACACACATAAACGCCAAACACAACCCTCCTTTTGGGCTTCGCCGCAGTCGGGTAAAAAAGAAAAAAAATATGTGTACAATATTTTTTGGAAATCTATCTGACGGACTAATAAGATTTTTTTGTTAAGTACCCAAAAACTTTTTTTTAAATATACGTAAATTGGCTAGCAAAATAAAATGTGCTCAATATCTATATTTATGGTCCAAGTATAATCAAGATGAGTTATAGAGTTATTGACCAGGAACTTTCGGTTTTTCCTTGAGAATATTGTTGTTTTGATATTCTGGTTGACCCGTCATGTCACAAAAAGATATTTCTAGTCAGAGAAGTTATCCGGAACTGCTCGATAGTTGGCGCAAAATTTCAAAATGTTTATTAAACTTGAAGATAATGTTACATTTATTTTCCAACTGACTTTTAAATGAATGACCTTAGCAAACGTCAATAAACAGTTATTGTTTAACCACGAATTTTTTTTTAGGTTTCCGTAGACAAGAAAGCAAGAAATGGAACCTTTATAAATTCGTCATGTCTGTCTGTCTGTCCGTCCGTCCGTGCGTATTTCACAGCCATTTTATTCGAAAACTATTTAGACTACACAGTTGAAACTTGGTAGGTAATGTATTCAGTGATATGTGTTACGATTTCTATACTAAACGAACGGTTCGATCGGTTTGAACGATATTTTAAATGAATAGTTTTTGAGTTATAGGACATTTAAAACACATACATTTTTAGCGCATTTTTAACTCTGTCATTCATGCAAACATTATGAAAAACAAAGTTATCACAAAACGTGTAGCTGTAACAACAAATAATACAAATTAAAGAAGGATTCCCTACTACAATGGTACGCAACCCTTCATGTGCAAGTAAGACTTGCACCTGGCCAGTTTTAATTTATTAATCTGAAAATGAACTCGATTATTAATATTAATAGTTTTAAACCACTAGGTATAGGTTTTTTTTGAAAAAAAGAAATCCAGGCGTGTTTGGTTTTAGTAAACCTACATCAAAATAAATTAGACAGTAGACCGACAATATCACGGGCTACGATTTAAGTTCAGATAGACCCTTCTCAAACAGAAAGAGAAAATATACGAGATAATTATATCGATAGAATGCTGGGTTCGATTCTGATGGTAGATAGTCTGTGTCGATATCGAGATTCATAATGATTTATAACCAAACTAAATTATTATAGCAAGCCCATATTGGCCCGCTGCTAAGCAAAGGCCTCAAACCATTCCTTCCAAACGGTCGCGATTCTTGGCAACTTCTTTCCAATTCTCAATAAAGACATAAAGTCGTCCCGCCATCTCTTGCGTGGGTTTCCGCGACCCCTTTTCGCGTTTTCAGGGCACCAATCCTGAGTTTTACGGTCCACAGGCACCTGCCTGGGTTCAAAGCCGTGGCTTACTGTTCATAAGTCGGGGTCGCCACCACTGGGTCAAGGCTGTTCTCCAGGGTAGACCTCTAACTAATTTCTTCACGAAAACTGACGTTATGTCCTAAACAAAGGTTTCCTAACGAAAACCTTCAGTAAGACATACATAACCGAGCAGTTTACTACACAAATTATCAATCAAATATAACAATAGCCAAAATAAGTATTCTGTGAGTGCGTGACTCACCTTGACCTTCAAACTTGTTGTGTTCACAGATATCTGGGGGCACGGCAGTGCCCCCGCCAAGTCGAGCAATAAAGCGGCACGGCCGTAGCATCCTTTTCTCGAACCAGTTCAGGCCATTTTCGACCTCCTATAGCTTCATTGTGGATAAAACTAGAAGCCTGAATTTTCATTTTGAGCCAGTTAATATATTTAATCCCTACTTAAAAACCTTTGATGTTTTAAATAAAAGATTGACTTGGCCACATTGGCCAATGCGATGGCGATTAGCTATTACAATGGCCTGTTTAACATTGGCGAATGCGATGCGATGGCCAAGTCAATCTTTTATTTAAAACATCAACGGCCTTATTACAAAAGTGGTTAAACCTGGGTTTGACTTAGACTTGGTTATCTCGCATGCCGTCTCACTTCGATAATATTCAAAAGAAAGTGACGACATGTGAGATAAACCAAGTTTAAGTTAAACCCAAGTTTAACGACTTTTATAAAAAGGCCGCAAAGGTTTTTAAGTAGGGATTAAATATACATATATATATATAATATCACGCCTACAATCCCTGCAGACCTGCGGTGGCCCAGTGGTAGCGGCTTCGACTTATAAACAGTCAGGCAAACCCAGGCAGGTGCAATATTTGTGTCATTTCATCACCGCTGCTCTAAAACAGTCTCCAACCACCGCAAGAGTTGTAAAATTCCACAAACAATATTTTTTGTCAACAATTGTTGTTTTTGATAACTAAGGTCACGGGGCCGCGGGTTGTACACTAGTTATCGCGGCTTCGACATAGAGGGCTAAGAAGGAACATGGGTGGTTTTTAGTCAGTAGAAGTCTGACACTCCCTTTCGCTCTGCCTAAGAGCGGGAGGAGGTTATTTGATGATTTTCCACCCGCCAAAAAAAAAACAAGAAAGCTATAATGCACGTAAAACAACGACCAAAGCTAGTCACCGAATATTCAAAAGCTCTCATATTCTTATTACTATTTAAATTTTCACGTACTGCATGAAGACATACTTTTCAAAAACATAAAAATCTCATCGCAATATTTCTTTCTCAATGGCCGTAGCGGGAATTTTCTGGAACATTTTTCCATAATGTGCAGTCGTGTCGGGGTATCTAAAATGCTGTATGATACACGTAAGAGATATACATAAAAATGTATGTACTGAACAGTCATATGGCCACGAGCATGCTAGATTCCTCACGATGTTGTCGTTTACCGAAGCAAGATACACATGAATCCAAAAAATCAGAGGTGCATGTGCTATCATATGTTCGAACTCAAGATCCATGACTTAGCAGTCCGACGACGGTCACATCACTAGACTAGCTCTGCAATAAGCTGCACTGGCTTTATAGAACAATAGGGTAGCTAACATAAACATATCTAGGTAGTCCTTCAAATAGATTGAATTTGACGACACGGTTGGCGCAGTGGCCCAGGCAATGTACTGCTGCGCTGCGTGTCGCGGGTTCGATCCCCGCACGGAACAAATATTTGTATGGCCTACAGATAGTTGTTTCGGGTCTGGGGATTTGTGTATGTGAGTTTAAATGTTTGTGAACGCACCCACGATACAGGAGAAATTCATAGTATGGGGCAACGTTTTTTTTTTTTTTTTTTTTTATATAGATTACCGAAAAATATTGGACTCTTATTTTGTAGCTGACTTTTGTATCAATGAGAACGCCATGAAGGAGCATCAGGTATCAGTGGCATGCGACAGGGCTGTCCTCTATAATAATTTTACTAATAATACGTTAAATTGAAGTATACAAATTATCTACTTACTCGACGATTTTTCCTGTTTTAGACTTTTAAGACCGCGGTTTTATTAGTCTGTGATTTTATTCGTAGTCGGGTTTTAGTTTTTTAAACTTATTTATTTATTCATTTTTTTTACTATTTATGTACACACAGTAGACAACACAAGAAAAAAACAAAATATAACATTTGAGTACAAAGCAGACCTGTAAAAGGAGAAATGAAAAAAGAAATGTAGACTAGTGTGTGAGAGGCGTAAAAGAATTCCGTGTGTATGTGCTTTATCTAACTTAACCTATATAAATATAAATATACAATGTTAATATATATAAACAAAAAAAATGTATATATTGTACATAAACTTATTTTTTTATGTGAATAATAATTTTACTAGACGTCTTAAATATCACTTTCTAGACAGATAAGCCACTGTTAAATTTCACGTAAGGGTACCAACGCCCCTCTTGGCACCATTTATAGATGTTATCAACATTTAAAACAATAGACAGACTAGAACGGTAACAGTGCCAATTTCATTTCTAATCAGTACAGCTTATCTAGACGCAGACAAATAAATTGTACCATTCTGTTTGATATTTCACTTGGAACCTCACTTGCATTGAAATTTCTCTTTAAAGTTTTTTTTTTAAACGTTACCCCACTCTTGGTATTTCTCCTGTATCGAGGGTGCGTTTACAAACAATGAAAGTTACATTACACTAACCAAACACTCAGACCCGATACAACTATCTATGGGCCATACAAATATTTGTTCCGTGCGGGGATCGAACCCGCAGGACGCAGTGCAGAAGTCCAATTATTGCTCAGCCGCTGCGCCAATCGTGCCATCAGTAAAGTAAATCATCGCGGTTTCACACAATGAATCATCGATCAAAGGGGTTAGAAAATTGATGAATGAAGCCTGGTTTGCCTAACTTCAAAATTTTATTTTGTTTTAAAAATAGTGACTTGGCATAAAAACTCGTGGTCTCATACAAAACTTGATATTAATAACTAGCGACCCGCACACCTCTTCACACCGGTGGAATGTGCTACTTATAAACCTTTCTCTTGAATCACTGTTTCTATTCAAAAAACCCGCATTCGCACTGGGCCCGTGGTAGATTATATCCCATTCCCTCTCAAAAAGAGAGGAGGCCTATGTCCCAGCAGTGGGAACATTAATAGGCAGTTGATGATGATGATGATAATAACACAAATACATATTCTCACGCTTTTTCTATATATTTTTTTCGGTATTGATTGTAGATCGCACCCCAAGTATTCTTTTTAAAAATATTACATGTACAGTTTAGACTTTCCTACCATTTTATTAGAACAATCATTGACTCGTCCTTCGTTTATAAGCTACTCCATGATGACTTTAAACAGTCTCGATGATATATTTTCGAATGATATATCTGCGATACCTTGATATCGTCGGAGATTTGCAGCTCAAAGTTCGTTCTTACACAAGTAGTTTTTTTTTAAACTTACTATAAAAACACTATTATTAACACTGAAAATAGAAAATTAACCATGTTTACTTCCTTTAGTCGAAACAAAAAGTAAACATCTCAGTTTAGTTTGACTAAACAGTCTTTATTACCTGTATTTATTATTTAATGCATCCATCAGCACAATGGCTTAAGAGCGATACAATGAGTCAATGATATTTCGAATTTTTTAGAACTCGCGAAGTTGTATTTTCGTAGAGTTACTTAATTTGATGTATTTTTCCTTCTTCGTTATCGCTGATGGCTTTGCCCTCTATAGATGAAAATAAATGGACCGTTTAGATATAAATTATCCGATTCCAAGAATCATCAGTCATGATAAGTAAGGATCCAGAAGTGTAATTGGAAGATTGGATCAGACCTCGATAACAAATTACCTCTGAACAATACATAAAAGTTAAACATTGTTAATTTATTGATTCATGTAATAACAATTATATTATTATTACATGAATAAACGTTAGTGTGAATTCATGTAATTATAACGCATGTAATTTGTATTCGAAGACATGTGACATCTATCAACCCGCATTGGGCCCGCGTGGTGGATTATAGCCCAAACCTCTCCGAGAGAGGAGACTGATGATGATTATGATGACAATATAATAAATAGGCAGCCTATTTCCATCAATCATTCATAGTTCTTAACTTCTAGATCTTAAATCCTTAATACATATAAAGTTCTCTGATAAAAAACGTAGACATTGCCTAATCTGGGAATTAAGTAAGGCGAAAAACAGCCAAGCAAGTCATTTTATCTAGCCCAAGTTACGCCACTCTTTTGCTTTATTATTCCACTTAGTAAAAAGGCAGTGTACACGTAAATTACACTGATCCATTATAATATTGAACTCATAAAATAACTGTCAAAATGACCAAGTTATCTTAAAATACCCTAAATAAACTTTTATGTGAAAGCGCTGTATTTAAACTATAAACTTGAAATCGGCGAAAGTAAACGTATTCTGGTAATAATAAAAGTAAATTACCGCTCTTAACGACATGTTTTAATGGATCGAAATAAAATATAATTTTTAATACTTGAATAACTATTAGGTACTATTAAATTACTGTTACTTAGCTGTAATTGACTGCCTCCTTGGTCAAGAGTTCGAAAGCGCGACTGCTGAGCATATCTAAGGAGTTCAATTTCACGGGCTGTGGGATGTTGTAAGAGTTACCGCGGCCTTGACATATAGGGCTGAGAAGGAACATGGGTGGTTTTTAGTCAGTAGAAGTCTGACACTCCTTTTCGCTCTGCTAAGAGCGGGAGGGGTTATTTGATGATTTCCCACCGCCAAGTAAAAAAAAGGTGTTCAATTCCTAGTCAGGGGGTTTTTCCATCGGCCTCCGGCCGACGGTGAGTGATGGGCTAGCTCGCCATCCATCCGTCTTATAACGACGACCGTGTCGACGGCGCGTTCGTGTTCCACGCGCGCCTCAAAGAGGTGTCAACAACATTGAAGGGGCCCGCAAGGGCCGACGCCCGTCGGGGCTGCGGGATGTTGTAAGTAAGAGATACCGCGGCGTCGACATAATGGGCTAAGAAGGAACATGGGTGGTTTTTAGTCAGTAGAAGTTTGACAAGTTTCGCTCTGTCCAAGAGCGGGAGGGATTATTTGATAATTCGCCAAACCCAAAAAAAGGGGTTTTTCCATTAGAAATTGTAATTGATGGCAATCGGATCGGCTCATGCTACACGAGACATAAACTTCAACATTATCGAAGTTTCACTTTTTTTTTTCTAACCTGCTTTGTCCCACTCCTGGGCAAAGGCCCCGCGCATCCTCCTTCCTGTTTGACGGAACCTATTTAGTTCATTCCGAAATCTTATTCGTGGCCTGCCGTGACCCCGTCTCACTGTGTCAGGGCACCAGTTTCCTGCGATTTTAGCCCACAGCTTGTCCAGCATGCGGCAGACATAGCCTGCCCAGGCCCATTCGAGTTGGGCAGCCTTTTGGGCTACGTCATTTTTTTTTTGTTTTGGAGTGCAGTACTGTGTTTGAATTCGTCGTGGCCTATCTTTACCCAACTACGTCAAAGCCAAAAGGTAGGGTAATGATTTTGGCAGTCTATATAATTATATATGTTCCACTGTAGCGTTTATACTAATAAATTAATTTTAAAACTCCCCAAGTGCAAGTCGGACTTGCACATGAAGGGTTCCGTATTATCGCAGGAGGCCTTTAATTTGACGGTGAGTGATGGGCTAGCTCGCCGTCCGTCCGTCTTATGACGACGACAGACCGTGTCGACGGCGCGTTCGTGTTCCACGCGCGCCTCAAAGAGATGTCAGCAACAAGGAAGGGGCAGGCAAGGGCCGACGCCCGTCGGGGCTGCGGAATGTTGCAAGAGATCCCGCAGCCTTGACATATAGGGGTAAGAAGGAACATGGGTGGTTTCTAGTCAGTAGAAGTCTGACACTCCCTTTCGCTCTGCCCAAGAGCGAGAGGGGTTATTTGATGATTTCCCACCCCCAAAAAAAGGCCTTTACTTTGTATTATTTCTTGTTAAAGCGTCACAGAAAAACATATTTTGTGATAAGTTTGCTTTTCGTAGTGTTTGTATGAATGACAAAGTTATATTTGTGGTTTTATAAATGTGCTATATCTCGTAAACTATTTATTATATATCGCTTAAACCAATTTTGGTTGAAAGTTTTCATTGCGATCTAAAGCATATATATTTGTTTAGATTTTTCCCTCTCTTGGTTCAAAAGTTAGAGGGGGAAGAAACTCATTATACCACTTTGTAAGTGTCTATCTTTCAAACGATTGACTTTGAGAAAAAAGTGTTTGGAGCTGCAGTCACACGTCATAGGTACGTACCAAACTAAACACTTTCATAACGTGTGACTGCAGCTATTCTTTTTGTTCTGTTTTTGTTTTTCCTGTTATTTCAGCATCCCGAAAATTTTGTTTCAAAATTTTTCAGCAGGTTTTTTTCGTAGTCGGGTTTTAGTTTTTAAGTTTTTGACTAATTATTCTTTACTATTAATCTTCTCTGCAGTCACCTCCTTTTTAGGAGAATCATCATCCTTCACAGGGGACCTAAAAATAACGGGCAAAAAGTAGATGAATTAGATACACCTCTGCGCTACCCTTCAACACATGTTTTCTTATCTTATTAAGCGTGATGTTAAGCGCAAGTCACTATTTTTCCTTCTTACTTTCTTTACCCCCGATAAAAGTGCTGATTACGGAAAAACAATGCGAAAACAAAGTCATTAATAATGAACTGGTGCCAGCCGTGTCGAGGGTATCAATTATTTACGTCTCTGCAGCTTTTCTTATTCTTCGGTCAAGAAATAATGGGCTTTGTATAATAATTATGTGGGTAATTATTTCGGGCTTAAATATTTCATAGTGGGGTAGAGGCAAAATATTAACAGATGCAAGGGTTTATCGAAGCTACGCTTGTCATGCCCATCGGAGCTACGGGTTGTTCGAAATAGATACCGCGGCCTCGACACAAGGGGACACTCCCTACCGCTCTGCCCAAAGCGGAAGGAGTCATTTGTGTACTGGTTCGAGAAAAGGATAGTACGGTCGTGCCGCTTTATTGCTCGACTTGGCGGGGGCACTACCGTGCCCCCAGAACTATGCATTTTTTTTTTCGTTAGCCTATTTTGTCCCACTGCTGGGCAAAGGCCTCCCCCATTTCTTTCCAGCTCTCTCGGTGTTGTGCCTTCTCTGGTCAATCAGTCACGAATGGGTCCAATACGTCACGCCATCGTTTTTTGGGTCTGCCTCGGTAACGACGACCGACGCATATTTTATACATATACATACACGAGAAAAATCTGAGTCTTGGGTTCGAGTTCGAGACTAGAAATCGTCTTTTATTTCGTACACTATTCTTAGACCACTGCAACTCCTGAAAGTCAGAATAAACAATGGTGTCGACCAGAAAAGCGCCGAAACAAAGAAGCTAGACGAAGTCCCAGAGAAATAATTTAACGGACTTGGATCCCGCAACGAAATTAATCAAATTAGAGAAGTGTTTTTGGGTTTTGCGTCATCCGGGTAAAAAGAATAGCGGAGGAGTAGGAAAACAAACACAGCTCGGAACTTGGGGCCTATGACTTGTCAGTCCAATGATCACACCGTTATGCTATCACTGCTAACAAAACGTTACCAAAAAAGGTGCAAATCGTACCCAATAACCATCTCCCGCTGGACTACATTTCATCTGAGTTCCATCCCGGACCGGCTGAATGTCCGATGTTATTACTTTACTCTCAACGGAGGACTTAATGCAATTTCCAAATTGAACAGTTTGACAACTGAAACGGACTGGTGTGTTACATCGTGTGTTACAGTGTAAACGAACCCTTCAACCAAACACTATGTACATCAAACTAAGTACCCCTATGCAAAAATGTATGATGGGAAACGACTTTTTTTGGGGTGAAATATCTCAATTTTACGGTAAATCTCAATGTGACGGGGAGAACAAGTGCCTTTCGGTTGCGTTAAGGGTACTTTAACACCCTTTGTGTATTGTGTGTATGTAGCTTAGTATTTCATCATCATCATTATTTCAGCCGAAAGACGTCCACTTGTGGACATAGGCCTCCCCCAAGTGTCGCCACATTGAACAGTCCCATGCGTCTCGCATCCATTGGATCCCCCCAACCTTGACCAGGTCATCGGTTAAGCCAGTGGGAGGCCTTCCAACACAACATCTAGACATCTCCCAGTTGGCGGTCACCACTCCAGAACATTTAGATTCTTTTTTTTTTAAACCCCACTCTAGGAATTTTTCCTCTATCGTAGGTGCGTTCACAGATATTTAAACTCACATACCCAAATGCCCAGACCCGAAACAACTATCTGTAAGCCATGCAAATAATTTTGTTCTGTGCGGGGATTGAACCCGCGACAAATAGCGCAGCAGTCAACTGCTAGAGCCACTGCGTCAACAGTGCCCAAGCACCATTCATTCCTTCAATGTACCCTGCGTACTGCCACTGAGACTTTTTTTTGTTTTTTTTTTGCCACTGCGACTGTAGATTTTTTATATGGTTGTATTTGTTTTGACAATTTAAAAGTGGTTGTAACTGGCCTGCTTGAAATAAATGCTTTGATTGTAAACCACAGAACTTTGATAACTATTTGTATGTCAGATTTGTATACAAATAACTAGTGTATTTATGAACTAAATCATAATGTTATTATTACTGTGCATTGTTCCTTCTCCTATTTCGCAGCCTTTAATTAAAGCTACACTATTAAATTAAAGCAGTGGTGGCCCAGTGGTGGTGGCCCCGACTTACGAACAGTTGGTCGTGGGTTCGAACCCAGACAGGCGCATTACTTTGTGTAATTTACTTCATCACCACTGCTCTCAAAACGGTCAAGGAAAACATCGTGAGGAAACCGGCGGCATATCTTAGTACCAAAAATTCGAAGATATGTGACATCTACCAATCCGCACTGGGCCTGCGTGGTGGATCATAGCCCATCCCTCTCCTGAGTCCCTGCAGTGGGAACATTATAGGCTGATGATGATGATGCAGCGGATGCAATGGTTTCCAAACCTGCCTTCCCCTTTGAGAAACATAGGCGTGAAGCAATGCACCATTGCCACCATTCCAACACATTCTGACACGTTTCCAAGAACGGTGGAACATGCTAATTGCCTTCTCCCGAACAATATGTGGGTTACCATAGAGCAAGGAATGCTTTAAGATAGACTTCAATGTGATGCTTTTAAAATAGACTTCGAATACAGGTAGGTTGAAGCAAGGAAAACCGGTTTAGGTGGAGATTCATAGATGACTCTACCCTGGAGTGTAAATGTGGTCTTGCCCCACAAACTATGGGGCACTTGATATCGCGTCCAGCCCGTCCTATTACTTGCACATCATAGGAGCTGATGGAGGCTACTGAAAGTATCGAACTCGTCGCAAATTTTGCGGACTCAATTTGAATTGTCATTGACATATATGCTTGGAAGAAGAAGAAAACATTCTGCTGATGTATGCAATATATAGTTATTCGATTGAGGTATTCAAATAAAGTTGTAACGTTAAAACCCAATATAAAAAAAAAAAATACTTGTGAAAAAGATGAAACTTTCACCTGCAATATTTCTGTAATTGGAAGAAAAGAAAACAGCAATGGCGGTGAGAATAAGTGTTTGACTTCGCTAAAGTTCTTTTTTTACACCCTTTACAAGCTCAAGTTGTATTAACAATGCAGACGTAAAGGCAGAAACACAAAACTACAAAAGAAATGATAGAGACAGAGTACCGCCTCTAGCAGTTCCTTCATGCTCTGTGGTGGTAGATATTGAATTATACAAGTCTGAGTGTCATGTAGGCTCCCTAATGGAGTGTTCTGCGGAATATCTAAGTTAAGTAAGCGAATTGTGGAGGGGAGGCCGATCTCATTAACATTATGCTGTATGTAATGCTTACGTATGACTAGGTTACTGAAGCTATACTTAAGTTACGACACCAATATTGGTTAGCGAGTAATTCAAATTCAAAGTAATTTATCTCATTTAATCAACTCGACTGAGCACCGAAGACTCACGAAGATATCAGCAACAGAGTCCTTTATTTGGGCACTTATGAAATGTCAAAAAAGAGTGTGGAAAACAACACGAGGCACAAACAGTGTCGGGGCCGCGGGTACTGTCGGGGCCGCGGGTAGTCCACCGGTTATCGCGGCCTCGACATAGAGGGCGAAGAAGGAACATGGGTGGTTTTTAGTCAGTAGAACTCTGACACTCCCTTTCGCTCTGCCCAAGAGCGGGAGGGGTTATTCGATGATTTTACACCCACCAAAAAAAAAAGACTGTTTTGCAGCCAAGCTTATAGCCCTGAAAGTATTACAACAATTTTTCTTCTAACCCACCTTATACTCAGACAAACTACTCAACAGCAATGACTCGTAAAGATTTGAATGCAAACTTCCACCACGACCCAGAGACAAAACAACCACGTAATTTAGCCACTTTCGAAACTCATATTTCACGAAGCAAGCAGCGCCGGGTAGTTTGTTAGTTAAGACCGTCGCCGACAGATGTCGCACTGCTTAGTACCCGCTATATTAGCTGGGAGGTACAAGTTATGAGAGAATGTTTTGTTTTCGCCTTTACTTTAAGGTGAATCCTTCGAGGTAGTCCGCGAAATTCGATTTTTTTACGTTTATTGCAATTTAACGATCAGTTGTGTGTTAAATAAAATAAGATATGCGACCGTAACAAATGTGACTATAACGACAATTAATGATTAAAATCAGCATTCCTTTTTAATCAAATAGTCACTCAAGGAAGTAATAAGAACTGAGAGGGATCTATTGGTGATTTTTCAGTAAAGTCTACATGGCATGTTTCCTCACGATGTTTTCATTCACTGTTTTAATACAAATACACAAAAAAAATAGGCTTGCATGGGTTTGAACCCATGCCCTAGTACTCGCAAGTCGAGGCTACCAAAATGGACCACCGCTGCTGTTACTTTACAATACAGTGATTTTAGTTCAAATACACATTGCAGTCGAAAATAAAATGCACATTCTCTCGGTACAGTGAAGATTGCGGTTTGAATAAATAAAAATGTTAATCTTCGGAAACGTTGAATCCGCAACTGATGCATACCAGATTTCCTTTATGACCTAAAGCATAAACATGAACAGCCAAGAGTTGAAATAATGTTGCTACTACTACGTGGAGGATCTCATATATCCTATCCTTGCATAGGTTGGTTCGTGAATGGGATACATGACATGCCAAGTTTCCTAAAAAAAAGGCATAGTCAAATGAACACACGTGCGACTATAAAGGGTGTAAAAGTACCCTTAACGCAAACGAAGGACACTTGTTCTCCCCAACACTGCGACCATTTTTTGGTTCCAGACCATAACTGGGAACCCCCTAGTTACGTGGATATTAGGGGTCAAAGTTACAAATTTTGCACAGCTGTTTTTGTAAATACTAGTTTTTCAGGTTATAACTTTACTTAAATTACCTCCATGACCCGTTTACTATTCAAAGCATCCACTAGGACAATGTTTTAAGAGTGCTACATTGAGTTTTACCGTAAAATGATTTTTGACCCCAACAAAAGAGTCGTTTCCCAACAAAAATGTTTGCTTAGGGTTAATTTACACCCTGTAAACTAATGACAGCCGGGACCAAAGGCTTAACTTGATTTCCGGCGCACGAGAGACGCTTGGTATCACCCATCCACATACTAACAAGCAGGGCATAAGCTGGAGATTGATCTGAGCGGCTGTCATTGTCGTTTTCCAGCATCATCATCATTTCAGCTAAAAGACGTCTACTACTAGAACATTAACCCCTAAGTGTCGTCACATTGACCGGTCTTGTACATCTCGCATCCAGCGGATCTCCGCAACCTTAATTAACGCACATCCTGAAAATAGTTTGTTCAGAATCGTTTACTGAATCGATTTATATTTTTTATCCCAAAAATAATTAAAATTGTCATATTAACCCTGTACAGTCAAAACAAATTGAAATGGACTGTAAGTCAAAGTAATAAGACTTTTACATACAAATTCCATCATTCAATACAAAGGCCACTTTTATCTTTGATCAGTAATTCTCTTAATTTACTCGTATCAAGTCAGAAAAATAAACCTTATGACCAAAAAGTTCTCCAAGAATTGGTAAAACTAATTTAGTAGATTACAATGCATATACATGTTAAATTAAAAATTCAGAGTATGTATTATAATTATAACCTATATTCTAATTGGGGTATTTGAGGGTGTGCGTTAATTACGTTACATGTTGTATAGTGGAAGGTCTTCCAATGCAACGTTTGCCGGTTTGTGGTCGCCACTCTAGAACTTTTCGGTCCCATCGTCGTCCATTCTGCAAGAATTATAATATATTCAGTTTATGTCTTAAACCGTTCCTTATAAATTACGTTTAACGGCAGCGTATTTGTCGACACACGCTCCGTTTATTGGTTTAAACCTAATTCCAACAAATTCTACTCAATATTGACATTGCGCCACTTCATCCCTGACCCGACGTTGAAAGGGATGATTTAGTTAATTATGTTTTGTTGGGAGACCTGAACCTTTGTATGGGTAGAGAGAAAACTTTGAATATCCGGACTGATTTTAAGGGCAATACTATTTTAGAACTTTTGTTAAAAGTTTGTGATGATGTGTGTTACCCTTTTACTCAAAAACTACTGAACAAATTTGAACAAAATTGGCATAAAGATAGTTTATTACCAAAAGTAACACTAACTGCAGTACTCAGAGATACTTAATGATTACTTAAGCCGCCAGTTAGAGTACTTTTTGATCCAGTAATTTGAATCTGTGATAATTATAATTACCTACTCAACTCCGAGCTAGTGAACATGCATTTATTATGCTCAGAGTTGAGACTGGTTTGACTGGAAGCTGTCCTTAGATAATATAATATACATTACTATGCAATTGTATATGATATGACAAATAAATGGCAATGAAGCCTTTTTTTTTTTTTTGGTGGGTGTAAAATGATCGAATAACCCCTCCCGCTCTTGGGCAGAGCGAAAGGGAGTGTCAGACTTCTACTGACTAAAAACCACCCATGTTATGGCAATGAAGCCTGAAGTGGCAATGGGCAGGCCACACCGCTCGAAGAACCGATGGGGAAGAAAGGTTCTCGAGTGGCGACCACGAACTGGAAGACGCAGCGTTAGTAGACCTCCCACCAGGTGGACCGACGACATCGTGAGAGTCGCGGGCAACCGGTGGATGCAAACGGCAGGCTGCCTTTCTGTATGGTGTTCTAAGGTGGAGGCCTTTGTCCAGCAGTGGACGTCTTATGGCTGATGATGATGATGATGATAGCAATGAAAATGAAATTTTCTTAGAGGAATCTAAGCATCGTCACAAAAACAGCAGTGCGTGCTACGCCGTAGCATAATCTGCTATGTTTTAGCATTTTGCGTGCTACCATATCGCGTGCTAAACATTAGCATATTAGTTTTAAGTTTCATGTTTCAGGAGTCAAACCAATACAGATGTTTCTTGACTAAAAAAATATGATTCTAATTAGTCCATCTGTTAGATTATCAAAAAATATTGGATACGTATTTTTTGTTTAATCAATTCAATAAAAATTAACGAAGATCAAACGCGTCGAAGATTTGAGTAGGGTTTGTGACGTCACTTACCGGTAAAAATTGACATACAATTGCCTTAGAATATGACATCACACGAGTTTTCAAAGCACTGTATCGTCTTCATTGCATGTTTACGTGAAATAAGAAAAAAATATGTTTTCAGTATTTTTTGGAAATCTATCTGACCGACTAATTTACATTTTTGTTGTTAACTACCCTATTGCATCAACCGGACATAAATTATCTGTGGCGGCTACCTTGACATTTTTGATAAAAAAAACAAGATGACTCTTTGCACTACCAAAGAATCGAACTCAGCAACGAGGCAGCACATTCCATTTGCCCTACTAAAATAACAAGAATTAGAATTCCTCAACTAATTCTCCAAACGGAATACCGATAACACCAAACCGGACGACAACCTCTAACTAAACTAGTATATTCTCTATAAATATATTAGTATAGAGTCTATAACTGGCTACTGTGGTATTGGATGGAATTGGAGCAGTGCCCAATTAGCGATGATAGGCGCAATGGAGCGTTTTACATGCGGAACTGTGGAGATATGAATAATCCATACTAATATTGTAAATTCGAGGTAAAGAGATCAAAGAATCTGGTTAGTCATTAACGTATCTTCATCGCGCTATAACGAGATTTGCGACTGATAGATATATGGGTACGAAACGTACGGTTGAGTATGAGTTAGCTCTAGGGCCCGTCAAAAACACTGTCTGTGTCGCCAGCAATGTGTAGCTTTGAAATAGATTAATGTACTTTGAAGTAGTCTTATTTGGTTAACTTGATACCACCTATAAGTTACAGACATCCATGTATAAAATGTAAGAATAAGTTGGAACTGGAAAAATGCGGATACGTACTATAATAATAATTATGGGTACACTTCTACCTATTTCTTCGTTGTTTATAGGCGTGATGTTACGCGGCTGCGGGATGTTGTAAGAGATACCGCGGCCTTAACTTATAGGGCTAAGAAGGAAAATGGGTGGTTTAAAAAAAAAAAGTCAGTAGAAGTCTAACACTCCCTTTCGCTCTGCCCAAGAGCGGGAGGGGTTATTTGGTGATTACCCAGCCCCAAAAAAAAAAAAAGTCGTGATGTTATACCATCAGACAGTAAACCAGTAATTTATTTCTGTAACTTTGTCCGTCGTATTTTAAGCAGGATCAAGACTATCATTATCCCATCGGGGCTGCTGGTTGTTGGAAAGAGATACCGCGGCCTCGGCAGAAAGGGCTAAGAAGGAATATGGGTGGTTTTGAGTCAGTAGAAGTCTGATACTCCCTACCGTTCTGCCCAGAGCGGAAGAGTCACTTGATGATTTCCCACTATCCGATAAACTAAATAATCGTTTCGTTTTTTGTCATTCGACTACGGAACCCTAAAAATGACTATCATTATCTACCTAACCAGTTCCCAATAATGATGGTGATGGTTTTCAGTCTTACCAGATGCAGCTGAATACCATTATTTTCCATGATGCGACTGCCTATCTGATCTCCAGGACACAATCAATATTGGGTAATATCATACATTTTGGTAAGACTGGTTGTCACACTTTCGGGGCACTAACACAACCAACCCGTGACGACTGTTAAAGATAACCACAGACCAATCTAGGCTCGTGCGACTTCACCTGAAGATCGACCCAAGATGCTGCTATAATAGGGGGTTGGACAAAAAAAACTAATTAGTCCATCAGATAGATTTCCAAAAAATGTTGAACACATTTCACATAAACAAATCTATACTAATATTATAAAGCTGAAGAGTTTGTTTGTTTGTTTGAACGCTAAGATCTCAGGATATACCGGTTGGAATTGAAAAATTCTTTTTGTGTTCGATAGTCCATTTATCGAAAAAGGCTTAAGGCTATATAACATAGGGCACGCCACGATAGTGGCGGTAAGTCCCCTCTTTGAGGAGTGGCTTGAGAGGCGCCACGGCACCCTCACCTTCCATCTGTCGCAGGTCCTCACCGGACACGGTTGTTTCGGGAGGTACCTGCACCGAATCAGGCGGGAGGAAACGCCCGGATGCCACCATTGTGAGGATCGGCCGGAGGACACGGTGGAGCACACAGTGGAGGTGTGCCCCGCTTGGGCAGAGCCCCGCCGTGTTCTCGCCGACCTCTCGCGCCCGGCCCTGGTGCAAGCCATGGTCCGGGGCGAGGAGGAATGGGACGCCGTCGCCTCCTTCTGCGAAGCAGTGATGCTGGCGAAGGAGGTGGCGGAACGCGAGAGGGAGAGAACCTCTCGTCCCAGCCGCCGCGGGAGGCGCTCCGGGCGTCGGGGGTCCCGCGATGACCTCCGGCCACCGTAGACGCGGGCCTGTGGATGGTGAGTGATGGGCTAACTCGCCGTCCGTCCGTCTCACGACGAAAACAGGCCGTGTCGACGGCGCGTTCGTGTTCCACGCGCGCCTCAAAGAGATGTCAGCAACATGGGAGGGGCCCGAAAGGGCCGACGCCTGTCGGGGCCGCGGGTAGTCCAACGGTTATCGCAGCCTCGACATAGAGGGCGAAGAAGGAACATGGGTGGTTTTTAGTCAGTAGAAGTCTGACACTCCCTTTCGCTCTGCCCAAGAGCGGAAGGGGTTATTCGATGATTTTACACCCACCAAAAAAAAAAAAAAAAAAACAAAAAAAAAAAAAAAAAATGGTATTAATCTATATCCAAATAAATGTGTTTGTTGGAACGGAAATTTAATATAGAATATTTGTTCTTTTCACTCTATATAGTTTAAACAAATACCTTAGAAGATATTGCAATGTTAAAATGTCCGCGCGACAAAATAATTACGCGGTCCGCGGCCCTCGCGTCCCGATGTAGATACGTGGAGTTTCTGGCTTCCGGGAAATTCAAATATTTATTGCACCATAATATTTACAAGGTGTTATTGTATATTGTTTTGCGAACAGTTGGTCGTGGGTTCGAACCCAGGCAGGCGCATTATTTTGTGTAATTTATTTCATCACCACCGCTCTCAAAACGGTAAACTAAAACATCTTAGGGAAACCGGCATATCTTAGAACCAAAAATTCGAAGATATTATGTGACATTTACCAATCCGCACTGGGCCGCGTGGTGGATTATAGCCCATCCCACTCCTTAGTTTCTTCCAGTGGGAACAATATAGGTTACTGTATTTAACAGTAAGAGATAGGTAGGTACCTATAGTAATTCTCACTTTAAATGGAAAATAAGGTTCTATCTATTATGATAGAGAGGAAAGATTAGATTTTTCGTTTGTTACGATTTAACTCAAAATTTACTCAGACGACTTTGATAATTCTTCCAACATTAGAAAGCTAATTGAAAAAATATATTTGGATAGTCGATCTATCGAGGAAGGTTGTAAGTTCTATATTATTGTGACGCAGACGAAGTTGCGTGGGTCAGCTAGTAAAAATATAAGTTTAAAAACTAAAACCCGACTACAAACCGCGTTCTTAAAAGTAGAAAACAAGAAAATAATTCTTGTCTGATATTCATAAACTGAATTTTATATTTCAATTTAAATGTAAGTAAAATTATTATAGAGGACCGCCGTAGCAAGGTGGCATGCGACTACGACACGCATGCCACCTTGCTAACGGCAACAGCAGCTGACATCTGTGTTCGCGATGGAACAAAAGAAATACTTTGGTTTTGAATTACAATGAGTTTAATAGTTAAGCAGATTTTACAACATATATTTGGAACGATTAATTTAAAAGATGATAATTAACAGGGTGTTTTTTTGAGTTTTTGATGATGCCGGTGTGGCGTCGTATATTAAGTAGTAAAAAAGTGTCCGGAGGTGTCGCTTGCGAGCCACGAACGCGTGAGGATCCGCTTCGACTATTGGCTGTTGAATATGACGCGATATTCGGGAGCGGCCATTGGTCAACCGATGCGCTGCAGACATGACGTGATCTTGAGCGTTGATGATTGGTCAAGCAGTGGCGTAGACATCCTCCCGGCCGTTGAAAGCTCTAGTTTCAGCTTTCAACAAACAATCATCTGTAGTTGGAAGTAAACAGAGGCGGTTGAGTGCTCGACGAATTGTACCCTTGGCTGTGTTGACATCGGTGACTCTGGCTATTCCATCGGAGCCAGGAAACAGTCGGGTAACTCGTCCTAGGCGCCAGCATAGAGGGGGCATCTGGTCATCCTTTATCAGCACCAAATCGTCAAGCTGAAGGTCTCTGAGTTTTACTTGCCATTTGGTCCTTTGTTGGAGTTCCGAAATATACTCGGAGGCCCATCGATTCCAAAAGTGTTGCCTTGCTTGTTCGAGGCGCTGGAACCGGTCGAGGCGGTGCACGTTGGAGTCCACGAAGCTCGGCGTAGGAAGCGACGTTAGTGACCTACCGATTAAAAAGTGAGCTGGGGTAAGAGGTTGGAAATCATTAGGTGAAGGGCTGAGAGGACAAAGGGGTCGGCTGTTTAGGATTGCCTCTATCTGAGCAAATACAGTGGTCAATTCCTCGAATGTGAGGTGAGACTGGCTCAAAATTCGGTGTAGGTGGAATTTTGCTGATTTCACGCCGGCCTCTGCCAAACCGTTGAAATGAGGAGCGTACGCAGGGGAGAAGCGAAATTCAATGCCCCGGCGAGCAGCAAAATCTCCAATAGGCTCAGTATTTGCTATGAGAAAGCTACCAATTTCCTTTGCGGCAGCCACAAAATTACGACCATTGTCGCAATAAATAGTTTTAGGCAGTCCTCTACGAGCGGTGAATCTATTCAAGGTTTGTATGAACGCATCTTTAGTTAGGTCGCTTACGACTTCAAGGTGTAGGCACCTGTAACGGAGACAAACAAAAATGCAAAGATAACATTTTGTTATTTTGCATCCGCGACCTTTGCGATCTGTAATTAAAAAAGGGCCGGCAAAGTCAGTGCCAACAGTACTGAAAGGAAAGTCAGGTTCAATGCGATCAGTTGGCAAATTACCCATAATGCTAGACATAGTCTCTCCTTTAAATCTGCGACATACAAAACAATTGCGTGCGACGTTGCGGGCTAGTTTTCTACCTCCTAAAGGCCAATAGCGCTCTCGAATAGAGGCTAAAAGATGTTGAGGCCCTGAGTGCAGAAGGCGTAAATGTTCACTTTGAAAAATTAATTTAGTTAAGCAATGGTCTACCTTTAAAACAATAGGGTGCCTTTTATCGTACGAGTACGAAGAATTATTGATGCGCCCTCCAACGCGGAGGAGGCCTTCGTCATCGATGAATGGGTTTAGAGAACGAATGTTAGTCTTAGCCTTTAATGGTTGTTTAGATTTTAATGAAGATATCTCTTTAGGAAAGGACTGATTCTGTGCTATTTTAGTGAGAATAGTCAAGGCCTTTTCAAGCTCTTGAACTTGCAAGGTTCCTGTAATTTTAACCTTAGGGTGTCGACAATTGTGTATAAATCTAATTACTGTAGCGTACACTCTTTGTAACGTGGAAAGTTTGGAGAATTGTTGAAAGTTTGGTATTGTAGGTGAAGCTTCCGTCACTATGGCGGGCATTGCCTTTAGTTCGGGTAATTCTACATTTGAAACCGAGAGTACTGGCCATGTAGACTCTGGTTGTTTGAGAAATGAGGGTCCGAACCACCACAAACTAGATTTACTTACGTCTTGCGGATCTACGCCGCGTGAAGCGAGGTCCGCTGGATTTTCCGCGGTAGGGACGTGACGCCAGGCTGCGGAGTCGGTTGACTCAATTATGGCGGCAACCCTATTAGCGACGAACGTTTTAGTTTTGTCGGGAGACCTAAGCCAGCCTAGTACTACATTGGAGTCAGTCCAATAGACTTTACGTTTTAGACCGCAACTTAGAGCCTTACTAACAGCGGAACTCAACTCTGCGCCTAGTAAAGCGCCACAAAGCTCCAATCTAGGAATAGTGCAAGCTTTAATAGGAGCCACGCGTGCCTTAGCGCACAATAAGTTGACTTGCACGTTTCCATCCCTATCGACGGATCGCAGGTAGACGCAGCTTCCGTAGGCTTGTTGTGAGGCATCACAGAAACAGTGGAGCTCAGTAGAAACTAGGTTATCGATGAGAACTTGTCGTGGGATTTTTAAAGATGACAAAACGTTAATTTGTTTAGAAAATTTTATCCAAAAAATTTGAATATCTTTAGGAACTGGCTCATCCCAGCCTAATTTGTTAAGCCACAGCCTTTGGAGCAATATTTTAGCTTTGATTGTACATAAGGATAGAAGGCCGAGAGGATCAAATATTTTAAAAGTAGTTGACAAAATTGTTCTTTTAGTATACGTAGGGTTATCTGAATTATTTATTGGGAAATGAATTTCATCGGTTGAAGGAGACCAGCCAATGCCCAATGTGCTTGTGGCATTGCTAATAATTAGATTAGATTGTTCATTATTTATAAGGTTTTGACATAATAAGTCGGGTAAATTGGATCGGTATTTCCTGAGAGGAAAGCAACCTTTAGCTAGTTCCGTGGCGATTGAGCGCTGAATGTAACGTAATTCGTCACTTGTATCAGCACCTGTTAATAAATCGTCACAATAGAAATCCTTTTGTATAATATTTTTGATTATAGGATTGTCACATTCTTCGCCAATCTGCCAAATACACCGGGTGGTAAGGAAGCTTGCACTGGCAAAACCGTAAGTGACTGTATTTAATTTTAGTGTGCGGAGAGGCTCATTTTCACTGTCACGCCATAGAATAAGTTGTAAGTCACGATCAGCTTCTCTTAGCCGCACTTGTCGGAACATTTTTTCTATGTCCCCTGACAAAACATACTTGTATTGACGGAAACGTAATAGGATGTTGAACAACGAATCTTGTATTGTAGGTCCTACCATCTGGAGGTTATTAACGGAAAATCCAGAGCTTGTGGGCTCAGAGGCATTAAAAACAACTCTGAGCTTAGTAGATTCGCTCTTGTCCCTGAAAACAGGATGATGAGGAAGAAAATAGGAATTAGGTGGTTTTGTATCAGAAGATTCAGAAAGATGGCCACAATCAGCGTACTCTTTAATAAATTGGGAATATTGTTTTCTAAGCTCTGGATTTTTCTTAAGGCGAGACTCAAGACTGTAGAACCGTTTTTTGGCAATATAATAGGATTCTCCCAGACATTCTATTTCGTCTTTTAGTGGAAGACCTACAACGAAACGACCATCACTTTCTCGTACAGTGTTAGAGAGAAAGTGCCTTTCACAAAAGGTTTCTTCTTCTGATCGTGGTTGAACCTGCGGGACGTTTTCCAAGTCCCAAAATTGGGTCAATTGTTGATCTATACTTAAAAATTGTTCTTCTATAAGTAAAAAGTTACAAATAATTGGTTTGTTAGATGAAGATTGACAAGAAATAGGCATAGGACCTGCGATGAGCCATCCAAGTTTAGAGCTACGAAGCTTTGTTTTGCTTGCCCCTACGGAATGTTGTTTATTACCTATCAAATCCCAAAACAGGTCAGCACCAATAAGCATATCAATTGGGGATGGTTCATTGAAGCTAGGGTCCGCTAGCTCGAACTCACTGAGATTAAGATGATTAGTATCAAAGGGAATTCTCGGTATGTTTTCTGTGATAGTTTGCAAAACGAGGCAAATCATAGAAACTTTGAAAGAAGTCTTATTGGATTGTAATTGGAGAGCGCAGCGTTCTGTGCTCAAGTTGAGTTGGTTGTTACCTATACCGACAATACCGACATTTGATGGCTGAGGAGTCAAATTGAGTCTTTGTTTTACACCTTCCGTGATAAAGGACGATTGGCTCCCGCTGTCAAGTAACGCTCGGACAGTAATATTAGTATTTGTATGAGGGTTCAATAGGCGTACCCTAGCAGTGCACAGTAGTATTTCAGGTAAAGACAGCGCAGACATGGCTATTGACGTACCGCTAGGAGTATCAGATGATTGAGTAGTAGGTAAGTGTAGCAAAGAATTATGTTTCTTTCCGCATTGACGACAAGAGCCTGGAAGCTTACAAGCTTGACTGTTATGACCAGGCCTTAGACAGTTTTTGCACAATTTGAAAGTCGTAACTACAGAGTTCCTATCTTCAGGTGTCTTTGATTTGAATGTCGTGCACTCGTAGAGGCGGTGACTGTCCTTGCACACGACACATTCAACTTTATGTTGTGAAGAAGGAGTAGTCTCTTTGGAAGTTACAACAAGCGACCTTGTTGTTGATGTGGTTTGTTTACCTTTATCGAACTTATCAGATTTATTACGATTGACTATTTCTAACACGTCGGCACGACTTTTCAAAAATGAAAAGAAATCTTCGAGTTTAAGTATATCGGGTAAAGTACATCGGTGTTCTTCCCATTTAAAATTCGTACCGTTGTCTAACTTTGCCGATAGGATATGAATGATTAGGGCGTCCCATTTATCTGTAGGTAGTCCTAGGGTGCTTAGAGCACGTAGGTTTTTGTTTACGTGGTCAATAATATATCTTAGGTATTTGTCTGTGTCTCGTACGGCCTCAATTTGAAAATGCGCCTTTAAATGGTTACTGATTAACTGCCTTTTACTATCATAACGACTGCATAGGATAGACCAGGCTTCATCATAATTTTTATCGGAAACTTCTAGGTTACTCAGTACTCGCGCAGCTTCACCCTCCAAATAGGATCCGAGATAGTGAAACTTATGTACATTCTTAATTTTAGGATTATCTTGAATCAGTGAACAATAGATTTCCTTAAATTCCAACCATTTATAATACGTGCCATCGAACTTAGGAATGTGTATAATAGGTAATTTGAATCCTAGACTATTACAGTTACTATCATGACTATGTTGATGACACTCATTGGCATGAGAACAGCTAGAAATGTGACTTTCTTCCTGTTTAGTGGGCAAGCTTCGCGTTTGTATAAAGTTTTGGGCAAAAGAAATGCAATTATCAAATTCTTGTTCAATCAAATCGCGATTAGTTAATTCATTTGCTAGATTAGGCTCACTTTGAGCTTCTATTTGGTTTTGCAACTCGTCGAAGTCAATAAATAACGCCTCTATTCGCGATAACTTCATTGCAAGCTTACTAACTTCCACAGGAGAAACGGATTCTAATGTAATTAGTGCGTCTAAATAGGTTTTAAATTTAGTTACGCGTCCCTTAATAGCACCACGTTTAATAATTAAATCTTTAAGCTTTGCTTCAGAAGCCATCGCGATTAGTTATCTACGTAAATAAAAAATAACGTAAGAATACGATACGCTCCTCGTTTCGCAGTCCGTTGTACAGCAGACCGGTTTCCGTCAGCGAAAACAGGTCGCACAGCTGATAGGCAAGTTGCGCGTAGACAATGGGTGACGTCGCGTGGCCGCCGATGTATTCAGCGCAGCGATCGTCTGGAATTTACCAAAAAAGACGACTAACTAAACAGCTGACAGCAGTAAGCGTGCGAGTGGGGCGATGTGTTATAGTGACTTATGGATATAGGCAATTAGGCAGTAATTATAGTAGCTTGCAAATAAATAGCATGAAAGGACGGGAAAAAAAAATGAAAGATATAGGGGGTAGATTGGCAAAATCGGCTAAGTATTTAAATTGTGATATTGAAGAAAATGACGGGAAATTTGATGTGATTAGGTAAAAATGGGTTTGAAACAGTTTAGATCAAGATTATGTCACCAAACACTCGGCACTGAACCTAGTATGTAGTATGCTCAGATAGAAGAGGAGAAATCTAGGAAAGTATGATAGGAACGGGCTCACAGTTAGATCGGTAGGTCGTGCGAAGCAGGTAGCAATAGGCCCGCAGCGTGGTTCCAGGACGAAGACAGCAAAGTCGTAGGCCGTTCCGGAATGTAGGCCGCTTCGGGGTGTACGCAGCTCCAACACACCCTTGGCTTGGTGGTCCGGACTTTCCTTGTAGTTTTTCTAGCGGGTTGATTCCTCCTGGACAGAAACTAGGCGGACGGATTAGTGATCGTGTCCTGTCACGGTCGCCACTTTTTGTTCGCGATGGAACAAAAGAAATACTTTGGTTTTGAATTACAATGAGTTTAATAGTTAAGCAGATTTTACAACATATATTTGGAACGATTAATTTAAAAGATGATAATTAACAGGGTGTTTTTTTGAGTTTTTGATGATGCCGGTGTGGCGTCGTATATTAAGTAGTAAAAAAGTGTCCGGAGGTGTCGCTTGCGAGCCACGAACGCGTGAGGATCCGCTTCGACTATTGGCTGTTGAATATGACGCGATATTCGGGAGCGGCCATTGGTCAACCGATGCGCTGCAGACATGACGTGATCTTGAGCGTTGATGATTGGTCAAGCAGTGGCGTAGAGAGAGTTTACCAATCCGCACTGGGCCGCGTGGTGGATTATAGCCCATCCCACTCCTTAGTTTCTTCCAGTGGGAACAATATAGGTTACTGTATTTAACAGTAAGAGATAGGTAGGTACCTATAGTAATTCTCACTTTAAATGGAAAATAAGGTTCTATCTATTATGATAGAGAGGAAAGATTAGATTTTTCGTTTGTTACGATTTAACTCAAAATTTACTCAGACGACTTTGATAATTCTTCCAACATTAGAAAGCTAATTGAAAAAATATATTTGGATAGTCGATCTATCGAGGAAGGTTGTAAGTTCTATATTATTGTGACGCAGACGAAGTTGCGTGGGTCAGCTAGTAAAAATATAAGTTTAAAAACTAAAACCCGACTACAAACCGCGTTCTTAAAAGTAGAAAACAAGAAAATAATTCTTGTCTGATATTCATAAACTGAATTTTATATTTCAATTTAAATGTAAGTAAAATTATTATAGAGGACCGCCGTAGCAAGGTGGCATGCGACTACGACACGCATGCCACCTTGCTAACGGCAACAGCAGCTGACATCTGTATCAATGAAAACGCCATGAAGTAGCATCAGGTATCAGTGGCATGCGACTACGGCGGTCCTCTATAATAATTAAGACGATACAGTGCTTCGAAAACTCGTGAACTCCTCGAAAACGTCACATGTCAATACATTTTTTACCTACAAATGACGTCACAACCCCCGACTCATAATCTTTGAGGTGTTTTATCTCCGTTAATTTTTATTAGTTTGCTAAAATAAAAAACACGTATCCAATATTTTTCGATAATCTAACTTGACGGACTAATTAGAATCAATTTTTTTTTACATATTTCGATCCCCTATTTTGCCACAAGCCGACGAGCACGACTTTATAGCATGTAATATGGATACTGCAACATTCTATATCCGTGCATATATGCCTGGACACGGTTTTTCGCTCACATCAGAGTGAAGCCTGAAGGCTTTTCTAGTAGACAGTGATTTGAAGCCGTTTTTAAGCCTTTGCAGCATTGCTGTAGATATCGGAATAGGGTATTTCACCAAAAAAATCCAATAAGTCCGTATCGTAGATAGATTTCGAAAAAATAATGGACACGTATTTTTTCTCTTTTCACGTAAACAAAAGATGAGGACGATACAGTGCTTCGAAAAGTCGTGTCAAGTCGTGTGACGTCACAAGTTTAGTACTTTTTTACCCCCAAAGTGACGTCAAAAGCCCCCACTCATGATCTTTGACACATTTTAATTTCGTTGATTTTTATTAATTTGATAAAACACAAAACACGTAGGTATCCAATATTTTTCGATAATGTAACAGACGGACTTATTAGATTTTTTTGGTGAAATACTTAATACTTTCATTTGACTAAGAAAACGTTCGTGAGGATGAATGGATGTCTATTACCCCTACACGCAAAACCTACTGATTTAGATGGAATTTGAACTTGAGTAAACCTAATAGTATACCTACCCACTTTTCTCCACATATGCTTTAAATCCTAGGTTACAGGCGAAATCCTATTGCCATTACCTGGGCAGATATTCACACTTCGTAGCTGCTACAGAGCCATTCCAACAAATAATGCTTTGGCCGACGCGAGAATCGATTCTAGCACTTTATGCTAAGCAGTCGCGCTTCCAACCACAAGACCAAAAAAGCAGACGGATAAAAAAAACTGACCTCTTTAGAAAACCCTTCTTTCAAATCATCTACCATTAAAAGCCCCACTCCATTCAAAAGAAAAATATCCCGTCCCATGATGACCAAGCGAGAAATGTACCTACAGAAACGTTAGGGGTGCTACGCAGATTTTCGGATATAAGACAGCAATTCCGGCAACCTTACTTTTGCTGGAATTGCTCATCATCATCAGCCTATTAATGTTCCCAGTGCAGGGACTCAGGTGTCCTCTGGCCTCAGGAGAGGGATGGGGTATAATCCACCACGGGCCCAGTGCGGGTTGGTAATGTCACATGTCTTCAAATTTTTTGGCTCTGAGACATGCCGGTTTCCTGACGATGTTTTCCTTCACCGGTTTGAGAGCAGTGGTGATGAAATAAATTACACAAAGTAATGCGCCTAAGTCGGGGTAGCAACCACAGGGCCACTACTGAACACTAGGTTAATTTCATATTAAAACTAAGAATCCAAAAAATCTGCCTCATTACCCAAACGGGTAGCATCCCTAAAGAAACGTAACAACACCACAATATTTTACGCCGAAGGAAATAGCTGTTATATAGGCGTAACACAAATACTATGACAAAGTGGCCCGACCTTGGGATTTAATGGGAGTTATAAAGCTATGGCTTATAGCAGGTTATAGGCCATTAATTTTCGTCATGTCAACTCGAATTTTAGTGTGGGACTGTAAAAAGCGCGATCGTCTAGGCATTCAGTATTTCCAACCCAGAAACTACTGATTCCAAAAATATTTTTTCAGTGGCCAGAAAGTCTGACAACCAGTCTTACCAAGGAGTATCGTATTACCCAATGTTAATTGGGTTGTGGAGGTCAGATAGGCAGTCATCATCATCATCAGTCTATAATGTTCCCACTGCAGGAACTCAGGCCTCCTCTCTAGGAGAGGGAATTGCTCCCAGCTTTCATCTGGCGCTGCATGCCCTGACACCTGTGCACTTGACGACCTTAATATGACTGCATCAGCGAATGGAGTTCGCATCGCTGAATTTTGAACCAAAATGATTTAATGGAAATTTGACATCGTCACGCTAAGAAGAAGATGACTTATAATGCAGCTCGCGGGCCAAGTGCGGGTTGGTAGATGTTACATGTCTTCAGATTTTATGATTCTAAGACATTCCGGTTTCCTCACAATGTTGTCGTTCACCGTCTTGGATAGTCAGTAGCTCCATGTTAAAAACTTGTATTAAAACAAAAAATACGTATCCAATATTTTTCGATAATCTAACAGACGGACCAATTAGAATCATATTTTTTAAGTCAGTAAACATCCCTTTTCTTCAAGAATGCTAGTTTTCAGTAACCTTGAAGATAAAGGATGGGCAGCTAATAAAACGATTTTTATTGATGGTTGCAAAAATGCCTGTGTACATTCAAACTATATTCAAACCAAGGGTCACTTAAAATTCAGTAACTATACCTAACATTTTAAACTTGTACTCGTAAGAAATTGTGATTAAAGTTGGAACGTTGACCTTTAAAATCTTAGCCGAAGTTTTCTAGGTCCTGAAGCGGTTCAAGACATTGACATTTTACAACTTATGCTTAAATCCCGTGAAAAGGGCAAGCCTTAACCCTCTACACAAATATTCAGCCCCCGGGCTGTTGCTAAGAATGTTACAAAGATTGATGGATATAATCAAACTAGTGCTTAAATTTTAAAATCTAGGGTTATCATTAACACTGAAAACGGGAAAACGGTTTAAAAACTTTAAATTTAAATTCTATTCAAACCTTTATCAAAATCAAAGTCTTTTACTTCACATCTTATAAAACATCAAAAGATAAATGTACGGTTCGTGTTGGTCGTTTCGAAAACTAATGGCAATCAATGTCATTTCCACTTACCAAAACAAAATAAAAAAATTACCGACATAAAGTGAGGCTAAACGAACGTAATTTTGTGAGTCATAAGTCGCAGAATTTCGGTCGCAGAAATTCTGCTGCAATAGGTGTCATACAAAAGTCCTATTTGATTCACACGGCGACGCAAAATGAGTTGTCTGCCGACTCACACAACACAACATACAGAATTTCTGCGACCAAAATCAGCGACTTACGACTCACAAAATGATGCTCGGTTGGCCACACCCTTAAAGTCAGCGTCAATTAAGTTGATTATAGAAAGATAACAGGAAAAATTCGAAATTGTAGCGCAAACTGAACTTTATATTTTATGTAGGCGATAAAGTTATATAATTTTAATTTTATTATTTTTGGGAAACTTAAGCTAATACAGATAATGTACTTAAACAACAAGCATTTAAAGTGGTTTCCACTGTTAAAACACGAAAACAAAGAAAAATCAACAAAACGTTCGAAGAATATAAACTAAAAATCAACAATAAAATTTTGTCAAATTATTTAAAAACAGTAATTTCAATAATTTGGTTTATTCATTAAAGAGATTTACGTAAATTTATAATTTATAAAATTTATTATTATTGATGTAAATTTTTTAATTACAATTTGTGCCTTTTTAAGTCGTTTATAATGTACCTATCACCAAAGGAAGCCTAATAATTTGATAAGAAAATTATACCCAAGGTTGGTTGGAGTTGGACAAGGAACATGGGTGGTTTTTAGTCAGTAGAAGTCTGACACTCCCTTTCGCTCTGCCCAAAAGCGGAAGGGGTTATTTGATGATTTTCCACCCGCCAAAAAAAAAAAACGTTTTCGAATTTAATTTTAAGTATCTAAAGGGTTTTATTTTATCTCCAAATAATGATGTGTTACAGATTTTATGGCAATAATTCTATCATATTCGCTGAAATGCGGATAGTAAAAATATGATTTAACTGAAAATGCATTTTTTTTTCTACTACTATGTTAGTTTTATAAAAGCGCCATCTGTCAGACGTAATCGAAAAATATCTACGACTGAGTTTCCCGACAGCAAAGTTTGTGTTAGTTCTAGTTGTAGACCGGAGATGGCAGTATCCGTAATTCTTATAAGATATTGCGATGCTCATTAAAAACATCATCGTCACTTAACACCACGCCTAAGCTTAGGCACCTAATAGCCACTCAATCTTTTACCGAAAACCTATGTTTGTGTCCCATATTAATAGGGGCGAGCCTATTGGCATCATTATTCATCATTTAAGCACTGTTGAACACACATCCACTGTTGAACATAGGCTTCCCTTAGGTGTCGCCACATTGACCAGACCCGTGCTATTGCCATCAACGTGATGTGTTAAATAAATCCAGACTTCCTGCCTGCTAGTACTGAGATATTCCTAATGAAAAACCCAATAACACTTTGCTCAACCTGGCAATCGAACCCAAGACCTCAGGCTCGAGACCGATATTTTCGTATTATTATGTTAACATTGTTACATTTAGATTACATTATTCTCTTTGTCTTCAGGCCTACCCAGTCTTCCTCCGATGGAGGTAGAGAGAAGAGCACAAGCAGGCTAAATGGCTTCCTCAACTTGAAGACACCCCTGATCAGTACAAAAACTCTTGGGTAAGTTTAGATTTATTTATTATATTTTTCAACGGAAACAGCGTCACCAACTTCTTTAATTATTTCTTTTGAAAGATATTGCAAAGTAGAATAACTATTTATTTCGGTAAAAAAAACTGTACACTCTTAAAAGAGTAGGTACCTACATTTTAATGACAATAGAAAGAAACCTATTTAAAATGGTGTTGTTGCGTTAAGCGCCATCTAGACTTAAAACGGGAAACTAACTATTACATGGTTTTGAATTAGTTCGAGCAGTAAATCATAGATGGCGTTTTACAGACTGGACTTGAAAATGTGCTGAACTCAACACGTCTTTCCGATTTCAATAAAACCACTTATCTAGTTTGTAGGAAATGCTATTAGGTACATAATTCGTAAACGATATCTGACAAATGTTACAACTGGATATTTTCAAGGTAAAATAAATATTGAAGGTAGTGATGATGTCTGTTTTCGATAAAACTATGGGCATTTTAAGCTCGTTACGTAACCAATGTATTGCGTAACTTAAGCCTCGTATATTTAATGTTAGAAGCTTTGGTGAACACATAAATTAATGAGTTTTGAGAATTCATTAAAATTTATTTTACTCGCATTCCCGAAGTGTTAGGAAATTACCTCCTGCAAAATAAGCCATTCAAACTAAGAAATTTACCTTTTAAAAGTTAGTCAGTTTACGGCGGGCGCTCATTTTAACGAGCCACGTTGCAACGTAATAAATCTCTCACCTCACTTCCTTAATTTTTATAAAAATCAAAAATTACACACTATCTACAGGTACGCTGATCTCTCATTCTACGGGAAGCCCACACAAAGCTCAACGCGGTTATAATGTGCTCTTTTCTGTAAACTTTAGTAGGATTGTATTTAGGTAATTCATACTAACATGCATTTCTGTTTCACGCCACGTCGTTCAGGGAAGCAATAAGGTAATATCTGTGAGTCTTGTGGCCCTAGTATTGCCATACATGTTTGTAAAGAAATGTGCCCCTAGCACTAAGCCCTGTCTACCTGTTTAATGAACCTTAATGAAAAACAATAAGGTATAATAGTATGTGTAAGTATTGTGGCCCTCGTATCGCCATATGTGTTTGTAAAATACCATAAAGAAGTCTTGTGACCCAAGCTCTAAGCTTTGCATACCTACTTGTAAAATGAACCTTAGTAAAATACCCACCTACACGCATAAAACCCGCACTTCAGTCCCCAAAATAAGATTTAAATCAAAATTCATAATTCAACCTAAAATACGAGCTTGTATTATAAATAATTAAATGAATGTTTAAATATTTAAACCGCACAAAATCAGCCAATCAAAGCACGTATCCTCGGGATGCGTCCTAACCCCCTAACGAAAGTTGTAATCGCTCGAACATATTTACGACCTTCACAAGAAAAGAGTAGTTTTTTCTACATTAAAATTGTACCTAACCTGTGTGACACTCGTATATTTGCCCGACAAGCATGTTTACACCCCCGCCCTCAGACCATATAACTTGCATCGATTTCGTGCGACACTTGTGTTTCATTAGTGACTATCGTCGCGTACCGCGGCACAAGTGGCTTTTTTAAATTATAGAGGATCGTCGTAGTCGCATGCCATCTTGCTTAATGGCAACTAGCAGCTGACTTCTGTGTCAATGAGAACGCCATAAAGAAGCATCAGGTATCAGTGGCATGTGACTACGGTTGTCCTCTATAATAATAATAATTATCAAATTATCTACTTACTAGACGTTTCCTTGTTTAATACTTTTAAGACCGCGGTTTTATTGGTCTGCGTTTTCATTCGTAGTTCGGTTTTAGTTTTTAAACTTATTTTTTGTAATCTCTTTTTAAAACCCTTCATTTTGATACCCTAGTTGGTACTGGAATTTTTTTTATTTTTTATTTCCGCCTAATGGCCCCCAAAATCCGCCATTTTCTTTGTATTTTAATTTTAGCCAATCACACTCGCACACCATCAAGACAAATCTAACGACGTAAATTTTATTCAAATCCCGTCATCTGTTCAGGAGCTAAGAGGGAACAAAAAAGCAGACATACAATATGCACGTTAAACACACAACCCTCCTTTTGGGCTTCGCCGCAGTCGGGTAAAAAGGAACAGAGAGTGCACCTGTGGCTGCGCACACACTTGTGCACTATAATATCTGCCGCGTCGATGGTTAATCTCGGTTACAACTGGTCGCCGTGACCGAAAACGGTCAGTTGGACTAAATACAATCGCTACCTATTGATCGCGCGACTAATCGCTCAAGTTAGGACATGAGCACAGCCAACACGTTATGTCGTCATCATTTAGTAATTACCTACAACATATAAAATACCCAAAGGAGACCTTTTTCGACCCTCAGGAAATGAACCTCATAAAACTGAAATTGGATACTTATTACCTACCCATTTTTTACTTTATACCCTTTTTTTATTTGACCAGTTCGACTAAAAAACGGATTATATTAACCTTCATTTGGACGTTAAAATTTCCTCAAGCTAGATAAAAACTCAGTGCATTTGTTTCAATTAAACCATTACATCATCATCATGATCATTATTTCAGCCGAAAGACGTCATAAAAACGCTGGACATAGGTGTCCCTCAAGTTTCGGTTGACCGGTCTTGTGGTCGGATCTAGCGGATCCGCACAACATTAACCGGGTATTCGGTCCACCTAGAGGGTGGCCGCGCAACACACCGTCTTCCGGGTCACGGTCGTCACTCCAGAACTTTTCACCACCATCAGCCATCTGTTCTGCAAGCAATGTACCCTGCCCACTACCACTTTGACAATATGACCACGAAACAATCCAGTACGTATTGGGTAATATTATACCACCCCTTGATAAAACAGGTTACGCCCGTCAAAGATAAAAAACCGGTCAAGTGCGAGTTGAACTCGCGTGAAGAGGGTTCCGTACGATGAATATAATATATCTACCATGTTTTTTTAAATCTGATTCAAATTTGTTTGTGGTAACTAAAAAAGGTCCAGCGGTTAGGGCTGTGCGTTCAGTCATATCAGTCATTGAGTCAGTCAGGACTTTGAATTTTATATATATAAATTCACCATGTAATTTTTAGACCATGGACTTCTTATAGATTTTCCTGTAATCTACAGGTATAGAACTATTTTCTGTATTTTTTTCAAAATTTTAGGCTCAGTAGTTTCGGAGATAAGGGGGGGGGGGAACGGTCAATTTTCGTCTATTTTCTTAAATAACTTTAAAAATATTTATTTTAAAATTATTAAAAAAATATATTTGAGACCCTCATAGTAAGCCCTTTCATTTGATGTGTCACATGGTACAGTTTGCAAAACTTTTTTTTAATTTTCTTATTTGCCCCGTAAAAGCGACCCCCATATTCAAAATTCATTTATTTACTTTAGCCGTACATGTTTGGGTCACAAAAATCCATATGTATACCAAATTCCAACTTAATCGGTTCATTAGATTCGGAGCAAATTGGCTGTGACAGACGGACAGACAGACAGACAGACACACGAGTGATCCTTTAAGAGTTCCGTTTTTTCCTTTTGAGGTACGGAACCCTAAAAATGACAGCCGGGACCAACAACTGCTAAACTTACTTTTCGTGACACGGACGCACTTCAGTGCCTCGAACTCATTCTCTGCAGACTAGCCTAGGTAAGCTTGGATTCACCTGAAGATTAATCTGAGCAGCTGCTAATATTTAGCCCCTTGATATCGAAACTGTCTTAAACCACAGAATATATTATACGCAACGCCGCTCACTCCTAGTTAACCAACACGTAGACACCTCGCCAGCAATCTACCGCATCTTCTCGGTTGAGGGAGCAACGTCAACATTCACGAACAGTGTGTGACGTAATTGACATTTATGTTTTCCGGAATCAGCACAAACTAGGCCGTGGCGAAAATTTTAGTCAGCAAGGTCGGTCTACTCCGTGTGTGTTGAAAATACGTGTGTGACATCAGGCTGTGTTGTCTGGCTATTGCAAAAAAATTGAGTTATTACTGGAAGAGGGGTCTGGCAATAAGTTTTTTTTTTTGGCGGGTGGAATATCATTAAATAACCCTATCCGCTCTTGGACAGAACGAAAGGGAGACAGACTTCAGACTTTAGAATCAGACTGCTACTCACCCATGTTCCTTCTTACCCCTACATGTCGAGGCCGCGGTAACTTGTGAATAACCCGCAGCCCCGACGGGACCCGCAGCCCCGCTGGCAATGTCTTCCGTATGTTTTGTGTCAGGTGAACATTGAAAACCAGCCCTGTTGCTGCTGAAGAGCACTAGGTCGTCGGTTTGAACCCAGCCACGCGCATTACTTGCTGTAATTTTTTTAATCATCACTAAAACGGTGTAGGAAAACATCGTAATGAAACCGGCATGACTCAGAACCAAAGATTCGAATACATTGACGCACTGGGCCTGCGTGGTGAATATGCATCATAATTATTACCCATTCCTTCTCATAGAGAGGTGGCCTGCGTCCCAACAGTGGAAACATTATAGGATGATAATGATGGAAACACACTTAACATTTTGATCTCTCCTTAAACCTCCATCGACCATAAATCGGTTCTCATCTGGACAATTTCATTCTAAACCAATCCGAGATCAGGAAAATACGATAATACCCTAAGCTTAAAAACGTCGTACATACACACGTTTATAAGAAATGCCCGCATGTCGTATATGCTGTTATACGTATAAATATTTCGGTGGAACATGTCAGGGGTACGTGCGACATGAGAGCAGAAATTGAGGGTACGCATGGTTCAGTACTTTTGGGTGAGGGTTTTTTAACAAGCGGTAGCGACTTCAATAGAGTAGAAAAAAAAGGTTGTTACTTTATGCAGTTTTCAAACTAGCCACAAAAAGAAGCTCATTGTTTGGTATCACCGATTGGTTGCTTTTCAATTTTAGTTGACATTTATAAGCACTGCCTTGTTGGTCTGGTCCTGGGGTTCAATTCGAGAATCGGGAAAAGTTACATGAGGTTTTTCACCAGGAATCACTTAACAACAACGGAGTCATGATTTGTGCTCACTTCATTTCAATTGGTCGCTCCCTAACTACATGTGACTCAACTGATTTTTTGGGGTGGGTAATCATCAAATAACCCCTCCCGCTCTTGGGCAGAGAGAAAGGGAGTGTCAGACTTCTACTGACTAAAAACCACCCATGTTCCTTCTTAGCCCTATAAGGGTGTAAAACTACCCTTAACGCAAACGAAAAGCACTTGTTCTCCCCACAACTGCGATCATTTTTTTGTCTAAATTATACCTGGGAACCCCCTAGTTACGGAGATAGTGGGGGTGAAAGTTTCAAATTTTGCACAGCTGTTTTTGTATATACTACTTTTTCAGGTTGTTACATTACTTAAATTAACTCCATGACCCTTTTACTATTCAAAGCATCCACAAGCACAATGTCTTAAGAGTGCTACATTGAGTTTAACCGTAAAATGACATTTTTGACCCCAAAAAAAAAGTCATTTCCCAGCAGAAATTTTTGCGTAGGGGTACTTAGTTTGATGTACAGAATGCTTGGTTGACGTATGTGTAAAGGGTTGATTTACACCCTGTATGTCAAGGCCGTGGTATCTCTTACATCATCCCGCAGTCCATTGGGCATCGGCCCTTGACGATACTATTAGGTACATCTCTGCCTAACTCTTCTGGGAGTACAGGCATGATGTTATGTAATAATACTTGGATTAGAGTAAAAGATAGGTCAATCTTTAAGACATGAAAACACGTTACTAAACATGTACAGAGTAACAAGGTCATAGTACTTGTACCTATGCATTTTCCATTTCCGCCTCCGCTACTCTCGAACCTAAACCCTGACTCAAGGCCAAACAAATAAAAAACCGAATTTATTTGGAGCCAAACGTACTCATTGATTGACAAGCGAGACCGCGAGATAATAATAATAATAATAATAATAATAATAATATTCCACAACTATCACACAACGCCATCTAGTCCCAAGCTAAGCAGAGCTTGTGTTATGGGTACTAGACAACTGATAAACATACTTATATAGATGATTATTTAGATGATTCTATTTTCGCTGAGATTTATATTATTGCTAGAGGTTTTCCTGCGACTTTGTCTCCGTAGATTTTATATTTTGGTATGTAGAATGTGACACTATTTTTCATCTTGGTAGAGGTTGATTTACGTTACAATTTACGGGTGTGTATGACCAGATATTGAATGAATGTGGACAAGGTAAAAGGAGTATGTTTGGATCGTAGCAGTTGACCTACTGCAGTTTCTACCTACCCTTATGGGGTAAGGGCGTCTGTTTATGTAGGGGTTGATTGAGTTCAGTGAAAAAATCTAAACGACCTGTTGTACTGAATGGATCTAACTGCTTGGCCGTAGAAAGATGTAAGTATGCAAAGAGATTGCATATAGCAGGTGGTGAGAGTCTTGTGATTGATTTGAGATTATGAAGCGAATTGACAAGAACATTGAGTTTTACCGTAAAATGTGTTTTTTGAAAGTCGTTTCCCAGCAAAAATTTTTGCGTGGGGGTACTTAGTTTGATGTACAGAATGCTTAGTTGTCGGCTGAGTGATGGGTTGATTTACATCCTGTATATTATTGTTGTCAGCCTTTTTTTTTTTTTTTCGGGTTGGGATATCATCAGATAATCCCTCCCGCTCTTGGACAGAGCGAAAGGGAGTGTCAGACTTCTACTCACAAAAAATCACCCATTTCCTTCTTAGTCTTATATTATTATGTCGCGGCCGCGGTGACTAGTGTACAACCGGCAGCCCCGACGGGCGTCGGCCCTTTCGGGCCCCTCCTATGTTGCTGACATCTCTTTGAGATTGCTGTCAGCCTCCAGTCTAACCTGATAAAATTGAATGCCAGTGTTATTATATGGGACAACTGCCTATTTTGACCTCCACATTCCAGTTTATACTGGGCAATACGATATTCCTTGGTTAGACCTGGTAATCAGAATTTTGGACCACTGCACAACACCTGGAATGACTGCCAAAGATCGTAAAACGTGATTTGTAGCCTAAAAAATATTTAGTTTTCCAGCAATATTTTTTCTGTAGGCTGGCGGTTTCGTAAAGGGTCCGTTTAAAACATCATGTATTTTATACAATTAAGTTTATAAGTTAGCCTGGCAATGTTACAAACATACTGACAGTTAAACACGCTTTTCCTTATAGCGTTAATAAGCGTATAGATGACTTCCGTATTATTTCCGTATTTCAAGCTTTCAGTAAGTAATATTTTTGGAACCCCTGTTTTATTCCATAATACTATTTGTGTTAGGTTTGTTGACATATTTCGTGTTATTTGCAGTGGAAATACACATAGTTTGCTTAGCCGACAAATGAAGGATAAAACATAAGGAACAGAGTCTGTTATTGTAGGGTTCCGTAACTCAAAAGAAATGCGGAACTATTTGGTATTAGATTTATCGTGCGTGAAACAGCGCGTTTGTTGCAGACGCTTTTGTCATTGGTTAGAGAAGGAAATACTGTTTCTACTCACGACCTCTGGACTACCTAAAGGGCACTTCCCTATTTAACCCAGAAGGACATCATCTTCACATTCTGCCAAGTCTGACCCTAATTATGATAAGGTCACTCGCATGTTGGTTTAGAGGAACACGCACATATACCAATAAGATCAGCGTAAGCATGAGTTTCTAAGACGTGGTGTTTCATTAAACCCAGTGTCCTCTCCCGGCGTCTATTATAACTATTAAAACAATATAATTTATTTGAAGAAAGTATCCAATCAAAAAACATTTCTTACTTTTAATCAACGGCCTGTAGTCCTGCTAATTAAATTTTCTATCATCTCTCAGATTCCGACAAACTTAATACCTTATTAACTGTGTCCTACCCTACTTTAACAAAGATCAAAAAAAGCAAAGAATTAACTCGTTCCAGTCTCTTCCAGTCGCCTTAATTAGAAGAACAGGTCTAAGAAGATTAATTGCAAGAAAACGGACACGGGGTAAGGTAAGGTCTCACCGTAGGCGATTAGCGAGGAGCGGATGGAGTGGGAAAATAATGCCTAAGAAAAGATAGATAAGTTATGTGAGGAATGATATGAAAGAGAAAGGAGAAAATATCGCCGATGAATTGAGAACCTTCTCCTTTTTGAAGTCGGTTAAAAAAGAAACCACGACAGACTCGAATGGAAGAAGAAAACGTGTTAAGGCAACGTGCCAAGTAAAATAGGACGAGGTCTGGAAGACGATTTTGGACGAAATACTGATACTGTTAGCCTGTCTCATCCCACTGCAGGGGAAAGACCTCTCCTTATGACTTCCAGTTATTTCGATCTAAAGCCAATGTGGACCACCGGTCGCTGATCTTGTCCAGATCGTCTCGCCATCTTCTACGAGGTCTACTGCAACGCCTTCTGAACGAAATAGAAACGTTAATATTTTTAAGCACGATCTGGCGAATGTATGATTTGAAACTTGGCGGCTACTCTTTTTTATAGCTGGCCCTACTCGCTCATCGCTGGCAAAATGACTTATACCTTAAATAGTCCGCTACAAAATAAAGGGTGTTTTCTACTCTGGCATGTTTACATTTTGTTCTAAATTAAAACAAAATTGTTTTGTTGCTGTGCTTGTGTTATTTTGTATTGTAAACAAAAGTCTTATTAATTTTGTAATGGATCTCGTGGTTAGGTAGCGACAGTCCATTGAATTTACGTTTCTAATTTGTGTTTTAAGTAACGATTCATTACACACTGAGAGCATAATAAAAAAACGAAGTCTTTCGCCACGTCTGTCTGTCTGCGACAAACTCAAAAAGTACTGCATCAATTTTCATGTTGTTTTTACCAATGGACAGATAGTAAATAATGTGTCGCGATTCAAGATAGTCAGTGAGTACATATGAGGACGTCTGAAAGTGGCGCTGATGACTGAAAAGTTATATGGCTAATCGGTTATCGTAATATGAGCATGGGATGCAGAGTAATGAGGAAAATTTCGTGAGGAAAGTTTTTACTATGAATGTGGATGGGTAGGATAAGAAGAAGATGAAAGAAACGACGCAGGGACTGTGTAATAGTACATTGCTACCCAAGGGGCGAAAGTTACTTATTTAGTCCCGAGACGGGGTAATAGTTCGCTTAAACACTTAGCTTTTCATTACAAGTACGAGGAAAGTAAAAATAAGAACATAAATTATTAGCTAAAGAAAACATGAGTGTTGATCGGGTTGTCGCTTTCCCGCTTATTTTGTTTTTTTATTCTGTCCTCTGGTCGTTCAGTTATAGAGCCAGTATTTTTTATGTTCATCATTAAAAAAATTGCAAAGATTTTGCCGAAATCTATGTTATTTTAGAGAAATAGTTAAACTAAATTATATTAAAGTCATAATATAATTATATTGTTATGTTAACTTTATGTTATTTAAATTTTAAATCGAGCTGTAATTTAGTGGCTGTACAAAAAGTTGGAACATGATTCGATAAAAATGTGAAAATCGACGTAGTTTTTTTTTTAATAATTTGACAGCTGTCAGTTGAAAGCGATTCAAAAAGCGAAAAGAAGTACTTTCAACTCGCTTCGCAGGCATGTTATGACCTACTTTCAGAGTATGAGTAATGAAAAGTATGATTTATATGACATGAAAGGTGTCTGATGAAATGACGAGTTAATGAATTGGGATAAAGGCAAGAGATATTGAAGTTTTGCCAATGCTGTCATCCCGCGTTTAGTTATACTTAGGTTTATTTCACTCTGAGAACCGTCAGTCCCGGATATCATTCGTAGATTTTTGACAGAGGTAACGGCTTTTTTACTTCCTAGGATTTAGATAAATAAAGTCTTCTTTTATTCCAATCTTTCTCTGGTGATAACAAATGGAACAATCCCACCGTCCTCAGAAATACAATTTGATAAGATTTCCTTTATATTCACGCGAAAATCTATCATCGTAACAAATTCAGCGGCTCTGCTGTTCGTACCAAGTCGTAAACCTATAGAGCAGTTCAGTAAGATATTGCAATGCGGGTTCTCAGGAAAAATACATAAAAGTAGCTTTTGCCCCCGACTTTGCCCGCTGAAAAATAACGATTTATCATACAAACTTCATATCCAATTTTTTTTTTTTTTGGCGGGTAGAAAATCATCAAATAACCCCTTCCGCTCTTGGGCAGAGCTAAAGGGAGTATCAGACTTCTACTGACTAAAAACCACCCATGTTCCTTCTTAGCCCTTTATGTCGAGGCCGCGGTATCTCTTAAAACATCCCGCAGCCCCGACGGGGCCCGCAGCCCCGACGGGTAATTGAACTCCCCTAGGGGTTAAATTAAAAAAAAAACCTCCTTATTGCCTATGCCTCTAATACCCGAAGGATTAGTCAGAACTGTACCTTAAAGTACACGCACACTTAATTAAATTTAAGTCCCATGTTAAATAGGGGCCAAAACCGTGACCTTTACTGAGGATTTTATGATGGAAAACCAGTAACTCAAACAAAAAAAAATGCAGGCACTTTTGAATGGCAGAAGAACAATTCATAAAACAAAACTACGAATGCAATACGTCATTCCGAAAGCCACCACGCCGAATCACACGTCGCCGAATGCCCGTAACTACGAATACTGAGATCACGAAAGCACGCAGCAATCCATACCACAATAATAAATGTACGAGACTCCGAATCACGAAACTACGAATGCACGCCGCAACGTGCATTCGCCGCCCCGCGACCCGGAGCCCCACGCACCCGCGGCACGCGCCGTTGCGCGCCCCCGCACCCACAGCACTCGCCGCCGCAAACATCCGGCACCGCGCAACCCGACGCGGCAACACCCCGAACAGTTTGCATAACCCGTAAACTAAGCCCAGGGCTTCTTATCCAAAAGTCGCGCTTGCGGCCACTGGACCAACGAGACAGTCAGACTTACTGCCACACTCAGAGAGCTTTAATGATTACTTAGGCCATCACTAAGTAAAGGTTATGACATTTATGTCATACAATAGTATGTCAAATCTTTACTAAGTGAGCCGCATAAGTAATCATCAAATATCTCTAGTAGTTAGTGAACTAATAACATAGAAAAGCCTTTAGTTAAAAGCTTGAAAAGTCAAACCATGCTCAATAATTCAGTAAAACTCTTGCCCCGCTTGAATTTAATACGACATTGAGGAAGGTTTCGTACCCTTGTTAGATTTTCAAATATTCGATATCGACTTCTGAACGTATCTAAGTTGTGGTCAAATCATTATCTAGCTAGCCTTTTCCAACTATTTTGGGGTTGGCTTCCAATCTAATTAGATGCATCTAAATACCAGTATTTTACATAGAGCGACTGCATATCTGACCTCCACAACCCAGTTAAAGCCGGGTAATATGATACCCCTCGCAAAGTTTGGTTGACAGACTTTCAGCTCACTGACTACCTGTAATCACTGTCAAAGATCAATAAAGTGACAACCGGGATCAGCAGCTTAACGCGACTTCTGATGCACGAAGGAAATTCGTTATGTAATGGGTGGTGACCTGTTCACGGAGTAACTGATCGATCTTCATGATAAACCACGCTTGCCTAGCGCGGTTAATATGACGATGAGACCTAAGCAGCTGTTATTACTTAGGCACGCAATAAAGAAACCATAAGGGCATTTCCACCTGATGACGAAAATATTGAATCTACTACGATTTTTGATGGCTATCATTCATTCAATGTGGGAGTACAACACATACAGTTCAATTTGACAACTAGAATAGAATTTCAAGTTCTCTTTAACTATAGTAACTTCGCTAATACTTCAAAGTTGTTGAAACTGCTAGCGAACTGCGCTTTGCAGTCGTTTAACAGTTTAAATGCTATTATGTCAATTGCAAAGACCGCATTGAGAATGCTATTTTGCAGAGATTCGAACGCGGTCTGCGTTCGAATCTCTGCAAAATAGCATCACTACATAGTATAAAACAAACTCGCTTTCTCTGTCCCTATATCCGTATGTAGGTATGCTTAAATCTTTAAAACTACGCAACGGATTTTGATGCGGTTTCTTTTAATAAATAGAGTGATTCAAGAGGAAGGTTTTAGTATATTTTTTGCACCCGTGCGAAGCTGGGGCGGGTCACTAGTTATGAAAATATGGTTGATTGCTAAAAAGTCACTTGTGGCATTAAGTCCGCCTATGTACCAATATGGTACTTGAGGTTTAAATAAATATGTTTACAAGAACGAAGACTACATGCCTAAGGGTTAGGAATAGGCGTACCTACCCGTTAAAATGACCCGGCTCGCCAATTATGTTTAAGTCCCTTTTTTCATTTATTTCATCGCCACTGCTCTAAAAACGGTGAAGGAAAACATCGTGAGGAAACGCATGTCTTCCAACCAAAATATTCTAAGATATGTGACATCTACCAATCCGTCAAATTCATCTACCACGCGGGCCACTGGGCCCGCGTGGTAGGTTTCACCCGCGTTATTCCCGTTCCCGTGGGAATACAGGGATAAAAAGTAGCCTATGTCACCCCTGGATAGTGAAGCTTCCCAATGGTGAAAGATTTTTTCAAATCGGTCCAGTATTTTTAAGTTTATTAATTACAAACACACACACACAAACAAAAATACCAATCTTTCCTCTTTATAATATTAGTGTAGATTCTGCTGTACGTGTGTATGTCACTGAACTCCTCCTAAACGACTGGGCCTATTTGGATGAAATATATTGTGTGTGTTTTTTTTAATTGGAGCCGGTAGGTGCAGAACGACGTCTGCCAGGTCCGGTAGTAGAATAAAATTATAAAAAAACAAACAAAAAATTATTCGAATTGTTTTTTTTATTGAATAGGGGGCGAGCTTATTAAATAAATAAATAAATAAATATAAATATCCTTGGACATTTCACACAACGCCATCTAGTCCCAAGCTAAGCAACTTAATGCTTGTGTTATGGTAACGAGATGGCTGATAAACTACTTATATACATTTTTTTTTGTAAATACATACATATTATAGATAGAAAAACACCCAGACTCGGAACAAATACTTGTAGGTCGTACAAAATATATTTGTTCCGTGCGGGAATCGAACCCGCGACATGCTGCGCAGCAGTCAATCGCTCAACCACTGCGCCAACCGTGTCGTCAAAATTATTATTTTGTTAGTTTAGTTATTGTTATTAAAACAGCACAAATCCAGGCTCAGTGGCTGCTACTGCGATATTGCACGTTGCCACACCTATACATCAAAACTCTAGATCATGCACTCTAGAGCAAGAAGCCAGTAAAAAACCGGTCAAGTGCGAGTTGAACTCGCGTGAAGAGGGTTCCGTACGATGAATATAATATATCTACCATGTTTTTTTAAATCTGACCCAAATTTGTTTGTGGTAACTAAAAAAGGTCCAGCGGTTAGGGCTGTGCGTTCAGTCATATCAGTCATTGAGTCACTCAGGACTTTGAATTTTATATATATAAATTCACCATGTAATTTTTAGACCATGGACTTCTTATAGGTTTTCCTGTAATCTTCAGGTATAGATTTTCCCTACTTGCTCGTCTTCGTGGCAGTACCAACACTATCTTGAGTTTATTTGCAGATAGATGGGAGTCTCCAATGCTGCGTCATTGGATGAAACTCCATACTGTTTAATTTGTGTATTATGTCTACTAACACTAGTATTAAGATCATTGTTACTAACACTATGGGCGCAGCCCGAAATAAATGTAATTATTATTATTATTATTATTATAGAACTATTTTCTGTATTTTTTTCAAAATTTTAGGCTCAGTAGTTTCGGAGATAAGGGGGGGGAACGGTAAATTTTCGTCTATTTTCTTAAATAACTTTAAAACTATTTATTTTAAAATTATTAAAAAAATATATTTGAGACCCTCATAGTAAGCCCTTTCATTTGATGTGTCACATGGTACAGTTTGCAAAACTTTTTTTTTAATTTTCTTATTTGCCCCGTAAAAGCGACCCCCATATTCAAAATTCATGTATTTACTTTAGCCGTACATGTTTGGGTCACAAAAATCCATATGTATACCAAATTCCAACTTAATCGGTCCATTAGATTCGGAGCAAATTGGCTGTGACAGACGGACAGACAGACAGACAGACACACGAGTGATCCTATAAGGGTTCCGTTTTTTCCTTTTGAGGTACGGAACCCTAAAAACCCACAAAACTACATACTTCTACTACCTATATTTTTCTAAAAAACTTAGAAGAAAAAAACATCCCTTTTACAAAAACAACAGATCACGAAAACTTAACTCAACATCATTTTCAGAACAAAAGTCTCAGCTAACACTAGTTTCCAACAAAAATACTCCTTTTAACTTAATAGTGTAAGATTACAAAGTCATTGGTTCTTCAATAATTCATTGGGAACAACGCTTTGTACGATGCAGCAGTTACAACGCCATCTGTTGGCTGGGAAACGCAACTCTTGACCTACATACATTTAATGTTAAATTGATTGGGGCCATAATAAAAATTCTAAGGTGTTTTTTGGGTCCTCTAGTTTCTCTGAATACTAATATTATTATTTTACATGAAGCGACTGCCTATTTGACCTTGACAACTCAGTTCGTACTGGGTAATATCATACTCCTTGATGATAATGGTTATCAGACTTTCAGCAGGGCTATTGCGTATATTTTAAATGTGAGTGGCTATCATATTGTCCATGGATTAACTGTAAAATTGGTTATGGTTTTGACAGTTAATTGATGGACACTATATGATTGCAACTGTCATTTAAAAGATACGCAATAGCCCTGCTGCAGGGCTATTGCGTACCTTTTAAATGACAGTGGCTAACCTTTAGTGCCTATCAATTAACTATCAAATGGTTCCATTTTGTACTAAACCATAACCAATAAAACACACATCTACCAATCCGCACTGGGCCCGCGTGGTGGATTATAGCCCATCCCTCTCCTAGAGAGGAGGCCTGAGTTCCTGCAGTGGGAATAATATGGGTTGATGATGATGATGATGAATATCTGTATACGATGAATAACAAAAAAAACTAATTAGCCCATCAGATAGATTTCCAAGAAATATTGGACACGTATTTTTCTTTTTTTACGTAAACAAACAATGAAGACGATACAGTGCTTTGAAAACTCGTGTGACGTCATACTCTAAGACTTAGTAGGACATTTTTTTTGCGTTCAGTGACGTCACAAACCCGCACTCAAATCTTTGACTCGTTTTATCTTCGTCAGTTTTTATTTGTTTGATAAAACAAAAAATACGTATCCAATATTTTTCGATAATCTAAAAGACGAACTAATTAGGGTTAGAATCATATTTTTTTAAGTCAGTAAACATCCCTATAACAGGCGTGAAACGAAGAAACAAAAAACAGAGCTTCAAATTATCTATCAAACAAAGCAGTGTACCAACAGACGTATCAGATTTCAAAGGAACCAATATTTATAAGTGAAATCCGCTGAATCTAGGTCATAAATAAAATATTAAAAAGGCTATGAGACTGACTCGCTGGTTTAGTGGTCAAAAGCGCGAGTGCTGAGCATGAGGTTCTCGGTTCGTTTCTTGGATCAGGCAGGCTGTTATTGGGTTTTTCCATCAGGAATTTCTTAGTAGAATCCATGGAGTCTAGATTTGTGCCCGGTTGATAGCAATGTTGCTTTTTTTTTTTTGGTGGGTATAAAATCATCGAATAACCCCTCCCGCTCTTGGGCAGAGCGAAAGGGAGTGTCAGACTTCTACTGACTAAAAACCACCCATGTTCCTTCTTCGCCCTCTATGTCGAGGCCGCGATAACCAGTGGACTACCCGCGGCCCCAACAGGCGTCGGCCCTTTCGGGCCCCTCCCATGTTGCTGACATCTCTTTGAGGCGCGCGTGGAACACGAACGCGCCGTCGACACGGCCTGTTTTCGTCGTGAGACGGACGGACGGCGAGTTAGCCCATCACTCACCGTCCACAGTACCCGCATCTACGGTGGCCGGAGGTCATCGCGGGACCCCCGACGTCCGGAGCGCCTCCCGCTGCGGCTGGGACGAGAGGTTCTCTCCCTCTCGCGTTACGCCACCTCCTTCGCTAGCATCACTGCTTCGCAGAAGGAGGCGACGGCGTCCCATTCCCCCGGACCATGGCTTGCACCAGGGCCGGGCGCGAGAGGTCGCCGCCGCATGGCAATGATGCTCACACTTATTTCATGGGATTTAAAAATTACTGCAAAAACGTGGTTGTACTATTAGATAACTCTTATTGTGGGTTGGCTTTAGAGACGTGCTGCCCGCGGAGGGAGGAAAAAGTGGTTAAAGCCGGTAGGGAATGGGTCCCCGGTTATTACTAGACCACTCTTCATACAAGGTAATGCATATTTTTCGAGAAATTAATGAAAACTGTTTCTAACCTCAAATCAGTTTTTTAAGGAAAACGGAACGTTAAAATGGACGATTGACAACCAAATCTGTTCCACGAATTGTCTATGGTGCAAAATTACGTGAAAAATGTGCAAAACGGAACGTAAAAAAAAAAAAAATTGTTTGTTAAGTGATACTGTCAATACTGTCATTCGTGTGTTCATTCCATTTCTCCTCGAGTTGCGTGAATGTGTTCCCTGTTTCCTAGAGCGAGCGTAGCGAGCTCGGGACTTGGGGCACCCCGACACGGATAGATTAGGTTAGAAGGGTATGGCGGGGTCGAATGAGCGAGCGAAGCGAGCGAATAGACCCCGCCATACCCTTCGTGGTTATTTTTTTTTTTAACCAATCAGTAGTAGGAGCCCCGCAAAGCGGGGCTCCGTCGACCAGCTCTCCCTCAGCTGCGCCACGGTGAGTGGTATAGAATACAAGAGCGAGCGAAGCGAGCTCGGGACTTGGGGCACCCCGACACGGATAAGTTAGGTTAGAAGGGTATGGCGGGGTCAAATGAGCGAGCGAAGCGAGCGAATAGACCCCGCCATACCCTTCGTGGTTATTTTTTTTTAAACCATTCAGAAGTAGGGGCTCCGTCGACCGTCCCACCCTCAACCGCGCCTCGGTGAGTGGTATACCATATACCACTCACCGGTGGTTGTTATAAATAAATAAATAAATAAATAAATAAATAAATATTTTATCCCTACTACGCCTTTTAAGCGACTATTAAGTGTTTTGAGGTTAGGTTACATTAATCGGTTTTTCTCAGGAATGGTGCATTACCTTGATGGGAGTGGTACCAGGGGGAAGGGGGGATCCCCCCTCCCCCCAACCCCCTCCGCGTGCAGCACTTCACTAAATTTTAACCCTTATTGTTCAGTAATAATGAAAAAAAAAAATTGGCGAAGTGCATGTCAGACCACGCACAATGTAGGGTTCCGTAGTTGCCCATCAAAATATGTAAACTTACTAAACTGCCCTGCCCTGCTTCTGACCGATGATTTTTATTAAAAAAATTAAACAAGCTTACATTTGCAGTTTTAAGACCTGCGTTCCCACACATTATGTATGGGAAAATATTTCATCATCATCTGCCTAGCCTTTTCCCAACTATGTTGGGGTCGGCTTCCAGTCTAACTGGATGCAGCTGAATACCAGTATTTTACATGGAGCGACTGCCTATCTGACCTCCACAACCCAGTTAATACTAGGTAATACGATACCCTTTGGTAAGACTGGATGTCAGACTTTCAGGTCACTGACTCTCCGTAACGACTGCCAAAGATCTATATATGGCACCCGGGACCAACAGCTTAACGTGCTTTCCGAGGCACGGAGGAAACTCGGTATGTAATGGGCGGTCACCCATCCACAGATCGACCTAGGCAAGCGCAGCTTAACCTAAAGATCGACCCGAGTGGCTGTTCTTATTAAGCCACGAGCTATATATATAGAAAAATATTACATACAAGTACATTTTATAAGTTTACAACTTGTAAAGGCTACTTAGCTGTGATAGGTTTCCTATTATTTTCGTTATATATGCTACTACCATGAATTTTTTTACATCTCATACACAACACGTATAGGTGGTTTAGATTGGCACACTTGAGCCTAACTAAAATTTGCACTTCAAAGCTTAATATTTCACAAACGAATGCCTTAATCAAAAAACTGTTCGAGAAAACTCGCAGTATTTTTTAAAGACCTATCCAACGACATCCCACACAATGGACTTTGCGAGAAAAAAAATCATCCCCACTTTAATGTGTACCGGACATACTTACTCTAAAAAAAAAAACAAAATTTTACTTTAGCACTTTGTCGGCGTAACTCATTTATATATTCATGCCAAATTACAGCTTTCTAGTACTAAGAGTCTTTGAGACGGAGTATGGCGAAACTATAAGGGATCCAATTGACTACGGAACCCTAAAAACGGATGCTTCAAATTATCGTTTCCACAAAACGTTTTTGTTCCGAAGTACCGACAGAGCTATAGCTTTCAAAGGATCCAATATTTATAAGTGAAATCCGCTGAAACTAGGTCATAAATAAAATATTATAAATACTTTCCACAGGTCAGTGGTTTTATCAGTTTCCCATCAAATGGCCTCTCCATTTGATTTTATTTTATTGGTGTTTCTAGCAAAAAAGTTATTTATAAACTGGCTTATGCTAGTGACTTCGACTAAAACTGAATATGAATTTGATGTTGAACTGAAGTGAGGCCATCAAAATCATATTTGAGAATGTTGAAAGGTTACTGGAAAATAAAAAGGAATATAATACATAACTATTTATTGCTGTTTCTAGCAAAACCGTTATTTTTAAACCGGCTCATGCCTGTGACTTTGCCCGCTAAGATTTCGTTGTCCCGTGGGATCATACTGAAGGGATTAGAAGTATCCTATGTGGTAATCCAGGTTATAAACTATCTGTGTGCTAAATTTTATCCATATCCGCTTGGTGGTTTTTGGGAGAAAAGTAAGAAACATCCGTCCATTCTCACAAACTGAATATAATATTAAACTGAAGTGACGCCATCAAAGTTATATCTGAGAATGTTAAAAGATTACTGGAACATAAAAAAGAAACTAACGAAAGAAACTATTTTTATTGATGTTTCTTCTAAAAATGTAGACAATATTATAGTACATTATGGTACAAGTGTGTAATCAATCATCAATACACACGAGTATCATATTATAATACGACGTTTTTCAACACACTTGTGAAGAAAATAATATAAAAAAATCATTTTCAACAGTGAATGAGTTGTGAAACTATTTTACAATGGTGGGATGAATTTATCAGTTTTCCTATGTGCAGGCATTTATCAATGGCGATCAGCCTTAGACAAAAAAAATGGCTAATACCTATTTGACCAATTTTAATCTACTTTCCAAGAGTCCTGCCTACCCCGTCAGTAATAAACACAGCACTACAAATTCAACACCGATTAAAACTTTACATAATTCATAGTGCTCTCTAAAATCATGTTATGAAACTAACAGATTGAATCGTCATGCAAATTCCAATCTTAGCAAATTGAATTAAAGTTCAAAGTTTGTTGATTGGATTCGTGAGTCAGCAATTCTGTGATACATTGTAGTTCTGATTGGTTGAGCATTTTGTTTAGTCATTATTATGACAGGGTTCTATTTGGAGAAGAGGTAGATAAAGTACTTCTTATTTAAAGTTTAGTATTTCCGAACGTTTACACGTGTTTCTTAGTTATTCAACACCATTAGAGTGATTTCGTAAGTATTTTTTTTATTTGTATGACCTACAGATAGTTGTTCCGGGTCTGGGTATTTGTGTACCTATGTGAGATTAAATGTTTGTGAACGCACCCATGATACAGGAGAAATTCCTAGTGTGGGGCAACGTTTAAAAAAAAAAAAAAAAAACAATTCAGCTCAAAATTTCACAAGTTTGGTATTTCAGCAGTATTCATCAGCTCCTGTGATGTGCATCCAACAGGATAGGTAGCACATGATATTAAATGACCCATCGTTTGTAGGACCACACCACATTCACACTCCAGGGCAGACTCGTCACGGTTAATATTGGGACAGACCAATGATATATTAAAACTATAGATACGTTGTCCGCCCTCAAAAATGACAACATGAAATGAAGCCAATTGGCCACATCGCGCTTAGTTACGCACCAACCTCTCGCGCGATGCTACGTTAGTTCTTAATTTAAATCGTGTGTGTAAACCTGCGCGAAACATAAAGACAACAGGCATCAACAGGCATTCCGCGGTACGGTGTCATATTTTCTTTCCCTTTCTTTACGGGTTAAATGTATGTATATGTGTATGTATATGTGTTTTGAAGCGCCGCCATGTTAGTTCATGACGTGTCTATATATAATACGTCATTGCGACAGACCGTGTCGACGGCACGATCGTGTTCCACGCGCGCCTCAAGGAGATGTCAGCAACACCGAAGGGGCCCGCAGTGACGCCTGCCGGGGCTGCAAGTTGAAGATTCTCCAGGTCAGGTTTTCTTTGCTTCAGCCAACCTGCGTCTGGACCCTATTTAATGACTTCCAGCAGGGCTATTGCGTCTCCTCTAAATGTCAGTGGCTATCATAGTGTCCATCGATTAACTGTCAAATAAGTTATGGTTTAGTACAAAATGGAACCATTTGACAGTTATTTGATGGACACTATGATAGCCACTGACTCTTGAGTCTTGAGTGTTCGCCAGTAAGTGGAGGCACACACTTTAAAAAACTTACGGTTTTTTAACCTTTACAGTACAAAGATATTTTTAACATTATTTATAGGGTGTCTTAGGTCGGACAAGATTTTGGTTCTTTTACTAGAGCTCGGTGGCAAGCTATTAATGGAAATCCAGTTCAGGGCGTTCACAAAACAACAATAGCATACAATTGTCAATTTTCTCCAGATGGATGTTTTTATGCACAATTTTCAGACCAGTGGTGATGTTTATTGCAAAGAGTAAACTGCCTGCGACAGTTCGAGCCCACATGTAACAAAGAAAAATCAATCCAAAATTTACCTTTCCCCACAAATTGTAAGTCAACAAAAGAAAACCGGGTTATTTTTACGAGTACGTGTGCTTACCTCCTCACAAGCTATTGACAAAATCAATGTTTTCGTTAGGCACCTGCCACAAATGCTTTAGTTCAAGCCCGTTTACAGCAAAAAATAGGGTAAGAACCTTAGAACTAGTGTTTATGTGTATCATACAACTATTGGATGAAAACCTTTTTTATCCCACTTCAACTCAAAAGTACAAGCCCACATCTTCGATTCCTGTTTTTGTGCGTATTGTGTTATTTTAAATTCTGTCGCTAAGCTTAATGCTCAATACGCTGCGTTCCATCACTCTATGGCAAACTTTTAGTTTAAACTTTTGTGACTCGGCCATGGACCTAGTTTGAGCACCGTTGGTAAGGATGACCAGAATGCACATGTGTTGATGATGAGGCCTTTGAGACTCGGCCAACTGTTTGAGCACCGTTGGTAAGGATGGGCAGAATGCACATGTGTTGATGATGTGTTTCCGCTTCAGGGATAGAGTATATAGTTACGTAACCTGAAAATGAAATAAATACATTAGGCGAAAATTGCTTCTTAACGTTGCTAAGTGTATACCATATTGGTGCTACTGCCATTTGGCAGACATATCTGGTGGTTAAACGCAATATACGCTTTTTTTCTTGGAGGGTCAATCGTCAATTGACTCCTCCTGCTCTGGGTGGAGCGGAAGGAAGTGTCAGACTTCTACTGACTAAAAACCTCCCACGTCCCTTCTTAGCCCTTTGTGTGGAGGCCGCGGTATCTTATTCGAACAACCAGCAGTCAACCCAATACCACTTAATATTTGTGTTTTACCACCAGAAATCTCTCAGCAACCATAGTTGAGAAAAGCTCACCGATTAGAAGGACAAGAAAAAAACGTAAGTCCCTTGAAATACATTCAATCCTACTAATATTTTAAATGTGAAAGTTTGTGAGAATGGATGTGTGGATGTTTGTTACTCTTTCACGCATAAACGGCTGGACCGATTTGGTTGAAATTTGGTATGTAGATAGGTTATACCCTGGATTAACATATAGGATAGTTTTTATCCCAATTTTATGATCCGTGGGATAATTTTCGAGTTGTAGCGGGTGAAGCCGCTGGCAACAGCTAGTCGTCAATAAATTATAAAATACCCAAAATACATCGTCAATTTCTAAACTGTCAAAGACATTGTTATGAACAAGAATACCTACGTTTGACCTTTGCTTCAATAAATATATTCAGCATCGTTTATCCGTAATATTTTGCTTGACTTTTGGATCGTTTAAGAAGTGTTTTACGTAACATTTTACCTGACTGGTCGACCTGACTGTCGACCGTTTTCTTAAAATTATAAAATTGTTCATAAGACCTGGTCGGATTATGTGAAATTGGCTTTTTTTAATCTTGTGTGTATGTCTTTGGTCTTCTTTTTCAATGTGTGGCGAGGTCAAATAATAGTAAATTGTTATCCAGGGGGTGAAAGTTACTTATTTAGATCCGAGACGGGGAGTGGCGACCGTAACGTAGTGAGGGCGTTAATAGTTCGAGGGACTAAATAAGTAATTTACCCGAGGTGCCGAAACTGGTGTCAGAGTTTTTACTCTCTCTCTGACTTAGCTTTGCATGCCGTCGAGAAATATCCCTCAGTCATGCTGATTTCACCACGATGTTTAACCGAAGCTAGTGATAATTAATACGATACACACATGAATCCGTAACCCTTTTTTTGGGTAGCCGCAGTCGGGTATAAATATCAGAGATGACACGGTTGGCGCAGTGGCTCAGGCAATGGACTGCTGCGCTACGTGTCGCGGGTTCGATCCCCGCACGGAACAAATATTTGTATGGCTTACAGATAGTTGTTTCGGGTCTGGGTATTTGTGTATGTGAGTTTAAATGTTTGGGAACGCGCCCACAATATAGGAGAAATTCCTAGAGTGGGGCAACGTTTTTAAAAAAAAAAAGAGACGTGTCTTAGGTTCGTACTTTAGACCTATGACCGGGCAGTTCGACAGTTGCACCGCTTAGGCTTTCACCGCTGGCATATATAGGTGTACTAGCATGTCTATCCCGCTTCCCATAGCTTATTTTTTAAACTTGCCATAAATATAGCTTATGTTACTCAAGGATAATGTAGCATTCTAATGGTGAAAGATTTTTAAAATCGGGCCAGCAGTTTTTGAGTTTATTTGTTACAAACAAACAACTGTCTGTATTGTTGACAACACAAATCGTTGCAATTTATAATATTAGTGTAGATTGTGTCGTGCCACATTTGGCTTGCTAAACCGTCCATCCGTATGCCCCAAGTTCCTTCATCTGAACCCCAGTCATTTGTCTTGGTAATCTCTAAATAGTGACGGCTAAAATAAATGTCTGCTCCTACAATTTGATTCTGTATTCGCGATAACGAGACATCCCCGGCATGACCGAGTGATAGTGTTTTATTACTATATCTCCGGTTTTTAATTGAGAAATGTAACTTTCTAGCTATAGATAATAGTGTTAAAAAGATGGATTATACAATTATGGAGTTTAAGTGAGTTAACTTGTTTCACTTTTCTTTTAATAGCTATGTAACAAACTTAAAAAAAGACAAAGTTCTCATTTCGGGTGTATTTGTTTTTTTTATATTTGTTACTGTACTCTTAACCCTGCTATTTCTGAACTGAATTTAAAATATAGAAGACTTTCCAATTGGTCTAATAGAAACATCAGTAGACTGATTTTTCTTTTTGGCCTATGTTGAGATACATAAAATTGATTCATGACAAGAATTAGTATGATAAAGTGGAAGAAGACTAACAACGAATTTCCTTTTCGCAATAGATAATACCGACATCCGAAGTGAAAGTTAATGGAGTTCTTGAAGACGTGACGTATTTAAGAACCCAGTGCATCCTTTAAATGTATAACTATTACTAAGACTTCGCTGTCCGTTTTGGCACAGAACTCTTTATTTGCAAATCCGACACGCACTTGGCGGGTTTTTATAATTATTTTGACTGGACTATAATTTCATCAACGAATCTTTAATTGACAATCACAATATAACCTAAGCAATAAAAACCTGTTATCGACAGCGTATTCGTTACAATCTTCGTCTATTTCATCAATACATCTGCCAGCAAATGGACCAATCAATAATCTTGTTCTGACAAGAGTTACGTGTTCTCGTCAAGAAATAAAATTGCGATTGTTTTTGAAGTATTTAGTAATAGAATTGCGGTATGTTTGCAGAGTTATTGAAAAGCAAGCTGCAACAGCTTGCTTTAAATGATGATTGCTTGCTTGTAATTTTATTGCCGTAGCCGGCTAGATTATCAAGCATTTTAATAAATTTTCAACACATTTGCTCATAAACTGGCTCTTATTTCTCTGTAATTAAGCGCACAATGACCCCTGTAATCGAACTGTTACTTTTTCATTACTATTATTCACTAGTGAGTTAAAGGTTTATTTTTATTGTTTGATTTGAGTTGCTTTATTTTAAAAAAAGTTTCGATAAGAAAAAGATCGCGTTCAATAGTACAAATAATTAATGTACCTATTGCTTTCTCATTTCATGTAACTTCGAAATTAAATAAATAATTTCAACTCGTACGTTTTAATTAATAAAACTTTTACTCAAGTATATATAACTTTTGTTTCCTCTGTCATAAAGAAAACTTTGAATTCCTTAGTTTGTACGTGGCTAACACAAATAAAAGAAAATAAAATAAAAGAAACCTCATTAGTTTAGTCTATGGCCGGTCGCCAATGTTAGAACCGTTAGAGGCAGCGCGCATAGGAAAACTGATTAATTTTTCCCGCCAATGCGAAAAAAAATTCACAACACTTTTATTTTGGTGATTTGTGAGTGATTTTATATTTCTATTTTCTTCACAAGTGTGTTGAAAAACGTCGTATGATACACGTGTGTATTGATGATTACCGTCCTCGGCTCTCTTAAGACCCTCACTTAACAGATCGGGTTTCAATGGCGCCTCAGCAGTCAATCACCAACATTACACACTTGTACCATAATGTACTATTACTACTAACTTTTTGTACCGTAGTGGTGTAAGCGGACTTTCGTTATAAGCGATTAATGGGATGTTTAATAATTTAACTGATTTCCCTACAAGGACGAGGTTCTCAATTCAGTTGTATTTTTTTTTTAATTTGTAAATAAATAATGCGCTCTAGTCGATTATTTTATTGGTCCCGTGTTGTGTTGAGTTGTCCACCAGTGGGTGGACAGTGAGAATTATAATTTAAAAAAATATTTGTGTCCACCAATGGATATCGGGAATCACTGCATCAAAAATAACAGAGAATGTATATTTTTTTCCTGAAACTACACCGAAAATAGTAGAACTGGAGCGTTATTTTTATCCTCAAACTCACAGATACAAAAATATTCCTTTTGAAGTATATAAATACGATCCAATTTGTCTTTTAGCTCGCCACTGAGAGGTCACTTCAAGCAGATTAAGAACTAAGTCGGAGCACTTTCACGGTACATGCAAGAGTTAAATAAGTTATGCTGAAGGATAAATGTTTTCTTTTATTTTTGTTGGATTAAAAGGGGACGGTAAAAATAAAATAAAAGGTATTTAGTAAATAGGAACTCACTAAGGTCAGGCCAAACTTCGTATGGCTTAAAGTCAAGCACGAATGTAGATTTTGGATATTCATACTTTATCATAAAGCTGTTTAAACCGCGTTTGGTTAGGTTGGCCCGAGGTTGCGTCACCAGCTATTAAATACCTAGCTACCTTCGTTCCTCGGAAAGCGCGTTAAGCCGTTGGTACCGTCTGTAATCACACTAATATTATAAAGGCGAAAGTTTGTGAGTGTATGTTTGTTACTTCTTCACGCAAAAACTACAGAACGGATTGGGATACAATTTCGTACACAGATATTTTAGAACCTGGATTAACACATAGGATAGTTTTTATCCCGATTTTATCTTCCCGTGGGATAATTTTCGAGTTGTAGCGGGCGAAGCTGCTGGCAACAGCTAGTTTGCTGATATTCGACAGTCGTTACAGTTAATCGGTAACCAGAAAACCAAACACTCTGACATCCAGTCTTACCAAGAGGTATTAACTAGTTTGTGGACTACTTGGTTGTGATTACTTTTTTATAATAGTCTATTGCTCATATTTGAAAAATAAAATCGTTCTCTATTTTGTATCTTACCTAACTCAGCAAGAAATTGCATATCAGAACCAAAATCTCGTTCATCTCAAAACCTGCTTTTCGAATCCGATTAAACTGGAACCAAAATCCACTTAACGCAAGTAGAAGGAATATCAAACACGGAATTTATCAGAAAATTAAAGTGTTACAACCGGAACTTTTGAAACTCATCCGCGCTTTCCAGTTTCAAAGTCAATAAGAGATGCTTGTTGCTACTTGTTGTAGTGTTTGGATAAAAAGAACTATGTTTTTGCAGAGTATTTTTAGGTTCCGTTTCTAAGTGGCAAAGACGGAACCGATATGGAATATTATTTTTAGTAGATATACGCGAAAACAATAATATATATTTTGTTTCGGAGATTTTAATTGTGTGGTATAAGTCTCGGCCATACAGTCACCTGCAAAATTGTATGTGCACTTTAATGTGTATTTTCCTGTGAGCGTTTATAGTCGATAACTAGATTACGTTCGGTGGCGTGGTTTCTCGCTTCACACGATTTTAGTTCTGAATTGCTCATGCATTTTTGCAGGTGACTGTATATACATCCGTTTCTCCGTACTTTAGGAAACATATTAAGCTATTGTTCCCGACTATCTTTGATAGTCGTTACAGGTAGTCAGTGGCTCGAAATTCCGACAGCCAGTCTTACTAAGGCACATCATATTACCCAGTCTTAACTGGGCTATGGAAGTCAGATAGGTGGTCGCTCCAGTAAAATACAGGTATTCAGCTACAGACTGTGGTTCAACTGGAATCCAACCTTCCACATAGTTGGAAATGGCTAGGTAGAAAATGAAGATACTAAGCCAGAATATATTTTATAACATACTCGTAGCTTACCACTTTGTGAATAAGAAATTATGTCCAAAATGTTACGGCGAGGTTTTAATCACGTATTCCAGCTTACCTTCGTTACGAATAATTAATGGAGGCAGTCATGGATTAGGATACACAGCGGGCTATATTTAGTATTTTAGATTATGAAGGAGTTTGTAGCTAATACATCCGTTTGAGTCGATGTTTAGGCTGAGCCACGGTTACCTAGGTTGGTCCTTTTTTTTTTTTTTTTTTGGTGGGTGTAAAATCTTCGAATAACCCCTCCCGCTCTTGGGCAGAGCGAAAGGGAGTGTCAGACTTCTACTGACTAAAAACCACCCATGTTCCTTCTTCGCCCTCTATGTCGAGGCCGCGATAACCGTTGGACTACCCGCGGCCCACCTAGGTTGGTCCTTAGTCGATCTTCAGGCTGAGCCGCGGTTACCTAGGTTGGTCCTTAGTCGATTTTCAGGCTGAACCGCGGTTACCTAGGTTGGTCCTTAGTCGATTTTCAGGCTGAGCCGCGGTTACCTAGGTTGGTCCTTAGTCGACATTCAGGCTGAGTCGCGGCTACCTAGGTTGGTCCTTAGTCGATTTTCAGGCTGAGCCGCGGGTACCTAGGTTGGTCCTTAGTCGATTTTCTGGCTGAGCCAAGGTTACCTAGGTTGGTCCTTAGTCGATTTTGAGGTTGGGCTGCGGTTAGCTAGGTTGGTCCTTAGTCAGTTTTCAGGCTGAGCCGCGGGTACCTAGGTTGGTCCTTAGTCGATTTTCAGGCTGAGCCGCGGTTACCAAGGTTTGTCTTTAGTCGATTTTCAGGTTGAGCCGCGGTTACCTAGGTTGATCCTTAGGCGATTTTCAGGCTGAGCCGCGGTTACCTAGGTTGGTCCTTAGTAAATTTTCGGGTTGAGCCGCGGTTACCTAGGTTGGTCCTTAGTCGGGTGGCCACCCATTAAATTCACAGTTCCTCATTCCTTCTTGTCTCTGAAAGCTCGTTAAGCCGTTGGTCTGTGCTACTTTTTGAAAATCTTTCACAATAGGGGATCGGACCAAAAAAAAACTAATTAGTCCGTCAGATAGATTTCCAAAAAATATTGGAAACGTATTTTTTCTTTTTTCACATAAACAAAAAATGAAGATGATACAGTGCTTCGAAAATTCGTGAACTCCTCGAAACGTCACAAGTTAAGACATTTTTTGCCTACAAATGACGTACACAACCGCTTACCTTCGTAATTTTTTATTAATTTGATAAAACAAAAAACACGTTTCCAATATTTTTCGACAATCTATATTTTTTTGGCCCTGGCCGATCCCCTGTTGCTATTGTATTCGTAGTCAGAGACCTGAAAGTTTCAGCAAGGGGGTCGTATTACCCTGAACTAACTGGGTTGAGGAGTTCAGGTAGGCTGCATCTGGTTAGTTTGGTAACCGAAGTCCAGTATGGTTAGGAAGAGTTTAGGCAGTTGATGATGGTACGGCAAATTCTCAAGATCCGCTGTGTTGCGTTTGGCGGAATAAAAAAACCTTTTACTCAAAAATGCATGTAATGTTGTCATTATTTTGACAACCTTGTTTGAGCAAAGTCGACCTTGCCGTTCTGTTTCAAGGAGCGGCCGGCAAAGTTTTGCTGGCCGCTATAACAGGCCGGCAATGTTTTGCCGACCGCTATTTTGACGTTTCAACGTTTTAAAAAATCAATTCCAAAAAGATTTTATTTAAAACACAGCTGTTTGTACGTCTAAAGGTAAAAAAAAAAAGATTTAAATGAAGTAATAAATGAAGAAATAATCCAGCAGTCAAACACCGCATTAGAATTATCGCAAACTATCAGTAATATCAAACCGGGAAAGTCGGTGTTGAATTTTAGTAACTGTACTTTTCATAATTGTCATTTTAATTAAAATTCTAGTTAATTAATATATTTTTTATTTAAATTACTTGCTGGTTTTATTTAGATTAGGTACTTGCATTTTTGAGTAAAGCACTAACAAACTTTGGCCCACAATGACTGCTTCGCTGGTCACGCTATGATTGCCTTGAGCTAGCCTAGCTACGCTCTAGGCCTTTCAGCTTGGCCATCATTGCAGCCCTTGCTGTCCGCTGACCGCGCTGTGTCGGCCTGGAGCTGCGCTACGCTGCGCTGTCGGCCATCATCAGCGCGACCAGCAAAGTAGTCATTATAGACCGCGGCAGTAATGTACTATTAAATTCCCAATTCAAAAACTGTCTATCTAAACAAAATGTTTGATAGAGTATTTATTTATTTTTATCAATATCTTGACACTGTTCACTAAGAATATTTTTATAAACCTTTTAATTGTGAAATATTTTTATAAGTTTGGAATTTGCACTAATTTGTTTGAAAAATTATTCATTTCATGTTTTTAAATACCAAATTGTAAAATAAAACAACCAGCCATTTTAAATCCGAAAACTGTATAGATGGTGTGGGTCTGTAGTTCTTAATATTTGCACAATATTCATTATAATAAATTCAATTTATAGAAATAAATTTAGTTTATATTCTGTAATACAATTACAAACTTAACAGTATTGAAACAAAGCATTGTTTTCAGGCCAATTCATGGAATAATAGAGCAGGTAATTTGTCCGCCATTTTGATTCGGAACACGTACTATTTATTTAACTAGGTAATCCTGAATGACCGAATAGCTGTGTCCATCGATCTGTTATTTTAGTTATCGGCTGTTTAAAGCTGCGTCAGTTTAGGGGGATAAATTTGGCAGCATCGGTAAACGTTTATTTAAATGAACATTTAACCCTAAATAATAAAGCATTATTTCGAGAAGCTAAAAAGATTGCCAATGAAATCGGTTTTAAATACGTGTGGGTCAGAAATGGGACAGTACTTGTGCGGGAGCGTGATGGATTATCATCAATTGCTATACGTTCTACGGAAGACCTTAAAAGGATTGTTATCCGTGAGAAGAAATGTACTGAAAATCCAGATTCATAGTCATGTTCACACAGTTAGTTTGTATGATTATATTAAGTTTTGTCCTTATTTCTTTTCTTTGGGTTTATTTGGCAGGTTTACAAGACGTATAAGCTTAGTTAATGAGTATAATAATAATAATAATAATAATATAATAATAATATTCCACAACTATCACACAACGCCATCTAGTCCCAAGCTAAGCAGAGCTTGTGTTATGGGTACTAGACAACTGATAAACATACTTATATATTTCTAAATACATACATATTATAGATAAATTACACCCAGACACAGAACAAATGATCGTGCTCATCACACAAACATTTGTCCTGGGTGGGAATCGAACCCACGACCTCCGGCATAGCAGTTAGGGTCACTAACCACTAGACCAACAGGCCAGTCAAAGTCTCAAATGTAGTAATGTCAATGCCAGTATGTAAGTCTCAAATGTTATACCTATTTCCCGCACACTACTTTGCACCATTGGTTGTCAAACTCTATAATTAAAAAAATCTTACATTTTATTCTAGGCTTTCTATGTTACATGCGATTGAATCTCTTTGTGTCTTTGAAACAGTTATATTTAATAATATTAGAAATCACCTTGCAGTATAAACACTGCGGCAAACTTAAATTATTTTGTAATTCTGGCTTATCTGTAACTTATCATATTATAATTACTGTAGACAACGGACTTAAGTATTATCTATTGGGTGGTAAGCGCTGTATAATACAAATTTATTATATTACTGTTATTGATGGTCACTAATAACATCACGTTTTACTACCAGAATTGTAGAGGGACTCGTACAAAGTTGCAAATGCTTTACATGAACATATTGAGTAACTCTTATGACGTTATCGTTCTGACCGAAACTTGGCTTATTCCTGATATCCGTGATAGTGAATTTATTGATGAACGATATGTTGTCTTTAGATGTGACCGTGACCGTGTCGCGACGTGTAAAAAAGATGGAGGAGGCGTCCTAATTGCTGTGCTTCGTGAATTGCGAGCAACAATATTGACAACTCAATTATTTAACTCTGAAGTTGAACAAGTAGTGTACAGTTGCCTGCCGCGCAGCATCATACACGTCATATTATTGGTGTCGTGTATATACCTCCAGTGTCCCCTGCAGAGGTATATGAGCAATACTTTGACATGCTGCAAGGTTTAGCTAATAACCCCAATTGCAATTCATATCACTTCATTGGTGACTATAACTTGCCTGCGATTCACTGGGTGCAGCAAGGAAACCATGCCACTGCGCGTCACACAGACTCTACGGGACGTATCTTACTTAATTTTATTAATATAATAAATGGTTTACAATTCCACTACACAAAAAATAGTTTAGGTCGTGTACTAGACTTGATAATCTCTAACGCAGACCCTCAAATGATACCGTGCAACATCCTGCTAAATCCCGATAGCCTCCACCCACCCTTTTCTATATTAACTCACTTAGATGTGCGTTTCAAACCAATGAAATGCCATTCTTTTCGCAGGTATAACTTTTTTAAAGCCAACTATGATTGCATTAAATATGAGTTTAGCAATATAGATTGGGAAGAGTCACTCTCTCACCACTCGTCTGAGATGGCTGTTGATTGTCTTTATGAAATCATATATAGAGTTATCAGGTCACATACTCCATTGACTCATACTAAAAACTCAAAATTTCCGATCTGGTTTTCACCTTCTCTAATAAAAACATTTAAAACTAAAGAACGCGCTTGGATTAAGTGGAAGACATATAGTAATCACTCTGATTATGTGCATTTTTCAAATTATCGCAAATTGTTTCATAATGAGGCCGTTAAATGTTATAAGAGATATATGACATCAGTTGAAGACAGTATTCCCAAATCTATTAAGTATTTTTGGTCGTATGTCTCTTCCAAGAAGGGCAAAGCTAAGTACCCTGCTAATATGTTTTATAAAAATGTTTCTTCCGACGACCCTAAGGAAATATGTAATTTGTTTTCGACTTTCTTTAGTTCAGTATATGAACCCTCTACCTTTGATCCAGACATATGGCAGCCGTCTAATTGCTATGAAGACAATTCACCATATATCTCTGATATCCACTTGTCAAAGGAATCAATACGTACAGCATTGAAGTCACTGGATTCTTCTAAAGGAGCTGGACCTGATGGCATACCACCCTCCTTCTTCATAAGTACAGCTGACCACTTGTCTTCCGCCATATATATAATCTTCAATAAATGTTTGAAGGAAGGAGTCTTTCCTGCAGTTTGGAAACGAGCTTCTATAACCCCTGTGTACAAGAGTGGCGATAAAAATAATGTAGAGAATTATCGGCCTATTTCCATTCTTTCCACTTTGTCAAAGGTTTTTGAACGACTTGTGCACAGTGCACTATATCCTCATATCCGTCATCTTATACGGATTTTCAGAAGGCCTTTGACAAAGTGGACCACAAACTTCTCATGGAAAAAATTGCCTTTAATGGTATACGCGGTAACTTACTCAGATGGTTTGCTTCATATATTTTCAATAGGACTCAAAAGATCATCGTCAATGGGCATGAATCTGACTCTATAGTTGTTAAATCCGGGGTTCCACAGGGTTCAGTATTAGGTCCTTTTCTATTTGTATTGTTTATTAATGACATTAAACATTGTTTTTTCAACTCACATTTCTTGATGTATGCAGACGATATGAAAATTTATACCACCTGTCAAAATATTCGCGACTGTCATTATTTACAACAGGACCTTGATAGACTTTATGAATACTGCCTCAAAAATAAACTTTTCCTTAGCCTTTCCAAATGTTACACAATTTCTTTCACTAAAAATAAAAATCTGATCAAATTTAATTATTCGATAAACAATGTAAGTCTTAACAAAGTTAAATCAGTTCGTGACTTGGGTGTTACGCTTGATTCTAATCTGCATTTTGATACTCATATTGACAATATAGTAAAAAAAGCCTTTCAAATGTATGGAATGGTGATGAGATTTTCAAGTAGCTTTGTGCGACCCTCTACATTCTTAACATTATATAAAACACTGATTCGGTCTCAATTAGAATATGCCGTCCAAATTTGGCATCCTCTTTATGATAAGTACAAGGATAGGCTAGAAATTGTTCAGAAGAAGTATTTTTGTAGTATGAATTATAGATGTTATCGTTTGTTACAACAGCCTGCTCACAGCGTGCCACCCTAGCCAGCCAATGACAGCTAACCATAACCATGCCACTCTAGCAAACCATAGCCTTGCCACTCTAGCATACCATAGCCATGCCACTCTAGCATACCATAGCCATGCCACTCTAGCCAGCCAATGACGGGCAACGACTCGCGAGCCAATCACAGTCAAGCGAAGACACCGCCATAACTACCGGATGCCTCCGGTGGGGATATCAGTCTATATAATGCCCTGTGAGCTCAGTTTCGAGGTCTTGTCGCGCTCGATTGTGAAACCTGTAAGTCGAGACTCTGTCCGAATAAAATAATGAATCAGTTCCTGTCTATTCTTTACCACTGTCGTAACAGTCAGAAGTGGGATCGAATAAAAAAAAAAACCTACGATAAAACGACTCTCTGCTACTTAAAAGTCAACGGTCACCTACTGTGGAGGACGAGGTCAAAAATTCAAACGAAGAACGTACGTCGATGCACACCGCCTGCAAGGAAAATATTGTCTCCCATCCCAGTATCACAAGGCACAAATTGAAAAAGCGGGTGACAATCTGGATGGAACACGAAGCGACTACCCTCAGTATCGCATCGTTCATTCCATAATTTGACCTTGAAAAAGAAGACTGCGGCCAGTAACCACCTGTGAGACACTTTGAGTTACAAGAAGTATCCATCTCTCTGCCAGCAACGGTTCTACGGTAAATTAAGACTACCTAAAGGTTGTCAACAGCAACCAAGGACATGGAAGGAAGGAACCGACCTACTTCACGCTGAGAGCTGCCAGGAACCATGCATAAATAACAAGGTCAGTAAACATGCCAATATTTGCCAAATTAGCCAAATGCCATTAGCCAAATATATAAGCCAAATGTGTTTTACCATGGAGTGCCCCATGAGTTGATAATTATGCGAATCGTAGACAAAATAATTTGGTAAGCCCGATAAGTAAATCTAATCTTAGTCAGTTAATCTGTATAATATTATCCCGGTACGAAAAAAATATGTTTTACGAGTAGGTACTAGTTGTGTACTAAAGAGTTGAGAACTTAAAATGTACATATTTAGTTCAAGTGCGCATTAGATTATCCAACAATAACAATTCCAAAGTAAATCATGTAGATCAGATACTTATAAATAGCTACAATAATTTTATTAAACTATTATCAGAGATATAGATAGCATTCCTGGGCGATCTCTTGCTACCGCCAGCCGATATTCAAACAGTTTTAGACTTATTGGATAAAGTTCTTGACAGATTGAAAACGAGGAACTTAAAATTAAATATGAGGAACTGCTAATTTTTACATATTTCTTAATTAGGGTATAAAACATCATGACGCGATGGCATTCAACCAGGTGAATTTAAGTTGATCGTCTTAATTTCTCATCCCGAGTAATGTAAACGAAGTGCGTCAGTTTATTCTATCTAGTTCTATCTAGTTACTAAAGAAAGTCCATTCATAACTTAGCAATAATAGCTCGCCCGTTTATCAAACTTAAAAAAAAAAAAGTACGATGTGGGTATGAGGCAAGTCACATAAATCTTGTTATGAAAAAAAAAAAATGTTATAGGTCGGTATTAGTGATTATGTAGGTACAATCCTAGTTTTCCAACAGAAATTCACACGTATTGCAGGTATTGCACGTATCTTTTATAAAGTAGATTGACGGTAGTTTGCGCCCTGTCTTTTAGTTTAGTCGCGTTACAAGTCAGATAGAGTGTTTATCATGATTTTGGGCTTGAATCCCTTGCAGTGATAAAATTGTTGCTAAGATTTCGTATTATGACGTGTTATGTAAAAATGTCCATGTAATTCGGACTGTACTGCAGTACGCGATACAATGACTAATCATGGTCTTATGCCATGTATTGCCCGATATTACTTTTCACTATGGTGACCGATGAGCCAAAGCCCAAGTAAGCTAAAACGAAAAGCCAAAGTCAAAGTCTATGCCTATCTTAGGTAAGTAGATCGTTCGATAGATGCCGTTTATTGTGTACCATTTAGACGTGAACGATTTGTTCAGTACTGTGCAATGACAAGATGAAAAGCCGAAAAGTAGTATTGTTTTACTGCGAAGTGGATGTACAGATACCTATAGTGAGTAATTGTGTAATCGTTGATGGTAGGCTATAACGTAAACAAACCTTTACGGTACCAGATTAGTTGTGTGAGTTGTGTCAAACTTCGCGCGATGGAAGATATTACAAAATGCATCATGACATTATCAAGGAGTAAAACGAAGTTCTGGATTTTATAAATATCAACAAAATTTCTGATTTCCAAAAATAACCCGATTTATAAGTAAATATTATTATGTGACGTCATGTTTACATTGTGCGTACTGTAAAGGGGATAATGTAGGAAAGAGGGTTAACGACATCCAATTCTAAATCTAACTTAGCTCTGATAATACATGACAGTAGCAAGCTAAATTTTAATTTTAAAATGGTGATAAAACTGATGTCCTGAAACGAGGCTGCGCCTGTGGGTGGGTATCTTGGGGGCCAGAGTTGCATTAACTTAACATTAGTACTTAAAAGCTTTAAACACATAAAATTAATATATTGGAAAAATAGAAAAACGTATTCTTGTGTATTGGTGTGTATAAGTAATGAAGTTTTGCCATCGACACGCTAAGAATTATGTGTGTGAGTATGTACATGTATGTATGCGTGCGTCTTAATGGTATGATGTAATTAACTTAAATTGTTTCTTCCGTTTCTTCAAACGATAGTTTGGCAAAACAGTTTATTTATATTTTCTTACATGAAAAATGTTTCATGTTTTTAATGTCGCAGATAATATGGAGTTCTTATAATACTGTTAATATTACAACCGGGTACCTATAAGCCTTACGATTTATCCCAGATCGGGTTGCTCCAGGCAACCAGGGCAATCTAGGTGCGGTAGGGTTATCTCAGAAATGGGACGTAACTTAGATACAAGGTGAAAAATGATAATTCAAATTCAAACTCTTTAATTCAGACAAGTGTCCATAGTGTTAGTAACAACAAAATAACTTAACGACTAGGGTTAGTAAACTTAGTGTTATGGCAAAAGAAAAAAAAAAAAAGGAAAGGAAATATGTTAATAGTGTGATTTACAAAAACAAAAAATTAGATTATGTAACTTTGGCGCCAGGCGATGACTACTGGCGGCAACAAGGTTTAATGCTTTTAACATCACGCATGTAATACCCAATGGGTTAGGCAGAGGTACTTATACTCATGAGTACACACACATTTCGCCAGTAAATTGAAATGAATTAAAAAGTGTTTATTCATGGTTACATCCGTGCTACATGGTATATTACTTCTGTCATACTGTAAAACAGTGATATTTAATTTAAATGTAACAAATTGTTGGTACGTTTCCATCAATAACAACGTCACTTTTACCTACAACTAAACACATTTATTGAACACAAAAGTTGACTATAACGTAATGCTATAACATTTAAGTTGCGTTAAAACACTTTAATTAATAGCGGTGAAGCCGAAAACATAAGCTAGTATGGCATAAATATATACTTATACAACAATAAATAATCATAAATGGAATCTACACATCTCTTGTAATGAGGTTTTTACATAGGTGTTAAAAACAAACTTCCCTAATTTATTTTAAAAGACATTTTCGTGGTACAGCTATTTTCTTAATCGTAAGGTATGTCGTTAAAAATTGTTGGTACTAAGCATTTCCTACATCTTTGTCCATAATAATTAGTACAAGTGGGTACCTACTACAAATCTTCTTATGCATTTATTCCTTTTACTTCAGCTTAAAGTCCCATGCTATAGGGGGCGACCCAGGTTAACTCTTGTTCGTTAGAAGATTGGTTTTCTGGCCCACATTAACTGATATTGAGGAGTTAGGTAATGATTGACATAAACTAAGTCGTCGTAAGTGTGAAAGGTCATATTATATGATACAACGGGTTTACAGGTTGAGTATCCGCTGTAACATATCGTAGCAGTGCTTTCAAAATCAAAATATTTTTTATTTCACATAGGCCTACATGGGCACTTATAAAACGTCGGTAAAAAGGGGCACGGTTCGGTGCATTGGTCGATTCCTAAGGAGAAGAACCGGCAAGAAACTCCAAAGGTTACTCTTTTAATCTTTTAAAATCGTTTGGGTTAACAATAAGGTATAATACACACATGAAGACCATGCAGATTAATGTCTGAGATGGTCTTTTGAAGAAAGCACCACACAGATTTGAGTGGACCCGTCCAGTCTGTCAGTCAGTCTTTTGTCTGATAGCACCAGTAGTGTGAAAGAACAATTGAAAACCGAAGATTTCATAAATCTCCTGAGAGGTCTATTGCCCCATTTTAACTTGGTTTTTCTGAGCTGACTTGTAATCACTGTTTTCTTGTTTCCATTGCGGGAGCAATTGTTCCAGGACGGCCGAATGTTACAACAGCCTGCTCACAGCGTGCCACCCTAGCCAGCCAATGACAGCTAACCATAACCATGCCACTCTAGCAAACCATAGCCTTGCCACTCTAGCATACCATAGCCATGCCACTCTAGCATACCATAGCCATGCCACTCTAGCCAGCCAATGACGGGCAACGACTCGCGAGCCAATCACAGTCAAGCGAAGACACCGCCATAACTACCGGATGCCTCCGGTGGGGATATCAGTCTATATAATGCCCTGTAAGCTCAGTTTCGAGGTCTTGTCGCGCTCGATTGTGAAACCTGTAAGTCGAGACTCTGTCCGAATAAAATAATGAATCAGTTCCTGTCTATTCTTTACCACTGTCGTAACACGTTCTAAAGTCTCCTATGAACAATCACTGAAACGATATAATGTTCTTAGTTTGGAGTCTAGACGACTTCTTCTGGGAGTAATGATGCTGCATGGAATATGCAATAATAGATTCGACTGTATTCCTTTGTCAAATGGTTTACATTATATAGTACCTAGATCTGTCATGATTCGTGGGGTGCGTGTGCCTCGACTATTCCACACGAATTCGTGCAGGACTAACGCTGGGGAGCGCGTGCCTCTTCGGCGCCTTGTTGATGCGTACAACGCGCACTTTATGGAGCTTGACATATTTACTCTTTCCAAAGATCGCTTTAAGGCAAAAGCAATAGAACTACTAAAGTCATAAGTATATACCTTTTCTTTTCTTTCTTTCTTTTTTCTAATATTTTACAATGCACACGATTTGTCTGTTTCTTTTAACTACTTTTTTGTGAATTCGTGGACAATGTTGTTGGTTACATGTGTAATAACATAAATATGTGAGATTGTGTATAAATGTATTGCTAAGTTACTGTTGTGCTAATTTAAGAATCTTTAGTTAAGCTTGGCATGTAACTGTTTTTTGTCCCTAATAAATAAAATAAAATAAAATCTGTGTTTTCACTCAATCACTGTTTTCTGATTAATTTCGTTGCAAATCTATAGCAGTTAAATTGTTTCTCTGGGAGCTTTATTGTGGTCGCCTTTGTTGGTTCTGGCTATCTAGAGTTACTGTGGTTTGCTAAAATGTAGCAGGCTTGTCTAAAAAAAAAGTGTCTGTCTTATAAATACTGTTACTCGCAGGAGATGGTGAGACAAGCAGGCAGAACCAGCGACCAGCGAACAACATTGGCCCTGTTTCGAAAGATTTGAAGGTCATAGAGTAAGGGTTTTGCTCGGCATAAGGGTGACACTGGGTAACGGTAACTACAACAAAAATAGTCTTCATCATTTCTAGAGATGTTAGACTTCTTCTTATTGTGACCCTATTTTTTCTACTATTAGTAACGACTTTTCTCTTTAAGTTGACCAATTCATCATTAGCGCAACCTCAAGGCTTGTTGTACTTAAGTCTTGAAGCATCTGTTGTAACTCGGTAGCGGTCGGTGCAAACTGGATGATGTCATCAACGAAATGAAGGTTTGTGAGTTTTTTGCAACCGACTGCTATGCGTTTACTGGACCATAGGTCTGCTAGGTACTTGAATACCTCCTCAAAACCGCTTGTAAATAATTTGGGAGAGAGCGAGTCATCCTTTTGGCTTTGTTATCTACGGGAGATTTTTTAGAAGAAAGACAGCTTTAGACTTTTTCTATTTACCTCTAAATTGGCTTTAAGCCAATCCAGTCATCCAGACTACACATACCTTCCTACCTTCACAAAAATCTATTTTACAACTAGCCACACAATTTATAACGTGCAATACGGTGAAGCTAGGCAGTAACTATACTAGTCTCAGATTGCTTCGACACTGGCGTCCATCTTGCTTCAATTTGCTTGGAACGGAAAAAATATACTGTGTGCAGTTTTTGATACAAATTAAGAGCTTTAGGATTTTTTTTCCAGTCGGTTTAAAGTGTATTTGTATATTCCGGTGAACGTCTTTATTTTTTTTTTAGGTGACTGATTTAGTGAGATTCGGTTTGACTGAAAAACTAATTCCAAAATAATAAATGTTGCATACGAAGAAAAACATATTTTGCATCCTCGTCTTTGTGAGGTAACTATACTAAAATGATGATCCACTATTTCGAAGAGTGCGGGATACAGGAAAACATCCTAGTGTAGGGCAAAGACTCTTTAACAAAAGAAATCTAATTAAAACAAAACCTAGTCAAAATAAATTATCTCTTGATAAAAAACTACTAACAAAATTCCTAGTATTTCAATTTATCTAGTCTATGTGACAATTTGTCGTAAACCCTAGCGGTTAAAGGGTTAACACTGACGAATTACTTCTAAACAGAAATAGTAGTTCGTTGTGTGTAGGCTTAAAATATCTACGTAGGGCTAAAATATTGCAAGTCGTGGCCAAGAGGTTTTAAAGTTTAAGCACTTCTACGTAGCCAGTTTAAAAATACAGCAAAAGTATGATCAGCCTATTATGTTCCACTCTATATGAGAGGGAATGGGCTAAAATCCAACACACGATGATGTCATTAAGTCTTCAAATTTTTTTGGTCATAAGACGACGGTTTCCGCACCTTGTTATCCTTCACCGTTTTGTTATGAAATAAACTACACAAAGTTATGCGCTTGCCTGCGTTTGAACCCACGACTTAATAAAAACTACAAAGATTGTCTCACCTTTATGAACTAACTAAGTAACTGAGTAACAAGCTCCTTAATCAAGGTAAAGTCGTGTTTCTTATCGGGAACTGTAACTTAACAGTTAATCCCCGAACGCTCGTACAAACCATTTAATGAAATTAATAGGGGACTCCTTTAATGGTTTAGTGAGTTCTGTTACAACGATAAAAAATTTTTGGGGTATTTCTTGATACAAATATTATTATGAGGTAAATTTAGTGAAATTGCTTCGTTGTCAAAGTGTTAATGGGTTTTCGATTAGGGATTTCTAAGTAGCAGCCACGGAGTCTGGATGTGTGCCCAGTTGATGGTAATAGGCTTGCCCCCTATTACCTAATAGTACACCCATATTACCTGTCGGAGATTCCAGGCGTGGCGTTATTTTTTACTAGCAGTTGCCATTGGCTTCACCCGCTACAACTCGAAAATTATCCCACGGGAAGATATCCTATGTGTTAATGTAGGTTATAAACTATCTGAATACCAAATTTTATCCAAATCCGTTTAGTGGTTTTTGCGTGAAGAAGTAACAAACATACACACTCACACACTCACAAACTTTCGCCTTTATAATATTAGTGAGAAGTGTGATTATTATAAGATACTAGCTGTTGCCAGCGGCTTCACCCGCTACAACACGTAAATTATCCCACGGGAAGATAAAATCGAGATAAAAACTATCCTATGTGTTAATTCAGGTTGTCAGCTAAATCCATACCAAATTTTATTGAAATCGCTCCAGCCGTTTAGACGTGAAGAAGTAACAAGCATACACACTCACACACTCACAAACTTTCGCCTTTATAATATTAGTGTGATTTATTGTTCTAAACTATTATTATAGAGGTCTAAAGCTAGTGAGTTTGTAATTTTTGATGTCATCTTCGGAGTTACTGATCCGATGGGGAAAATTATTCAATAGTGTTATAGACATTATAATTATAACAATCGATCATATGCGTATAATGGGAGTGCGTGTATTATAAATTGTACAATAATAAATGTCTATTACGATAATTAAATAATATCGATTCTGGCTGGATGGTTAACATCAGTCTACGAATTATTACTATGCAATTCCATTTCAAAATCTGCTGGCATCGTATCTGTTTTATTTTATCACTAGCTTCTGCCCGCGACTTCGTACGCGGATCCTGCTATTTATGCAAAAATATATTTAAAAAATTTCTTTATAAACTATATTTGGGGTTTTTCCTTCAGGAGCTAATATATAAAGACCGGAAGCGTTGCTGACCCTTGAAAAAGCAACCTAAACTGTTACCGCCTTCACCGCGTGGAGGTACTCCCAGCTTATGTTATTTTATATCTATATACTCTTCTATTACATACAAATAATATACAGTGAAATAATTGATAGCTTTGATATACAGTGAAATAAGTGATAGCTTTGAATTCCACATCAGATGTTTTTGATCTTCAATTTTTATAAGTCAACAGGAAATGCCCATCAGACCGAACAACTTTTGCTAAGACGTCATTCCTATATGTGTTACGGTGTAGCTGGGCTCTTGGAGTTCCACATCAGGTGTTCCAGATCTTCAAATTGATTCTCTCTGAGCAGAAAATGCTCATCACGTGGAACAATTTTTGCTATGGTACCATTTTTGTATCTCTTATAGTTTAGCTGGTCTGTTGCGGTTCTGAGTCAGGTGTTCAAGTTTCCAAGATAAATTATAGCCTATATGTTGCCCAGACCTAATACCTATACAACAAAAAAAAAAACATTCAAATCCGTCCAGTAGTTCTGAAGATTAGCGTGTACAAACAAACAGACAAACAGACAAACAGACAAACAGACAGAATTTTTTTTTTGGATTCGTGCTCTATTACTTTTTCTAAACCCCCCTCATTTTTTTTTTTTAATACGCACAATGTACAGACACAGTTTTTTTACTGTTTTATTATATGTATAGATAGATAATTTTATTAGATCACTCGCTACATTCTTTAGTTAGCGAATTCGAAGCTGACTTAAACAAAAAGATATCGGATTAAAATTCTGCCTTCTCTAGTACTAGTTGTGGCACCACAACACGTTTTTCTTCGATGAACCAAATTAAATTGAAATAGTGATGGAAAAACTCAAATCGATCCTGTTAAAAACTCAAACCGGTAGTGTTAAAAACTCAAACCGATCCTGTTAAAAACTCAAATCATAAACATGAAATGCTGCAAAAAAATTAAGGCATTAACACGTTATTTTTTGTAAGCCTCTCATGTGGTCCCCCACTGGGTAAATGCTTTCCCGTCGTCCATCCAAACATATCTTTCTTGCGCGGTATCTGGCTATGTTTGCCCCACAAACAAGATTAAATCTTCACTCGACTTTTGCCGCGGTCTATCTCAACGGAAATTCCCCCTGATTTTTGTTCTCCTGCAAGGTTAATTCGTATCTTTTAAATGTCAGTGGCTATCATAGTGTATGGACACTATGATAGCCACTACGATTAACTGTCAAATCAGTTATGGTTTAGTACCTACAAAATGGAACCATTTGACAGTTAATTGCGTAGAGCTTTTGCACTACGTGGCCAGCCCATTCCTGTTTTAACTTGGCTGGTTTTTCTACGACAACTTTTACGTAAATAAATATGGAACGCAAAATAGTGTTACTAACGCGATATGTATACTTTCCACGTATTATACTGCGCTTTATTGTTTACTAGCCAATTAAGAGTTCGGACTTAAGCTGCATTAAAAAAAGTTAAAAGTCACAGTCATCACAATAAACCCCCATTTTTCTTACTCAAATACCGCAACGTTGACCGCTTTAATTTTGCATACAAAAATAGACTAAGAGCGGGTATTGTTTTGCTTTATACATGTAAATAGGTGAGGTTAGACAAAGAGCCAGGTTCACACATATGAATGCAGAACTTAACACTAGAGAGGAGGGTTTGCAGAAAAGTTGATTAAAAATCTAAATTATATACAGGGTGTCCAAGAACCTGGCGTCCAACTGGATTCCCACGATGCCCCAAGTTCTAACAGTACTCAGAAAAATATTTTAAAAAATCCACCCCATGTACTTACAGAATTATACTGATTTAAAAAAAAAAGGGGAAATGAGCACCCTGTGACATACTTTTGAATGCTGTGACTGCTAATGCTGATAATTTCGATATTTCTTGGAGGTTTTGTAATCTAGGGTATTGCTGTGTCTAAATAGAATGTAAAAATAATGTACTTATTGTACCATTTTAAAATAAAATATTATTTTAACTAAAGGTGATATGGAAAACTATTGAATTTCGCAACTTTGACCGACTGTAGTGTAAAAAAAATGTACCAAAATAGTATGGCAAGTGACGTCAAATTTTGACGCGTTTATTCCTCTTTTTAAAAAGGTATAATACTTACACATTAATTTGAAAAAAAATTTTTTTTATAATATTTTTACTCAACAACCCAATTTTTACGAAGTGCCTACCTACTAACGGTAACTGTCGGACCCTTTCTTATCTTAGAAACTGTTATGTTACTACTATTATTTACTTCGGTTCCAAGAGTGAGCAAGAAGGAAATACACACAGGTAGATGGGTTCCCAGTAGAATAAAAGCAAAGAATGTTAGTTTAAAGATATTTTATTACAATAAATGTTCAAAATGTTGACCACCCGCGGCATTAATTATATACTAACTGATCTCCAAAACCCGGATAGTACTGGCTAATTCGATAGACCTTGTTAAGCCTGATAAACAGATTTTCTCGTTACTGGCTACCTGTAACGATAAACAAAGATCTATAAAGATATGTCCGCCTTTGTACGGTTTTGATACTTGTGCATAAAGTTTTAATAAATAAATAAGTTGTCTTGTCAGGCCCGAATGAATACCTAAGGACTCGTTTACGGAGACGCGGGGCGTCGCGCGGTACGCTGTGCGTTTTGAATTTAAGCACATGGCGATGTATGAAAACGGTATCGATTTCAAACGCCGATTTTAAATCTTCTCAGTAAATGAATGAAATAGCACGCGACGAGCCTTCTGCACGCGCCGCGTCTCCGTAAACGACCCCTAAGAAGTATTGTACTTTAAGCGACCTGATGAATATGGGGCACGACCACAACTTGTCGTATGATTGACCACAATCTTCAACAAAACTGGTCGTGCGACCAAACTTTCTTCCAGGGTCCAATCATAAGTTGTTTCTGAGGTTAAAAGTTGTGATCTTAACCGCCACGCTTTGAAATCAATAACCTTCACAGTCTTAAAGCCTTGTGACTGGGACTATAGCATCATTTCATTGATGTTTTTCGTCAATTCAAAAATGCCTGTAACTGGCCTATTTAAAATAAATGCTTTTTCACACCACCTGCTCGAAAATGTTAAATTATATGACAAGCAATCTTAACCTAAAGTGAGTCATTAGTGGCCGGGGGCACAGCCGGTCAATAATGTTGTACTGGATTTCATTATGACCCGCTGGTCAATAATGTGATTTGAATTTGGAATCTCACATGCTCAGCTAAATTGGCAGTATAGTATTAACAAACACCCTTTGGCGCCAGTAAGAGGAAAGCCATTCTCGATACCCTTACTACGCGTGGATGATATTCTCGATTTTCTACAAAATCATAACGACTGCTTCTGCATATCGTTGCCATGTTTTGGAAGACATAATATTGTAAGTATAATAAGATAACTACGAACCATTTTTTAAAAGGAATGGAATAACATTCAAACTGGCATTAATAATAACAAATACCGTACCGCGCCGAGTAATTGGCTGTAACATTAGTTAATTTATTTTGAGTAAACAGCGCTAAGATTGCTGTGGATTTTGTGAATAAATAAATAAAGTATTATAGAATGTCGAGTGATGAAAGTGAGTTCTAAATATGTTATTCTTACTGTTTGTTTATTTAATAAATACTTTGTTTTAAGTACTATGGCTATTATTTTCTTACAATAGGTGTAAAAAGTAGAGTATCCTCCTCGGGGCTAAAGGTGTCTTTGCCTTGGGCTAGTTTAAATCCCTCGCAGCATTCAGGATTCTTGTATTAACTCCCTCGCTTCGCTCGTGAGTTAAACTCTTAACTCCATCCCTGCGCTCGGGAGTTTAATTCCGAATCCTTCATTGCGCTCGAGATTCAATATGACGCCCGTGACATAAGACACAACTTTAGCCCCTCGGTGCATAATCTACTATTATTTTGATGTATATAAAACTAGCTCACGACACGCGGTTTCACCTGCGTAGTTTCCGATCCCGTGAGAATGCAGGGATAAAAAACCTATCCCACCAAAAACAAAACTTGTAAAAAAAGCCAAGCCGAGCAACTCACTTTTACCGTAAAAAGTAGTGAGATCCATGTAATACCAAGTCAGTTAATATATTTAATCCCTACTTAAATACAAGATTGACTTGACCATCGCATCGCATTTGCCAATGTTAAACGGCCATTGTTAGCTGATCGCCATGGCATTGGCCAATGTGATGCAGTGAATGAAATATTATAAAAATTATTCCCTCTATGACGATTCGCGAAACAAAAGGTAACTCATAATTATAAAATATATTAATGCCTAGTATTTCATTGCTACTCAGACAATAGACATGAAACAATGTTATACCAACTGGAATATCAAATAGTAGGTACTTAGCTATTCATTTCCATCCACGTAGGGTTTCAATGTAATCATGTACGCATGAAGAATGAAGACCTTTTATTACATAGCTATTTCTATTTTATTTTCTGCTTCGTTGATCCAGTGATTCCAAGCGCGACAGCTCAGTTTAAGGTCCTGGGTTCGAGTCTCAAAGTGTCATTAGGTTTTTCCTTTTGAAACTTCTCAGTTACAGCCACAGAGGCTGGATTCTGGCCTGTTGGTCCAGTGGTTAGTGACCCTGACTGCTAGGCCGGAGGTCGTGGGTTCGATTCCCACCCAGGACAAATGTTTGTGTGATGAGCACGATCATTTGTTCTGTGTCTGGGTGTAATTTATCTATAATATGTATGTATTTAGAAATATATAAGTATGTTTATCAGTTGTCTAGTACCCATAACACAAGCTCTGCTTAGCTTGGGACTAGATGGCGTTGTGTGATAGTTGTGGAATATTATTATTATTATTATATTATTATTTGTGCCCAGTTGATGGCAAAAGACTAGCCCCTATAACATGGGAGTTGACATAACTGGTGACATGTGAGGGTATTATTTGGTACACCTCTTTATTTTGGGGGTAGGTAAGAATAAGCCCGTTCTATCATCGGACTACAAGACGTACGGCGATGCGCCATCGTTTCATGGTGGACATCCCACCCATTCGCACTAAACGTTTTGGGAACACTTTCATTGTGCGTACAGCTAAGGAGTGGAATTCCCTGCCGGAGTCTGTATTTCCTGATAAGTATAACCTGGGGGTCTTCAAGTCAAGAGTGAATAGGTTACTTCTAGGTCAGCGTGCTACATCTTCGACCACATCGTCACTTAAGGTGGAAGCTCACATCTGGCCCGCGAAATTCTAATTTTCTTACGTTTTTGGCAATTTGCAGGCCAGTGCTTGGTTGTATGTTTATGAAAATTTGATTTGCGACTGTAAGACGTATGAAGTTACCGAATTATAACCATCAAAATTATCAATACAACCCTCCAAGTTCATTTTCATGTCAAGATTGATTTTTGCATGTAAAAGTCATTCTTTAGTAATTTAGTCGTCGTTCTTTAGTAGTTAGTAATTTTGATGGTTATAATTCGGTAACTTCATACGTCTTACAGTCGCAAATCAAATTTTCATAAACATACAACCAAGCACTGGCCTGCAAATTGCCAAAAACGTAAGAAAATTAGAATTTCGCGGGCCAGATGTGAGCTTCCACCTTAACATCAGGTGAGATAGTGGTCAAACGCGAGCCTATCTGCAATAAAAAAAAAAAAAATAATAATAATAATAATTCCTACCGCTCTGGGCGGAAGGTTTTGGAAGAAGGTTTTGTTTGACTTTGTACTGACTAAAAACCGTTCATGTTTCTTTTTAGCCTTTTGTGTCCGGGGCCGCGGTATGTCTTTCGAACAACCCGCAGTATTTTGTACACCTCTGTCTAACTCTACTGGGATTACAATTATTATATTTATAAAAGCCTGTATATAAAGGTCAACGAGTGTGCTATTAACATCATAAAAATAAATTCTATTTTTATAATACAGCGTGTATCAGACACGTGTGGTAATATTTTAGTCATGTACCCGTCGCGTCGGACTGGCAAGTCATTAGGTCTCAACTTTGAACCTAAGACACGCACCTCTGACTTTTTGGATTCATGTACCTACGATTGTACAATTATCACTAAACATCGTGAGGAAACGAGCGTGCCTGAAAGACGCATCTGAATATCAGTATTTTAGGAGCTACTGCCGGTTCTTCGCAACCCATTTACAAAGTCACATGATACTTCTTGGAAAAACTGGTTGTTTGCCTTTTTGACTTTAAAGCTTTAAGAACAAATGACAGCCATCCATTTTTTAAAAATTATTTGCCCTTTTTGTCCCTCTGCAAGGCGTCCCTTCCATCTTTGCACTTATCCCTATCCAGTGCTGTTATTCGCCAATCTCTGCGACAAGAGTCGTTCATCTCGCCATATTTTTCTGGGCCAAATTAACTCAAATTTATCCCATCTTAAAAAATTTCAAATATTATGACATAACAGATTCAGTATTCAAATAAATGCTGCTATTAACCTCTTTCCGGATTCGACAGTACATTGACTTATCCTACTTCCTACTTTAATAGTAATAATAATTATTACTGGCGTAAACAGGTCGCGATTGTTAGCAAGAAAGTCACAGGAACGTTGCGGTCTCTCTACCGGCTAAAAAATGTACTCCCAGCTCACATCAAGGCAATGCTTGTACAGTCCCTAATCTTCATATGCACATATCACCATAGTCAATAATGGGGAAGATACTATGACCTGAATGCAGATCTCCTCAATAAACTTGACCGACTTCTAAATAACTGCATTCGATTCAATCTTCGCAAGTACGATCATGTGTCTTAACAGCGATCGCTATTAAAGTGGTTACCTATCCGAGAGCGCAGAGCTTTGAGGGCTTTGACAACCCTGTTTGCCCTTCTTCACAAGCCCACTTCCCCTTCTTACCTCACTTCCCTTTGCCAACATTTATGCACTGCTCACAGCAAGACTCTTCGCTCCGCTAATAATCGTCTTCTACGTTGTCCTTCTCATCGCTCTGGATTTATAAAATCGTCCTTCTTTGTCCAGGCGGTCTTCCTCTGGAATGAACTCCCTCAGGAGATCAGGACAGTAAGCGGTCAGTTCACATTCAAAATGAAAGCTCGCGAGCACATCCGCAAGAAGTTGGCAGCTTCGTCTCACAACTAAGTTGTTAAAGTTTTTCTTGTTATCTTTCAAAATTTTAACTACTTTATGTATATGTATGTGTGTATTTATTTTTATAGGTATGTTTATTTTATAATTTTTGTTTCTGTTTTGCACCTAATGTGTAATGTCTCTGCATCACCCTAAGGTAGACTGGTAGAAAATGCCCAAGGCATTAAGTCTGCCTTTGTACGGTTTCATTACTTGTGCATAAAGTTTTAATAAATAATTAATAAATAAATAAATTACTATAAATGCGAAAGTTTGTGAAGATAAATGGATGTTTGTCACTCTTTCACGCAAAAACTACTGATCGGATTTGTATAAAATTTAGCACACAGGTAGTTTACTTATTACCTGAATTAACACAAAAGGGGGTCGGACTGAGTCAAAAAAATAAGATTCTAATTAGTCCGTCAGTTAGTTTTTTTTATTTTTTTTTTATTTGCAAGTAAAAAAATGTACTAACATGTGACGTTTTCGAAGAGTTCACGAGTTTTCGAAGCACTTAATTTTTTGTTTATGTGAAAAAAGGTAAAATACGTGTTCAATATTTTTTGGAAATCTATCTGACGGACTAATTAGTTTTTTTTTGTCCGATCCCCTATTAATACTTTATTTATATTAATTTTATTCCATTAGTATGATTCCGTGGGACAATAATCCAATTACACGCGGGCGAAGCCGCGGGCATAAGCTAGTCTAATATGAATCTATGGCAATTTTATGTCAGTTCAACGCCCTCTTAACGTGCAATACTAACAATTATAGCTATCTTGGACATAATGGACACTCCAGACGATTTATGTTCAATGAACTATCTAGGAACATTACCCAAGTTTAGATAAATTTGAGTAGCTACTCGATGGAATATCTACTCTAGTTTTAGATAGATTTGAGTAGGTATTTATATCCGAATTATCTTTTAGCGTGTTTTGCTCGAATATGCAGTTCCTGGGGTAACATGTTTAAGCAACACGCGGCTTGCGACAACAACAATGGATTTTTGGATTGAGTTTATTCATTTAAATTAGAAGAAACAAAAACGTGGTTAGGTTCCGCTCCGCAGGCATGTTATGACCTACTTTCAAAGCATGTGTAATGAAAAATATATTTTTAATATTTTACTTTAGCACTTTGTCGGCGTAACTTATTTGCTTGCTAAATTACAGCTTTCTAGTACTAAGCGTCTTTGAGAAATAGTGCGGACGGACGGACGGACAGACAGGTTCCATATCGACTACGGAACCCTAAAAATCTGTTTATATCCTATCCAAAAGTATCGGACAAGAAAACCTCTTTAAAAAATCATATAAACCTAACACATCCGCCTTTTATGCCAACCTTACCTGATGACGTAACCACCGGTGTCTCAGTTTATTCCGGTTGAATATTTCAGGCCGTAATTACAGACTCTTTTCAGCCATTCACGGCCGTGGCTTGCCCTTAATTCGAGCCCAGGGCACACAGTATAAAATATTCAGTGGATCAACTCTGTGTCGTGAGGGTAATTCTTTGTGGGAGTTGTTAGGTATTTAAATGGTTAGGTGGTCTTGGTTAATTGTTGCTTGTTTACTGTATGTTTTTACCTCCCGAACAAAAAACGAAACGGACGGTGTGCAATAGTACATCCACATTTGTTTTTGTTTTTTTTTTAACTTTGCCCCACACTAGGAATTTCTCCTGTATCGTGGGTGCGTTCACAAACATTTAAATTCACATACACCCAGACCCGGAACAACTATCTGTAGGTCATACAAATATTTGTTCCGTGCGGGGATCGAACCCGCGACACGCAGCGTAGCAGTCCATTGCTTGAGCCACTGCGCCAACCGTGCCGTTTGTTATTTTGTTAGCCTTTTTTATGGGTGGAAAATCATCAAGTGACTTCTGACTTCTCCCGCTCTGGCGGAGCGGAAGGGAGGGTCAAACTTCTACTGACTATAACCATGTTCCTTTTTAGCCCTTTGTGTTTAAGGGCCGCGATATCTTATTAAAAAAACACAAAAAAAAACATACAGCTTGTTAGGTTAGCCTCTACCAAACCTTTTAAAGACGTAAGTAACCATCATTATCTGGCTAACCTTTTCTCAATAAAATTCTAAAGGGGTCGACTCCCAGTCTTACTGAATACCAGTATTTTACTTGGGTAACTGCCAATCTGACCTCCATAAACCAGTTTTTCTGGGAAGTACGGTATCCTTTGGTAAGACTGGTTCCCTCAGGCACTGACTGTAGTAATGGCTGTAAACGATCTGTAAATGTTACCCGGACCAACGGCTTAACGAACTTTATTTATTTATTTCCGTGGAACGGAGGAAACTCAGTGTAACGTGTCGTCACCTATCCACGGACCTACATAGGTAAAGAGTTTAGTCACGAGTTCCTCTTTCACGGAATTAAAATAATGCTTATTATATTTATCATGAAACCGATAACCAAAATTAATAAGCTACGCTCTAATTAATTTCAATCTAATAGGAGTTGGATAATCAAAAGATACAGTTACAACTACATTGCTTATAAGATAATCACTTCTAGGCGCTTACAAATCTTTGTAAATTGTAACTTAATTACACCTTTTTTTTTTTTTTTTTGGTGGGTGTAAAATCATCGAATAACCCCTCCCGCTCTTGGGCAGAGCGAAAGGGAGTGTGATATGTATTTAAGCGGAATGAAACAAACGAGCGTCCGGTATAGTATCGTTTTATTACTCAGACAAATGACTCGCAGGAGCGCGCGCGAGGACACATGGCCACGCCCCCATCGTGTGGGGATGCATACACATCATTCCTCCACCTTTACTTTGAACACCTGGAGACAATAGAATACGTACTCTATATAAATTAATTAACTTAATTTTTACACAATAATAAAAAGAAACAATCAAAAATATTTTCTATAATCCACCACCTTCCTAGGCCGTCTCTGGCGCGAGGTTGTGGGTGTCGGTGCTGGTGGTACATCCACATTGCCATTCCCCGTAATTAGACACTGACCACTTTCGGTAGCAACCGTCTGGGGCTGTGGTGCCAGTGGTGGCGATGACGCCATACCATCAGCTGCCCTTCCCTCACTCTCAATCGCCTCACAATCGCCCCATTGCTCCTCATCACCGTCTGAGACACATCCTGCGTCTGGTGCTACTGGCAAATTATCTGATTCATTTGTTACGGCTGAACCCATTACGAACGACTCACCAGATACTGCTGGCAACGTGGTAGTTTGACCTGAACTAATTTCTTTGGAAATGTCGGCTAATTGTTCCTGATTACCTGGCACCTCTGCCGTAATAGTGTTTGAGGGCTCTTTGCTGCCAGTGTACTTTAGCAACTGATCTATATGCCTTATACAATAAACGTCTAAGTCGTTAACATAAATTTTGTACATTTTGTTTCCTATTCTATTTTTAATTATACCCAATTGCCAAGTTTCCTTTCGTGCACTGTACCATCGGGTCCAAACAACATCGCCATTCGCAAAATGTCTCTTCGTGTGCAGCGCTGAAGTTTTTACATGGTTTGATTCACTCAAAGGTACAACTAAATCGAGTCGTGATCGTAAATTTCTGCCAAACATTAACTTAGCTGGCGTTTCCCCAGTGGTACAGTGCACCGTATTCCTGTAATTAAATAAATAACCAAGTAACAATTCATTAATTTGATATAACGGTAGACTATCGTTTAAAATACATTTTAACATTTTTTTACATGTTCTCACCGAATTCTCGGCTTGTCCATTGCTGGGCGGATGATAAATGGGTGACGTCATGTATTTTATACCATTTGAGGAACAAAACGTCTTAAACTCAACCGAATTAATCTTGACATCATTGTCTGATACCAACAAATTTGGTATACCAAAGGTAGAAAAGATTTCTTTGAGTTTAGTGATCAGAGCTTTAGTTGAAGTACCATTGTTCATGTGTTGGTTACATAATAATAGTTCAATTTCAATTGGCTTATCAGCCACATACCTTAGATTAAAGTTCTGACACTCATTACAGTCCTGGCCCCGGGGCTGCTCATCACTACCACCTTCAATTGGGTCCACGTGGTAAACACGTGTGGACCCTTTTTGGTTCCCGCACACTTTTTTTAAATGCCCTTTTACACCGCACTTTTGACACTTATATGATTTATAACGGCACTTATCACCAGTATGATTTTTTAACCCACAAACATTACAGCGATCCGTATCGCCACGTGGTGCTGTATCGTCGCCGCCGACGCCACGTGCACGGCTCGCTTGACCGCGAAACTTAGCGCGGTAGACGGGTTCCTCCTTGATGGATGTAGGCTCTGAACTGCTTATAAGGGCCTTTGCCTCCTTGGCACACGCTGCCTGCTCCGCCATTTCGATGGCCCGTGACCACGTGAGCGTCAACGGGTCCTGCTCGAAGAGTTTGTCGCGTTCTGGACCAGCACTCAGGCCTAGGACGAAACGATCCCTTAGGTTTGTTTCGAGAGCGTTGCCGAAGTCGCAATAGGTTGCTAATCCTCTTAATCGCGCCGCCCATTCTCCAACGGTTTCGCCTGCTTCTCTGCTGGCACCAAAAAACTTTGCCTTGTCCACAAATGTGCACTTCCTCGGCTTGAAATGGCCATCGAGTAATGCTACCAATTCGTCGTAGCTCAATGTTTCTAGCTCTTTTGGGAAAGCCAGATTGAGCACCAACCGGTACGTTTCCTCTGTGAGGTGGCACTGCAAAATTCCACTTTTGTTTTTATCGTTTATGTTATTTATTTTTAAAAACTGCGTTAACTTCCCTTTATATATTTGCCAATCACTGTTTTTGTGGTCAAATGTTGTGAGGGTTCCTAAAATCGCGTTCATTTTCGTAAGTAATTTTTCACCTCGTCGCCAATGATATGTATTTAAGCGGAATGAAACAAACGAGCGTCCGGTATAGTATCGTTTTATTACTCAGACAAATGACTCGCAGGAGCGCGCGCGAGGACACATGGCCACGCCCCCATCGTGTGGGGATGCATACACATCAGAGTGTCAGACTTCTACTGACTAAAAACCACCCATGTTCCTTCTTCGCCCTCTATGTCGGGGCCGCGATAACCAGAGGACTACCCGCAGCCCCGAAACTTAATTACACCTTAGGACTAAATTTTAATTAGTTCCAAAATGAAGTTTGGAACTAGAATATTACGGTTCTAGGGCCCAGTGGTCTAGGAACTTGGCAAAATTTGTTCGGGATTGCTAGCGATTTTGATTGTTTTTGAGTCTACTTCGTTTATTTGTAAAGTTTGATATGAAATTATAGCAAAATAATAAGATTTACAGTACCAAGTTTTACTAACTTCAGTTCATGTTTATGAATTACTGGATACCCGACTAATTTGTGTAGAAATAAAACCGATATTATTAAAGCAGACATTTCGCATTCACATTGATCTTGACGTAATCATATTGAGTAGCGGCGGCCCAGTGGTGGCGGCCTCGGCTTACGAACAGTAAGTCGTGGGTTTGAACCTAGGCACTCGCATTACTTTGCGTAATTTATTTCATCACCGCTGCTCACAAAACGGCGAAAGAAAACAACGTGAGAAAATCATGTCTTAGAAACAAAAAATTTGAAGACAAATTACATCTACCAACTGCCCACTGGGCCCACGTTAAGAGTTATACCCCATCCCACTCCTAGAGAGGAGGCATAAGTCCCTGCAGTTGAAACATCATAGGCTGATGATGATGATGATAATTGTAATCATATCATATCTGTTATTCATTCAGTAATTAGTACGAGCATGTGAAGCGGAAGAATAAGGAAATTTTCGTTTTGGAAAGTTTAGAGTATGAATAATTGAATATGGATGGCTTGAAGAGTAAATTTAAAGCCAAGGAAGCGATGGTTGGCTTGTGTGAACAAGGGAGGTGGTGTCTCATGAGCTGACGAGTAACAGAGTATTATGGAAGAATAATACAAGCTTCTTCTTTCTTTATCTCGTGGTTATACAGTGTGATTCTTTATAATGTGCACATATCGAAATGAGTGAATCTATGCTTAATTTTATCGATGGAAAAATTATTAAAAAAAATCTAAATATTTTTCAATATTTTATATGAAATTTTTTAAAAATTTGTCTGCTACTGTGACCCCAGTGTAAACAAAACGGTGTAACTTTTAAACTAAATTATCTATCGCGATGAAACAATTTTATGTAAAAAGTTATGAAAAAAAAAAGTTTTTTTGATCAAAAAACGTGTTTATTTCCACAATTTTCATTTTACGAGGACGCCTAATTGCTTCCAATCATTATGGAGTTTGTTTCATCGCGATGGGGTCACAGTAGCAGACAAAATTTTTAAAAATTCCATATAAAATATAAAAAAATATTTAGATTTTTTTTAATAAATTTTCCGTCGATAAAATTAAGCATAGATTCCCCCATTTCGATATGTGCACATTATAAAGAATCACACTGTATAGTACCTAATAAGTATCAGAGTTTTATGCTAGCCATGGGTTTCTGATTTCGCCGGCAAGAAATATCATTTACGCACTCTTGTTTTCTCACGAAGTTTTCAATCACCAAAGCAAGTGATAATTATACAATACACACATGAATCCAAAATCGGAGGTGCGAGGTCAGAAGACAATTAGGATAAGCTCAAAATAATGATGATAAAGGGCGACATCTTCAAATTGAAAAGGACCTACAAATAATAAAACATAACCGTCCTTTTGGGCTTCGTTGCAGTAGGGTAAAAAAAATGTGTGAATGACTGAAAAAGTTTCCTCATTAATAAATTAAGCAAGTGAAATCGGCTTTAATTGCCACTAAACAAAACATAAACAAAAATAGAATAGAAATTAAGCAATTTTGCTTTTAAGACAAACACTACACCAACATTTTTGACCAACACACTCCAAAAACGTAAACAATCAAGAACAAAAACTTTCAAAGGATAAAAATAACACTGTACCGACGTTATATAACAAGAGTCTACACAAACAGAGGTTGTTGATCTACTCCGTGTACAAACGTTAGAAAGATAAATATTATGGTCGTACTTAAGATAAAAGTAAACGTGATATAAAGATGTGAACAGACTTTGCTGACTCTTGCTGAAGTTTGACAATTGGCTACTTTCCTGGCTAAAAAACTTTGATTCTGTTTAGTCCGCCAGCTTAACTATCGAAAAATCGCTTGTGACGTCACTTTCCTGTGTAAAATGTCCGCTAGTTTATTGTAATAAAAACTTTTTCGTTATCAATTTCAAGCTTTGGATCATCATAAAATGGTCGATTAATCGTTGAATGAGAGCAAATAAATACTGATTGCGTTTAAAGGACTCATCGTCTACCTAGCTTTTTCCCTACTACGTATGTTCCAACTTGCTTCCAATGCGAATGCAGCTGAATACAAGTATTTTACGTGAAATGATTGCCTATTTGACCTAGTTCCTTGGACCATGTTTCGGGTCCAGGTGGCAGCTTTTTAGCGGCGATCGTCGGAGGTGACATCTCGCGCCCGGCCCTGGTGCAAGCCATGGTCCGGGGCGAGAGGGAACGGGACGTCGTCGCCTCCTTCTGCGAAGCAGTGATGCTAGCGAAGGAGGTGGCGGAACGTGAAAGGTAGAGGACCTCTCGTCCCAGTCGCCGCTGGAAGCGTGACGGCTTCCGGCCACCGTAGACGTGGGCCTGTGGATGGTGAGTAATGGGCTAGCTCGCCGTCCGCCCGTCTTTATAACGACGACAGGCCGTGTCGACGGCGCGTTCGTGTTCCATGCGCACCTCATTAGGTGTCAGCAACATGGAAGGGGCCCGCAAGTACCAACGTCCGTCGGGGCTGCTGGTAGTAGTACTGGTGAGCACTTCTTCAAAAAGTTACCAAAATACCTAAGATAACGTCCAAGCATATGCATAAAATAATAATGTGTGTGTGTGTGTGTAAATAATAATGTTTTCTACAAGAAGCTTTCTAATAACTTCTTCGTAAAACATTTTGGGGAAAAGGTTGTCCTAAACAATGAATATACACGTGTTATGAACGAAGTGTTATTAGACAATTTATGACTTACAAGGTTTGTCGAAAACAAGTATCAAAATTTTTCAAACAAAGGGCTAGAAGCTCAATACTTCATGTACACATAAATAACTCATTGTTCCAAAATTCTTTTAATTTTATCTTCCTACCGGTCAACAAGACGCCTTTCTAACATAATTTAACGGGTAGCATTCTTCCGATGTTCAGGGGTCTTATCGATTGGGACCCTAAAGCGTTACCGTAGAGAGGTCAATTTTCGAAGCCCAGAAGGTCCCTATAGATACTGTGATTGCTCAAATTTATTTCGTGATCGTTATATGATTATGTGATTTCATTTTTGTGGGAGTAGTTTTTTCAGGTTAGGGTTCATTTTATAAAGGGGAGACGTATCATACCTATAATCCCTGAATAGTTTTTTTTTTTTTTGATGATTTTATTGTGGAACTGTTGAGACTTTAACTTTTGTGGTAATTTAGAGAGAAAATCTGGCACGTTGTAAAGAAAAACGAAACAAACGAATATAAAACAAAAGAAGAGAAAATTAGACATCTTAGGCATCCGTCAAAAGTTTATCACCTGCATAGCCCTTTCTCATGTATGTTGGGGTCTGATTGCAGGTTAACCAGATGCAGCTGTAACATTATTATCACCACCAGCCCATAATGTTCCCACTGCAGAGACGGCCTCCTCTCTACCCATATTTTAAACAGAGCGACTACTTATCTGACCTCCTCAAAAAAACTGTACTGGTTAAGATAGTGCCGGATTTGGCGCAAGACGCCCAAAAATAAAAAGATTATATTCCTGTTTCCAAGCAAATAACTGTTATTTATTCTCTTTTATTCTTCCAATATCAAGAATATCGTTTTTCATGCTTATCTTGCACAAAATCCCTGAGAATAAACTCTGTGAATTATAGGGTAGCAAATGAGTTAAAGGGATCAAATTAAATTCGGATAATTTATTTTCATGCTCCGCTTTCCTCAAGAAATAAGATAATTTTCTTTACAGAGTTACCTGTACTTTCGTTATCAGTGTACGCAGGCAGTTTGACATAATTGACACTAAAATTGACAAGAATGTGTCTGATAAACTAACTCTAGTATACTACACAAATTATTGACAACTACAGTATTTGACAGTCTGGTATGAGTAAAAGAATGTTTAAGATCTATCTGACCTCGTCAATTCAGTTAAACCATATTATACATGACGACAATGCAAAGGCAGCTGTTCTAGGTAAATTTCTAGTAATCAGCCGGTAAAACTGGAAGCACAATTTGGAAAAGGGTAACTACTCGTTAGCTATACATGAATTTAATAACGAGTCTTTGTATAAAACCTTTTTTACATTTTCGTAATATTAACTGTACCGTAAAACAATATTATATTCCGAGGGAAAAAACTTACGCTATAAATATATCCCTTTTGCTGTTCCTGAAGTGGAACGAAAGGAAAAAATAATAAATAAACTTTCCTAGACTTGAATTATTAGAAGTGGGATATTCATTTTAAAGTACAATTGTAACAACATCTGGTACAGCGCTTGGTACTTAATTTCTTGAAATGAAAAGATAAGTAATGATAAATTAAAAGATATGACTGTAGTCTCTGAACGTGAATAGAATCAGAACTACTGGAATGACAAGCAACTATTGTCGTTTTAGTTCAACCTCTTAAGTAGTGTTTGGTTGTGTTTAGTTCTGGCACGATTAACAACGGCAACTGTCACGCGATGCCAGCAGAGGCTTCCATGGCGGATGGCGCTGCGGTTGATCGTAGTCGTGTTTTCTACTAACCTCACTGCATTCCATGTGGTTGATTTGATCGTTTGTCATGAGCATCCGTTATTATTTTGTAACCGAGGTGTGATTACCAATGTAGACCGTTGTTCTGAAGAAACACTGAGTATTATTTTGAGATATCCATCCTGTCTTATCATCATCATGATCATGAAGAATACCGTCTCCTCCAACAGATTATCTAAATATAGACTAGGTTTTGTCAGTGGCGTTCGCTGGTTTAATATCTAAAATTATTGTTATATGTATATAGATTAATTTTTAAGGGTTGCCTTACACTAGGAATATCTTGTATCGTTTGTGCATTTACAAACATTTAAACTCACACAGACAAACCAATTAAGGGGTTGAAGATTAATTCCCTATTTGAATTGGCTTTTCATAACAATCAAGGATTTTAATATTTTGGGCGAAAACTTAATCCTTTTTCAAAAATAAAACTTACGGTAGACACACACATATGCCAGTAAAAGTTTCATCAAAATGGGTACATCCATTTCGGATATTAGCTGAAACAAACACACAATAATATAAAAAATGAAATTTTTCATAAGTCCGGTATAGATATAATATTTTTATACCCCTTCAGTGAATGCATACTTCAACAAACATTCAAAATATTTTTATTTGTACTAATTATTCTTTTTCAGTTTACCTTAAAATTACACACAACATCACGTAAAGATGAAACCTTGTCAACCTCACAAATACTTCCTAAGTATCATTCTCACATACTCACCAAACGATATTGATAACCTAAACTACATACCGATAACACCTTTTCACCTAAAAGGGAGCTAACAGAAAGATAAGAAAAGTGAAAATATACGATATTCTTAGACTGAATAGTATTTTAAAGGATGTTACTGACAGTCAATGGTGGCGAGATAAAAATAACGGGCTGAGACGCCATCTTGGATCCGTGGAGTTTATAAATAAAACTAACGTAAATAGTTTTTGAGATGTTATTTGAGAAGAGTTGGGTGATGTTTTAAGTTTCAGTGGACCAGATGAATGAACGTGGACGAGGCAAAAAGGGTATAGGTAGGTATAAGGATCTTATCAGATGACTTTTGTGGTTTGGTCTGGGAACAAAGTGTGAGTTTATGTATGTATGATTATAATAATAATAATAATAATAATATGAAATGTGCAGTCATGCATGTAAAGAGAGGGGAGATTATGGAATCCGAGGGAATTCAACTTTCGGATTCCATACACCTCAGATCCCTTTCCTCAACCGAAAGCTATAAATATTTGGGTATGTCGGAAGCTTTAGGCATTAACGTAGCTGACATGAAGCAATCGCTGAAGGAGCGCTTCTTCGGACGCCTGAAAAAGGTTTTACGTAGCCTTCTTTCAGGTGGGAACAAGGTGCGCGCCTTCAACGGTTGGGTCATGCCGGTTTTAATGTACTCTTTCGGCATACTCAAATGGACTCAGACCGAACTTGACGCCTTGGATAGGAGAGTTCGTTCGTTGCTGACCGCAAATAGGATGCATCACCCACGATCATCGGTGATGAGACTGTACATCCCGCGGAAGTGCGGGGGTCGAGGCTTTTTAAACGCGAAGACCTTCCACAACCGCGAGGTGTGCAGTCTCAGAGAATATTTTTTGAAAACTGATGTGGGTATGCACCGAGATGTAGTCGCAGTGGACAAGGGACTCACCCCGCTATCCATGGCTAACGAGAACTGGCGCAAACCTGTGGTGCTTACTGCTGATGACCGCAAGGAAGTATGGCAAAGCAAGGAGCTTCACGGGCGCTTCTACCGGGCTCTTCATGGGCCCGATGTAGATTTTCTAGCGTCCGTGTCCTGGCTACGTTTCGGCAACCTCTTTGGGGAAACTGAAGGTTTTGTCTGTGCGATTATGGACAAAGTTATGTTGACGAACAACTACCGGAAATATATTATGAAGGATGGGACGGTTGATGTGTGTCGGGCATGCCATCGTCCGGGTGAGTCCATCAGACATATTATCTCTGGTTGTTCTCGTCTAGCTAACGGCGAGTACTTGCACAGGCACAATCAAGTAGCCAGGATTATTCACCAGCAACTTGCCTTGAAATATAAACTTGTGGAATCGGAAGTACCGTACTACAAGTATGTGCCCGACCCAGTTCTCGAAAAAGACCATGTAACGTTGTACTGGGATCAGTCTATCATCACTGACAGGACTATTATTGCCAATAAGCCTGATATAGTGGTGATAGACCGATCAGCGCGCCGCGCAATGATAATCGATGTTACCATTCCGCATGACGAGAACCTCATGAAAGCTGAAAAAGATAAACAAATAAAATATCTGGATTTAGCACACGAGGTTGTCGATATGTGGCATGTGAACTCGGCTATCATTGTGCCGATAGTCGTAACTGCCAATGGCCTTATAGCCAAGAGTCTGGACGACCACCTGTCCAAACTCTCGCTTGGCGGTTGGATCAAGAACCTGATTCAGAAGGCAGTACTCCTCGATACGGCTCGCATTGTGAGGAGGCTCCTGTCTCTGGGGCCCTAACCACCGGTAGCTTGGACCCTGCTCCCGTCACCGGTGGACGACTATTTTTTATATTTTTAAATGTTTTTTTATAAGTTTTGTATGAAATATTTTTAAATGTAAATTATATGGATGAAAGTGAATAAAGGAGATAATAATATTCCACAACTATCACACAACGCCATCTAGTCCCAAGCTAAGCAGAGCTTGTGTTATGGGTACTAGACAACTGATAAACATACTTATATATTTCTAAATACATACATAAATTATAGATAAATTACACCCAGACACAGAACAAATGATCGTGCTCATCACACAAACATTTGTCCTGGGTGGGAATCGAACCCACGACCTCCGGCATAGCAGTTAGGGTCACTAACCACTAGACCAACAGGCCAGTCAAATGATTAATGATTAAATTAATATTTATTTTTAAGTGTTCGACTATCCTACTAATATTATAAATGTGAAAGTTTGTGAGAATGGATGTGTGGATGTTTGTTACTCTTTCACGCATAAACGGCTGGACCGATTTGGTTGAAATTTGGTATGTAGATGGGTTATACCCTGGATTAACATATAGGATAGTTTTTATCCCAATTTTATGATCCGTGGGATAATTTACGAGTTTTAGCGGGTGAAGCCGCTGTCAATAGCTAGTAATTAATACAACAGAAAGAAGACTATGAATGCGTGGATATACGTGAATTGGCCTTTTTAAGGTTACATTACAACCTTTTTTTTTCGAAACCACAATCGGTTTTGTTTTCAAAAAAATACATATTAATCAACACAATCTAGAGCATGTTTCGTCGTCTGTTTTTGTAACTACTTATTTTTTTTTCTTAAACTATCAATCTTACGATCTTTTTATTGCTATCAATATATAAGACAAAGTCATGCCGAGGGGACCTTCATCTTATTTTTGCCAATAACTTTCTTAATTATTAATGGAAGTATGTTTTTTACGTAAATCGTTACTCGCAAATTACCCCCTGGCGCCCAATAAATCCGTGCGGGAGGGTGAAATGTCAGTGGCGTATATCCAGCTCTTAAGAGTGATATATAAGTGGTTTAAGTACGCCCAATATGTCACACATCTGAGCAAAGACATCCCCAATATCATTCCAGATATTCTTCTCTTGTGCAAACCATTATATTATTTACAACTCGTATTATAAAATAATGAGAATGTTAATTTACATTATGTTTCTCATAAAACTTAATGTTTCCATTCTTGAAAGATCCCCAGATAATCCATTATTAAATATAATAATAATAATAATAATATTCCACAACTATCACACAACGCCATCTAGTCCCAAGCTAAGCAGAGCTTGTGTTTTGGGTACTAGACAACTGATAAACATACTTATATATTTCTAAATACATACATATTATAGATAAATTACACCCAGACACAGAACAAATGATCGTGCTCATCACACAAACATTTGTCCTGGGTGGGAATCGAACCCACGACCTCCGGCATAGCAGTTAGGGTCACTAACCACTAGACCAACAGGCCAGGCAAATAACTTAGATATCTCTTTTAATTCTTAAAAAATATCATCTGATAATAGGTATATCTATAAAGTAACAAAACGGGCAGGTCATGGTCAATAACAATCGTACAAATAGATATCTGTAGGTATACCTATATATACCTTTTATTTTTACCCTTACATAAATTCTTGTCTTAGTGACGTATAAGGAAAAACGTAGAAATAAGTTTTGGGTTCCATTATTCATATTGTCTCCTTAGATTGGTTGGGATAATAATAGGGAAGATATTAAGTGGTTTTAGCACTAGAGGTCTCTCGTCACACTTTAGCCTGAAAATATCCTGTAGTAGTGGTAACTCTTAAAGAAATGTGAAGCTTGTGATGAAATTAAAATATTAAGTTTAGTTCTGTCTTTTTTGTTTTAGAGTGTGCGACATCATCAAATGACTCCTCCCGAGTCATTTTATTATTTTCACACTCCCTAGTGTCAGACTTTTACTGGCTAAAAACCACCCATGTTCTTTCTTAGCCCTTTGTAACGAGGCCGTGATCTCTTTCGCATAACCCGCAGCATATTTTTGTATTAGCGAAAAAACCTTATTATTATCAACCGTTTCCCACTAAAGGGCAAGCTTCCCTCGTATCGGCGATTGGCGGCGGCGACCTCTCGCGTCCGGCCCTGGTGCAAGCCATGGTCCGGGGCGAGGAGGAATGGGACGCGATGCGAAGCAGTGATGCTAGCGAAGGAGGTGGCGGAACGCGAGAGGGAGAGAACCTCGAGTCCACCGCGGGAGGCGCTTCGGGCGTCGGGGGCCACGTGATGAATTCCGGCCACCGTAGACGAAGGCCAGTGGACGGTGAGTGATGGCTAGCTCGCCGACCGTCCGTCTTACGACGATAACAGGCCGAGTCGACGGCGCGTTCGTGTTCCACGCGCGCCTCAAAGAGATGTCAGCAACATGGGAGGGGCCCGAAAGGGCCGACGCCTGTCGGGGCTGCGGGTTGTTCACAAGTTACCCCGGCCTTGACATATAGGGCTCAGAAGGAACATGGGTGGTTTTTAGTCAGTAGAAGTCTGACACTCCCTTTCGCTCTGCCCAAGAGCGGAAAAGGTAATTTGATGATTTTCCACCCGGCAAAAAAAAAATGGGCAAGTTTCCCTTCTCTCTATCTACTAATCACTATTTGGTAATCTCTGAAAAAAGAGTAAAGTTCGCGGCGTAGTCGTGTCCTGCTGTTTAAGACCTATTCTTTGGTTGGTTTAAGCCATAGCTAAAAACAACGCGATGACATAAATTAAAAAATCACGCAGGTGATCTCCGAAAGTACCTCCGACCCCTTTTATATGGGACTAGCGGACGTTACGCGGTTTCATCCGTGTAGTAAAAAAATAAGAAATAAGTTGAAAAACTAAAACCCGACTACGAATAAAAACGCAGACTAATAAAACCGCGGTCTTAAAAGTATTAAACAAGAAAAGTCGTCTAGTAAGTAGATAATTTGATAATTATTATAGAGGACAGTCGTAGTCGCAAACAAACAAACATACAGACATAGACTGCCAAAACCATTACCCTTCCTTTTGGCTTCGCCGTAGTCGGATGTAAGTGTAGTCTAAAACATATCTGACGAAATGTGGTTGCAGTATGAGGTACCCTCTAGATGTCCTAAACCTCTGACAAACTCTTCATTAATTACAGACGGGATGAAGACGTGTGACATCGTCTACCAACCCACACTGGGCCTGCGTGGTGGACAATAACCCATTACCTCTCATTTAGAAAAGGCCTGCCTCCCAGTAGTAAGAACATTCTTTCTTTTTTTCTTTTTTAACCGACCTCATAAAGGAAGAGCTTATCAATTCGTCGCAGTTTTTAAAGAGTACTTTCTCGGAGTAAACCCATTTCAATTTGTTAAAGATCTCATGAAGAAGTTCGGAGATAGGCAACGGAACTCCTCAATAAATGATAGCAAATGAACTGGGATTGTTGACATCTCATGTCTGTTTATTGTTTACACGAGTTCATAACATAACATCGTGCCAATACGCTGTGAAAGGGTAAGCTCACGTGAACTATTAAAAAGTGTAAAATAAAAAAATAAAACTATAAACTTTTTTCCACTTTTTTGTGCTTTAAGTATTTTTTGTTGAAGTCGGTTTTTTTTTTGTCTTCTTTATTATAAACGCACCCACTATGCTGGAGAAATTCCTAGTGTTCGCCTCACACTAGGAATTCGTTTACAAACATTTAAACTCACTGTATGCACAAACACAGCCAGACCAAGAACAGCTATCTGTAGGCCATATAAATATTTGTTCCGTGCGGCACGCAGCGCTCCAATCGCTCAGTTACTGCGCCAACCATGCCGTCAATTACATTACATTATATACTGATGATGAACATAAAAGAGCCATTACACCAACTATTATTGCAGGCAAACAAATCTAAATACGTAATAATATACACATACGAAACGGGAAGTCGTTCACGATTCATTGTTTATTTTCGTCCGGAATCCTGTTTTCCCAGTTGACTATGACAAATTAGGGTCCTGTCACTCAGTACTATGTAATAACAAGGTGTTTCAAACGTTCTGTTGAGTTGTTTTTGTTTTTTAGGGTTCCGTAGATAGGGGGTGTTAATAGGACTATTGATAGTGTGTTTGTTCGTGGGATTTTATCTTCTCTTTTCAAAATATTTTTATTTGTTACCAAGTAAGTGTCATTCGTCTTTTTAATCAGTTGTCCGAAAGCCTGACAACTTGTCTTACCAAAAGCTATTGAATTGCGCAGTACTAGCTGATTTGTGAAGGTCAGATAGGAAGTCGCTTCACATAAAATACTGGTTAGACTAGAAGCTGACCTCAACATAGTTTGGCATCTAAATTGAGTAATGGTGTGAAATGAGTGATGTATTTTTTGCAATTTTAACATAATTAACATCACACCTGTTATCAATCAAGGGTTAGGCAGAGGTTTTCCTAATAGTACCAAAACGTATAGTGACGTTTTTACCCGACTACGGCGAAGCCAAAAGGAAGGGTAATGATTTTGGCAGTCTATGTATGTATGTGTGTATGTTGTCGCAGCAGTTGCATGTCACTGATACCTGATGCTCCTTCATGGCGTTCTCATTGATACAGAAGTCAGCTGCTAGTTGCAATTAGCAAGGTGGCATGCGACTACGACCGACCTCTATAATAATTTATAATACAAATTATCTACTTTCTAGACAATTTTTCTTGTTTCTACTTTTAAGACCGGATTTTATTCGTAGTCGGGGTTTAGTTCTTTAAACTTTTTTTTTTTCAATATAAAAACTGGTTTTGTCATGGCAATTTAAATCGACTAACCATTCCATTCACAAAGGATAAAAGCAGCGTTCATAAAATACAACAGGAAAAAATGAACCTAATTCAATTTCTCAGTTCTAATAAGTGCCTTATAAAAATAATCCCTTCGGGCGAAATGAAAGAATTAAATTGTTTGACTGAAAATATTATTTTAAGCATTCAATTGTTTAATTTTTGTTTTATTTCGTGGACCTTTGGTTCCTGAGGGGATTATGGGTCGACAGTTATTATGCGAGGCTTATTTTATTTTGTTTTATTTATCACTTGATATATTTCTATTATTTAGAAGAAGTTTTTTTTTTGCTAAATATGGTACGTCGATTTTTAAATAGTGACTAGTTTCCCATACATTTTTTTAATTATAATCTTCAAGTCAGCAGAAAAACGTCCACTGCTGGACATAGGCCTTCTCCAAACGTCGCCACATTGACCAGTCCCATGCGTCTCGAATCCAGTGGATCCCCGCAACCTTCACCAGGACATCGGCATGCCTTCCTTCCTTCTATTTTTTTCATAATTTATAATAATCTATTTACTAATTGTGCTTGTTATAAACAACTAGCGGAACTGGCGGACGTCGTTTTGCCCGGACGCCCGAATTGTGAATCTAAACCATTCTCGAACACACTTGAACAAAATTAAATGACAGAAATGACAACATGCTTGTATTGTCAACACTGAAAAATAAACAATTTGTTAGCAAAATCCCCACTAACAATATCCGCCATTTATTGAGTTCATTTGTCAAAAATGTGATAAATAAAGAACCGCTCGACCGATTTTGTGGAAACTTCACTTAAACCATCTACTAAATAGTCCGAACAAAGCCTAAACATTAACAAAAAAATTACAACGAAAAGTGGCATTGATTTTTAATATTGATGTAGGTAACTAAAATGCTATAGGTTAATTGTATTTTCGATTAAAAATATCTACGTATATACGTTAAGATTACACTACGCGGTCCTCTGGTTTACCCGCCTATCTTTGTTTTTGACTATAAACCTCTATGCGACCATTAATGAATCACAGGTGTTATATTATAAAACACACTATTATCAAACCATTTATATTTAGCCAAGTCAAATACAGAAATCAACACAACACCCACACGTATCACTATTGAAGTTCACGGACTGTTGTTATGCCTTAAAATAACAATATAATCATGTTTAAGTCACTCATCCACAGATCAACCTATGCAAGCGCAATTTAACCTGAAGATCAACCAGAGTGGCCATTTTTATTATTTAGCCACCAACTCCTTCGGCGACAGAGATTTATAATTATTATCAAATCAGCTTTACTTTCATCTATGCTATCATCTATCAACTACGCTTCCATGCTTGCAAAAAGGAAATAAACTAAATTAGATCTTAATATTGAATTAATACACAAATCGCATAAAGATAGTTAGTATGCACCACGTAATTCCTCCAAGCCTGGATGAAAAATTAAATTAAAGTATGTCCGTCAGACCCTAGGCCATCAACCCCATTTGAACGAATTTGCTAAAAAAGCTTTGGCAATATTTTAACTACGACATCAGCTACTGCTGTGTGTTTTTCAATATGTGGCGTAAGTAAAAGTTACTCTATTTTCTGTATATTTAGCAAGCTAATAAGTGATTCGCAGTTATACTCTAAACATAAATAAAAACTAGGAAGATCTTAAGATAGAAAAATTAAGGTTTTTATGCAATTTTTAATAATTAATTTATGACAAATTTTCATAATGAATTAATTATTATATTCCTCAAAATATTATGCAATAATTATTAACTATTAAAAAACACTTTTTTTCTTAATAAAATTACAATACAATTCGAACTCCATAACGGAAAGACGCTTTAACACTAAAATACAATTCCTAAAGCGATAAAAGTCAAAGTACCTCTTACACAATGCAAATTCAACCCCTAAAATATAAGAGACATCAAACTGAAGTTGGCGTAGCACATCTACGAGGTTTCGTAGCAGGTCTACGAGATCTCGTAGCATCCCGCTACGCGCATCCACGGGCTTTAGTTACACTCCGTGAGTCGTAGCGACAGGGTGTTCCCGTTTTTTCTCTCGCTTTCAAAACTCTTCTTGTGAAAAAAAAGTCTTTCTCTCTTCGTCTTAAAGCAAAAACTAGAGTTTGTTCGTTCGTTGTTCAGTGTTTTCTGTGCAGATTTTTTTTTGTATATTTTTCAAACGTTTTGTTATCGTGCCTCCATTTGTTATGTAATGAGTAAGTATATAAGTTTTGTTTATGTAAAATAACTTGGAAGCTCGTTTCATGTATGAAATGATGAGCATTTCCAGGTTTTTTTTTGTGTACCGACTTTTTTGCCCCGAAAGTACTTTGTTTGATCAAATATTTAAGAGTGAGTTTTAAAATTTTTGGGTGCCTGTTTTAATGAAATTTTACGGTTTTTAATTCGACTGAGGGTTTTTTAATTAATGTTGTGTCATTAACTTTGGCGTGTTAACGGGTGTTAGAATTATTTTGAAGAATTTCGTTTAATGAATTTTATTTTCACATTATCTGGTGAATGTGAACTGTTTAATTGAATAAATTAAATCAATGACAATCATGAAGAATAGCAATAACAATTCAGAAAATAATTTGGAAACAGTAATGGTTTCAGCATTTAATCCCCAAGGGGAACGTTTGGTGGAAATACTCGCGTCCAACGATATACCAAATTACGTACAAAATGAAAAAGTTTAATTTTCGAATTCACATCTGTCATAATTAACTTTTGTTTTTCGTATTCGGTGAATATTTATGGCATTTTATTGTTCAGGGAAATCTGACTTTTAACTTGCTAAACTGGCCTGTATTTGTCGTGCTTGAGGACAAAGACCTTTTTGGATGTGTCTACCTATACCTCAATTTGAATATAGCAGTTTACATTATAATGGGTTTTACGGTTACAATATAGTAGAACAGAATACTCTTCAGTAAGAATACATCTATATTAATTAATCATGTGAGAAATTTACATAAGTTTGCACAAAGGCACTCTCATCGCTGAAAGACCTATGGATTGATGAACATTACTAACTTAAAGTTTGTGAAAAATATTGAATAACCAATTACGAACAATAATATAATATAAAAATATTAATTGTTAATGTTATGTTTTATTTGTATTATCGAAAAATATTGGATACGTATTTTTTGTTTTAATAAATCAATTAAAATTGACGAAGATAAAACGCGTCAAAGATTTGAGTGGGGGTTTTTGATGTCACTAACTGCTAAAAATGTTATACTAATGTCTTAGAATATGACGACACACGAGTTTTCAAAGCACTGTATCGTCTTCATTGTTTGCTTATGTGAAAAAATAAAAAATACGTGTCCAATATTTTTTGGAAATCTATCTGACGGACTAATTAGATTTTTTTAGTTAACTAGCCTATTATTTAATGTATTTATTTATTAGCTGGAAACAATTTGAAATAACACTTGAAACTGACAGCAAATGAGACGATTTCTCTTAGGTGTCTTTTAGCTCGTTCCTTCATCGACCTTAGGACATGAATTAGGCCAGGAGTATAATATTTAAAAAAACTTAAGAATGTTAAAAAAGGAGTGTAAATAACGCAGCGCTGCCCACAATAAAAAAAAATACATCTTATAAATTTTCTTCCCATTATTCCAATTTATTTGAAACTAGCGACGTCAAGCGGTTTCACCCGCGTAGTTCCCGTTCCCGTAGGAATATAGGGATAAAAAGTAGCTTATGATCCTCAAGGTGAATGAAGCTTTCCAATGGTGAGAGGATTCTAGAAATCGGCGCAGCAGTTTTTGAGTTTATTCATTACAAACATACATACACACCACAAAAATACAATTCTTTTCTCTTTATAATATTAGTGTAGAAAGGGACAGCTTTTTTCTTTTTCTCAAATACTTCATGTCAATGACTTGAAATAAACTATTTCAAGGCACTTTTCAATGGTCAACTAGTCAGCCAGATAGTCGGAAAGTTGAGGCTAGTTTTCCGTTGCAAAACGTGAAAGCTCTTTATGAAGGAGAATTTGTGATACATTTATGAACTACGAGTATTAAGAAGTAGTTGAAAAATGGGAGTAAAAAGATGCTGATAGTCACTTGGTCTCTTTGCCATTGCATTTTTTTTTGTTCTGATACAAACCTGGAAATATTGTAATTACGCAGATATTGATTGTCAAAGTTCTAACTTTGTACTCGTATGTCAAAGGCTTTTTTATTTCAATATATGTTTTAAATGCTATATCTTTAAAATTAAGGAGGAATCAAAGAGTTTAAACACCTTTATGACTCCTGTACTCTTCAATGCATCTATCTACGGCTAAACGTACTCTCAGTGTGTCATCGGTGATCACCCACTCACGAAAAATCCAAAACGTTTCGGTGGTTGTTTTTCAATGACTTGGCACTCTGTATTTTCTGCTTATTCCTATGATAAATAGTCACAAACTCAATCAATAACCAAAATATAAAAATCTGATTTCTAAAAAAAACATCTTCACGACCTAAACCTACATTATTCTTAAAACCTGTGACAAAACACAATAATTCAAATCTTTCCCAAAGAAGACATTGCTTACACGAATAATAATAAAATTATCTTTCTACAAAACCGTAGCCAGATAAATATAACAATATTTTATTTTATTCCTTACAAGAGTTATTATGTAAGAATCAGATACAAATCGTCTTATTTGTAACGATATTCTTTGTTATAATATTTTTATAAATATCGGTGACTTAACTTTGAATAGGTGCCTAACTGTAAACGAACGTTTACAGTGGCTTGAAAGTCCACCAGTCTTACCTAGAGGAATCGTATTACCTAGTACTAACTATGGGTTCTGGAGGTCAGATAGGTAGTCACTCCACGCTCCAAGTACTGATAACTTTTATGGTACCGTAGTCAATATGGAACCCTTATAGTTTCACCATGTCCGTCCGTCCGGACTATATCTCAAAGATTCTTAGTACTAGAAAGCTATAATTGGCATGAATATACAAATGAGTTACGCCGACAAAGTGCTAAAGTAAAATATTGTATTTTTTTTTAGGGTATCTCCAGGGGACACAAAGTAAAGTGGGGAGTATTTTTTTTTTCTCTTGAAGTCCATTGTGTGGGATGTCGTTGGATGGGTCTTCAAAAAGTATTGCGTGTTTGCTCAAACCGTTTTTCAATTAAGGGTTTCGTTTGTGAAATATTAAACTTTAAGGTACAAATTTATGTTAGACTCAAGCGTGCCAACCTAAACCACCTTGCACAACAAAAATATAGAAAATAGAGCCTTGTACTCGTAGCCGTATATTAAGGTTTCGAATATCTACACTAATATTATTAAGAAGAAATATTTGTTATAACGAATAGGCTCCGAAACTACTGGACAGCTTTGAAAAATTCTTCCACCGTTGGAAAGCTACACCATCCCCGGGTGACATAGGCTACTTTTTATCCCTGTATTCCCACGGGAACGGGGACTACGCGGATGAAACCGCGTGACGTCCGCTAGTCTTTAATAATGTATGTAAGCAACTGATTTCGCTATCGGTAATAATTTTCACCTTCCTGTCCTTCTACCATGTCATTTGTGTTTGGCGCAATACATTAAATCCTGGAATAAACATGCTACTAAAAATATAGTTAAAGATAGTACCATTTATAGCATGCTTTCTGAGCGTTTACATTTGCTCCTAGGCACCTCAAAAGCATACTTAATACGAACACATTTCTTTTTAGCACGTTCATGTTCATATTCATTTATTTGCATTCCACAAGGTAAAACATGGTGTTAACAAAATTGCTTAGAGGCTGTCAGGGCACAGCAAAATTAATTCTTACATGCTAACACTTTAAATATATATGAAACCGAATAATTTGATAAACAAGTTATTAAAAAATATATAAATGTCAGATATTAAAATGTCAGTCGTACACAGTAACACAGCCACAAAACAAAAAATTATACATGAAAAAAAAAAATTAAAAACTCACAAAACAATATCATACGATTAACGACGATTCTCCGTAAACGAGTCCTAACAATCACCCCCATGGGTACAACCGTAACCTTATATATTTATGTATGTATGATGGAAGTGCGAAATGATTCATTTTCAACGTGATAGTGCGCACATACAGAACGTACTGCTTTTTATTATGCATACGTGTTCGCAAGCCTATATGTGAGCATACATTTATAATGACTGGGAGACCAGCCGCGGAATCGTTTGGGTTTTGACGTAAATCTGTTATAAGCTTTGCTCATAACAGATTTAAGCCGATTTTTGTTTATTTTCCTATAATTTTGGGGTTAAGTTTTAAATGTTAAAAGTAATACAAAAAGCTCTATAATATGTGGTCCAAATGCATTTAAATCACGAAAATGCTACGTTGTCATGTTATTGTAAATATCATGATAAAAGGAAAAAAGATAACACGTACATTAAATACTTTCTAAGCATAATATTATAATTTATTATTGAATCAAACCAAATTCATTCTAAAACACAAAAAAAATAAGATTTCACCAAAACTAAGATACCTCAATACATATATCACCTACTACGCCCCACATTTGCAACGGTAACTTTTCTTTTTATATTTAGATCAGTGGGAAGGGCACAGCTAAGGGATCGTTTGCACCCAAGGTCAAGGTCAAGTTTCAACTGTTTAGATAAACATTCGTTCGACCTTTATCATGTCTTTTCCGTGTAGAGGTTTTGTGTTATTTGTTTGCGAAAATGATACGTATAACTATTGTTTTTTAAGTTGAATCATGATTGAATAACTAGGACAATATTATAAGCAACAGCGATTAAGCAGTTGTGATAGTCAACTAATGTGACCGTCTGACTACCAAGTCATAGGTTTCTAATTGTTCGGATTCATGTGAATTTTGTATAATTATCAATTACTTCGGTGAAGAAAATCATCGTGAAGAAACCGTGTCCTATTTATATTTTTGGAGTGTGTGAAATCATCAAATAATGACTCCCCCCTTTCTCAGCAGAGCGGTAGGTACTATCAGTCTTCACTGACTAAAAACCATCTAAGTTCCTACTTAGTCTTTTGTGTTTGGGGATCGCGGTATCCATTTCGAACAACCTGCAGCTCCGACGTGACCCGCAACACCGACAAGAAGCGCAGCCCCGACGGGACCCGCAACCCCGACGGGACCCTCAGCCCCGACGGTATCCGCAACCACGACGGGACCCTCAGCCCCGACGGGACCCTCAGCCCCGACGGGACCCGCAGCCCCGACGAAAAACCAGCATGCCTGAGAGATATTTATTAACGGCATGCAAAGTCAAGTCATGTACCCATTGGCGCCATACGAACTCTGACACCAGGATAGGCCACACCCGTCGACCACACCCGTCGAGGCTGCGGGTTGTCCATAAAGATACCACGGCCTCGACATACAGGGCTAAGAAGGAACATGGGTGGTTTTTAGTCAGTAGAAATGTGACACTTCCTTACGCTCTGTCTAAGAGCGGGAGGGGTTATTTGATGATTCCACCCACCAAAAAAAGGCGGTAACCACACGATTAAAAAAGAACTTAAAATTAAACCGTCTAGTCATTTCACTTTTATTTTAGAGGCAAATTCTTACATGAACAGTTTGCATTTCGTTGTAATATTTGTTGACGTTCAGATTTTTTATGAAAATATTCTGTAAACATTTGTTAGAGAGGGATTAAACCGGTGTCTTCGAGATATATTTTGTAAATAAGATGTTTACATTTTAATCTCTGTATGTTTGCTTTGTCTGCGGGTTTCAAGACATACGTGAATTTATTACTTACATCAGTTAACTTTTGGGAGTCTACATAAAGTTTATGACTGCCTTGTTGACGTGCCTCACCTGAAGGGTTTCACAAAGGTGTACCTAATATAAGACCCACATTACGCCGCATATAATTATTTAAGTCCCATGATCACATGGAACTTATATTATTAAGGGGACGACCCTATTTCCACCAACTGGACATACATTCAGACATCAATAGCTCAACTTGTTCTGAAAAATTCCTGAAGAAAAATTCCATTAGCACTTTGCTCAACCCAGGAATCCAAGACCCTGCTCAGTTGTCGCACTTGCGACCACGTTACTAGACTAACGAAAATGAAGCAGGTTGAAAATGAAACGTTGTGCCTTACAACCTGCTTCATTAAGTGTATGGTTTTAAATATCAAGCACATTTTAAATATCAATATTTTTTGTAAAATTTTTCTTCACTAATCTTTTATCTTTTCTTTTGTCTAGTACCCATAACACAAGCTCTGCTTAGCTTGGGACTAGATGGCGTTGTGTGATAGTTGTGGAATATTATTATTATTATTATTATTATTTATGCAAAACTATAAGACCAAATCTTAACCGTAGTCATACTTTAAACTGCCAAAGAATTAGTCACACTTCGTAGACGCCTAGAACGTTACTTATGAAAATATTATCACAATTGAAGCGTTGCGTAATTTAGCTCGCGTTCAAATTGCGTGGAAAAGCTAAGAAGTTGAGATAGCGTTCATAAATAAAAAGTAAATGAAGAATTCATGAAAGAATTTTAACATATTTATTTAAAATTTTTTCAGCAATGTCATCATTTATTAGTAAAATGATGCAAATGAGAACCAAATTTTTTATGTTAGTACATAGTTGACAGAAACTACAAAGAGACCTTACTGTACTAACAAGTTTTATGTGACACAAAATGTTTTCTAGATAATTTAGAAGCTACCAAAGTTATAGTGCATTCACTGATGGCACTTCCACCACATCTTTGATTTGACGACGCACTAAACTTGTATCAATCGATAGCTGGCATCGATAGATATGCCTATGGCAAGGCCAGAAGTTTGAAAAAATAATGGCCATTTAATTCAAACCCCTTTAAACAGGCCTACTAATTAGTAAATTACAGCCCACTGATCTCCTCAAGAGAAGGTTTGTATCCTAACCTCGACCTTTAATTAGTTTAATAATAAATCCATTATTTGCTTAGTATTAAATCATTTAAAAAAATGTAATTACGCTACAGTCCCTTTTAAAAATATTTAACTTTATACAAAAATTCTTCAACACTTCGTTGAACTCAAAAATGTAAATTCTTTGCGTACCAAATTGTAATCAGTGTTCAAAATTTGAGCACAAACTAAATTGCGAGCGTCCTAGGATTACTTTCTTAATAAATAATGAAGATTACGAGTTTCTCGTAAGGCAATGTATCTCGTATTCATATATGCTTGAAATATTTACGTGAAGGATGTGAGAAGGAATAAATTGTGGTTTCATAAAAGTATTTTTCTGGGTTTTCTACTATGATAGTATTATTTAAGACTGATCCGTTGGTCGTGTAGTTTCAAGTGCGTCTGCTGAACATTAGGTCTTGGGTAAGATACCAGCGTCGGAAAAAGTGCTATTGGGTTGTAATCACAAGAATTAATCACGATAACTGACGAAATGTGGATTTATTGTGAGTGACTATTCTCCCTAACTCTTAAAAGATTTCAAGGAATGGTGTATGTATAAATATTATACAGGGTGTAAATTAACCCTTCACACAAACGTCAATCAAGCATTCTGTACATCAAACTAAGTAACTAACCCCTACGCAAAAATTTTTGCTGGGAAACGACTTTTTTTTTGGGGTCAAATATCTTATTTTACGGTAAAACTCAATGTAGCACTCTTAAAACATTGTGCTTGTGGATGCTTTGAATAGTAAAAATAGTAAAAGGGTCATGGAGGTAATGTAAGTAAAGTAATAACCTGAAAAACTAGTATTTACAAAAACAGCTGTGCAAAATTTGGAACTTTGACCCCCAATATCTCCGTAACTAGGGGGTTCCCAGGTATGGTCTAGAACAAAAAAAATATAGCAGTGGTGGGGAGAACAAGTGCCCTTTTTTTTTGGTGGGTGTAAAATCATCGAATAACCCCTCCCGCTCTTGGGCAGAACGAAACGGAATGTCAGACTTGTACTGACTAAAAACCACCCATGTTCCTTCTTCGCCCTCTATGTCGAGGCCGCGATAACCAGAGGACTACCCGCAGCCCCGACAGGCGTCGGCCCTTTCGGGCCCCTCCCATGTTGCTGACATCTCTTTGAGGCGCGCGTGGAACACGAACGCGCCGTCGACACGGCCTGTTTTCGTCGTGAGACGGACGGACGGCGAGTTAGCCCATCACTCACCGTCCACAGGCCCGCGTCTACGGTGGCCGGAGGTCATCGCGGGACCCCCGACGCCCGGAGCGCCTCCCGCGGCGGAGAACAAGTGCCCTTCGTTTGCGTTAAGGGTGCTTTTACACCCTTTATAGCTAACTAGCGGACCTGGCAAACGTCGTCCTGCCCGGACAGCAGTGTCACCTACCAGGTCCAATTGCAAATAACAAAATAAATAATCCGGCATTTATTGAAATTACAAAAAATGTGATAAATGAGGAACCGCTCAACCTATTTTGTTTAAACTTCACATGTTTATGTGAAGTTTAATTTACTAAATCGTCCAAACAAAGCCTTAACATTTGGTTTGAATAGGTGAGCCCGTTCTTGAGTTATAAAATTACAACGAAAAGTGGCATTGATTCTTATATATATATATATTTTTTATTGCTGATAGGCTCGCGTTTGACCACTATCACCACTATCACCACTATCACCTGATGTTAAGTGACGATGTGGTCGAAGATGTAGCACGCTGACCTAGAAGTAACCTATTCACTCTTGACTTGAAGACCCCTAGGTTATACTTATCAGGAAATACAGACTATATGTATAGAAGATATTGATTGATTAATACTGCCATAACTTTGTTTGTCGTCAGAACGACTACTACGCATGAGGTCCTGGTTTTTATTACCAGGTCTTGCAAAATGATTACAGGCGTAATCATATAATCGGTGATGTCGCTCCATGTAAAATACTGGTATTCTGATGCATTCAGTTAGACTGGCAGTCGACCCCAACATAGTTGGGAAAACGCTTGACAGATAATGAAGCGAGCTTTGAGAGTTCTGAATTGAAAATAGCAATAGTTCTTGCCAGGTTTTGAAGCCGCAGAACCCCGTTTGAATAGAAATTAACAAAAAGTTTTGTTTACCAGTTGCTTCTAAGCGATTTTGGCAATATGCCAGCAAGATAATATTTTTTATCTTAGCCTGTTATTCCTCCACTTTTACAGCCTCTAGCCTTTTGTAACGATAGTTTAGAACGTGAGTCGTATTCTACACTTTAGGCAAAGAGGTAGACTTAATAAAAAAAACTACTTACAGGAGGAGTAAAAACATGTTGTACAGTTTCAAGGGCAAAAATGTAGCTTAGTCACAGTGAAAAAATAAAAAATGCCAAAACTGTTTTCGACTGCAAAATCAACGTCGTTAGTTCGATTCTCGGATCGTGTTAAGTTTTATTGTGTTTTAACGGACTTCCTAAAGTTAAGTCATTTAAGACTTTTTACCCGACTACGGCGAAGCCAAAAGGAAAGGTAATGATTTTGGCAGCCTCGCGCAAATTAGATTAGATTACTATTTAGGTTTAGATTTCGCGTAGATTCGTAAGAATAGCCTGGGTGACATAGGCTATATAAATTTTAACATTTCTTTTTATGACGGAATTTTAATGTCAAATTCAAAGCTCGAAAAAAAAATTGAGATAATCATAACATGTTTGGTATCAAATGAGAGGTCTTGGCGAGCACATTATAGTTTTTACTCAAAAATGCATGTAATGTTGTCATTATTTTGACAAACTTGTTTGAGCAAAGTCGACCTTGCCGGTCTGTTTCAAGGAGCGGCCGGCAAAGTTTTGCTGGCCGCTCTAACAGGCCGGCAATGTTTTGCCGGCCGCTATTTTGACGTTTCAACGTTTTAAAAAATCAATTCCAAAAAGATTTTATTTAAAACACAGCTGTTTGTACGTCTAAAGGTAAAAAAAAAAAAGATTTAAATGAAGTAATAAATGAAGAAATAATCCAGCAGTCAAACACCGCATTAGAATTATCGCAAACTATCAGTAATATCAAACCGGGAAAGTCGGTGTTGAATTTTAGTAACTGTACTTTTCATAATTGTCATTTTAATTAAAAGTCTAGTTAATTAATATATTTTTTATTTAAATTACTTGCTGGTTTTATTTAGATTAGGTACTTGCATTTTTGAGTAAAGCACTATACAAACCTTGGCCCACAATGACTGCTTCGCTGGTCACGCTATGATTGCCTCGAGCTAGCCTAGCTACGCTCTAGGCCTTTCAGCTTGGCCATCATTGCAGCCCTTGCTGTCCTCGCTGTAAAGGCCTCGGCCTACGGTCTCGGCCTTTATCTCAGCTCGTCCATCAAGTGCTGCACGCTGACCGCGCTGTGTCGGCCTGGAGCTGCGCTACGCTGCGCTGTCGGCCATCATCAGCGCGACCAGCAAAGTAGTCATTATAGACCGCGGCAGTAATGTACTAAATAATATAGATTGATAGATCGATAGATTATAGTTTTAGTCAACAGACACGTTTAGTATGCGGTCAAAAAGTTCTCGCGTTCTAATCTGCTATTTACTTGTACTATTTAAATAGCAAACCAACAATCAGTAGAATTTTACATCATGAAATTAATATATTATAACGGATTAATTAATTAACAAACCGCGGTCATAAAAGTAGAAAACAAGAAAATAATTAAAATTATTATAGAGGTAAGTCGTAGTCGCATGCCACCTTGCTTAATAAAATTTTACTAACGAAATATGGACACTTGATAAGAAAAGCTCTGCCCAATTCTTCTGGAACTACAGGCGTTGTTTTTTATATCGTGCAATTTCTTAAAATTTAAATTTCCGTTTCAAGGTGTAAGCCAAATTCATACTGACGGTTTCATCTCTAAATTCTTTTAGTATTAGCATTTCACTGGCATGTATCCAAACTTGTGATATTGAGGTTCCACTACACCTGGTTGTAGCAGCAGGAGGCTAGTTTTAATGGATTTTCTATAGAAATCGCCGTTCTCTAATGTTCACTAGTTTACCTCACTAGAGTGTGCACACAGTCCGAAACTTATTTGTAAATCATCGCGGTAGCACAACGAGATACCGTTCCAATTGCGAACGTGATGTCTTACTGCCGCACTCAGAGAGCTTTAACGATTACTTAGGCCATCACTTAGTAAAGGTTTTGACAGTTCTGTCATACAAAAGTATGTCAAATCTTTACTAAGTGACAGCTTAAGTAATCATTAACTCTGAGTACCGTAGTAAGAGAATTATACTAATACCTACTGTTCTTACAAAGGATTTTTCATAATAAAATAACGTAAACACTTATTAGAATAAACTTTATAAACGTAAAACATAGCATAACATCACGCCTGCTATTCCAAAGAGACAGGCAGGTAGGCTAGGGTGTCTAATAATACATTTATAATAGCACACCCGCACCACATATTGCCAGCTATGCTTAAGTCCCATGTTACAGGAACCGAGTCTATTACCAACAATCGGGCACAAATCGCGACTTGGTTTCTACTGTTAAATATCTGATAGTATAGCAGCAGCTGTGAAAACACTATCTGAGAAAAACAGTGCAAATTGATGAATAGGTTTCGATGATGAAATGTTTGCTATTAAAACTCTTGTGTAAGTTTTTATTAAGCTGTAAAAAAGCACGTAATGTAGTAAATAAATAGATCTTTTACAACTCGAGGAGATGGAGTAGAGGAAGGCTTTGTTCGATCTGAATCGGAAATCGAACACACAATCGTAAGCTCAACAGTTACACTCATGAAAAACCAGCAAACAATAAAAACATCCATATTCTTAGGCAGCTTTATCTCATCGATACTTTACAGACTAGCCTAGCCTCAAAACTATGTGAGTAAACACACACAAACAATCAAAACAAGTAATCCTTTCAATGAATACACTCAATCATTCAATGAAAAATAACATTCCCAAATTCACACCACTCACTCGTAAGTACAAACACTTACGTTCTCAAATCCACAGTGTAAGCATCAAGAGATTGATTACAGAAAGAAAAACATTATCATTTGCGTTCTAAAAGCGATTAGATTTCAAGATACATCAGCCACTGAATAGACAGGTGCTTACAGAAGGCTGACTCCTTATTCATCGGCTAACCCATAGATATACTTAGATAACGCCAGAGCACCTACTACCCAGCTTAACTATTTTATACTTATCTAGCTGATGGCCGCGTTTTTGCCCGCGTGAATTATAGACTAAAACCTTCCTTAAGAACAACTCAATCCATTGGTGAAAACAGCATGAAAATCGGTGTAATCGTTTTTGAGTTTATCACAAACGCACAGACAGACGTGGCAGAGGACTTTGTTTTATAATAATTATGTAGTGATGAATAGAAGATAGACAAGGTATCCTACTGTCACAGATAACTAACTTGTTTTAAACAACAACTTTACACCGTTACAACTCAAAAACATAATTCTAGACGTTCAAGAACCTGTTTTGTAAAGTAACTAAATAGTGCGTGTCACTTCATAGCACATAGCCAAAAACTGTCACTCGTGTTTTTTATACGGATCGTAATACTTGCGTTATCTAGCTATATCTCTGTGCTCTAGGCGATCTAGATGGAGTCAGTATATTACAAAGAGTGACTAATACCTAATTGACCTCCACATTCTAGTTCTGGGTAACACGATAACCCTTGGTAAGACTGGTGGTCAGACTTTTGGGTCTTAAACTGCTATTTGTGACCGACAGAAAGCCTGCTGCTCCATGTAAAATAATAGAAACCTGCTGCGTCCAGATGAACTGACAACCGACCGTAACATAGTAGGAAAAAACTTTGAACTCGGCTTCTGTATTAATCTGTGGTTTGAATCTTCAATTCTCCTGAGAGATTCGCTTGTCGGCCGTCACTTACAGTCTTTCTTTTGTAATAGATGTAAAAATTGATGGCACTATCTTGCATTCTGGCGAGTGATTAATTAGGGCTAGTAAGAACTTGTGGATAGGAGCTGAATGTGTTTTAGGCTGAATTAACATAATAGATATTTGAAAATTAGTAGTCATTTAAATGAGACATAGATAATGACTGTCTCGTTTTTCTATGGACGGCTGAGTAGATGTAAGGTCCTGGATCAGGCAAAAGGTTATTAGTTTTCCCATTAGAATTTTTTCAGTATCAACCACGAAGTCTTGTTTTTTGGGAAATCATTAAAATACCAAACCCCTCCCGCTCTTAAGCAGAGCGAAAGGGAGTGTCAGACTTTTACTGACTAAAAACCATCCGTGTTCCTTCTTAGGCCTATATGTCAAAGCCGCGGTATCTTTCACAACATCCCGCAGCCCCGACGGGCGTCGGCCCTCCCTTCCATGTTGCTGACATCTCTTTGAGGCGCGCGTGGAACACGAGCGCGCCCATGGCATGTCGTCGTCGTAAGACGGACGGACGGCAAGCTAGCCCGTCACTTACCGTTCACAGGCCCGCGTCTACTGTGGCCGGAAGCCGCCACGTGGCCCCCGACGCCCGGAGCGTCTCCCGCGGCGGCAGGGACGTGAGGTTCTCCCCCTCTCACGTTCCGCCACTTCCTTCACTAGCATCATTGCTTCGCAGAAGTAGGCGACGGCGTCCCATTCCTCCTCGCCCTGGACCATGGCTTGCACCAGGGCCGGACGCGAGAGGTAGCCATGAAGCCTGGATTTGTATCCGGGTGATGGCACTAAGATCGCCCTTTATTACACGGGACTTTAAAGTAAGCGGCGAAATGTGGGTGTCACACAAAACACACCTCTGCCTTATCATTTGAGGATTTTAGGTGTGACGTTATGTAGGTAATCGGTATAGAAATTGTACTAAAATGCAACAATAATTAGAACAACTAATTGTCTCCTGTTGGTGCTTGCGACTACTAATTTACTACACAGTATAAATCAAAGTCGCTTTCTCTGTCCCTATATCCCTATGTATGCTTAAATCTTTAAAACCATGCAACGGATTTTGATGCGGTTTTTTTTAATAGATAGGGTGCTTCAAGAGGAAGGTTTTAGTATCTTTCTTGCACCCGTACGAAGCCGGGGCGGGTCACTAGTAGTCGATAAAAAGTAAAACCTATATTACTCAGGATGAATGTAGCTTTCTAATGGTGAATGAATACAAAAATACAATTTTTTCATTTTTATAATATAAACATAACTTCCGAAATGTGTGTATACTAACAGGGCCTCTGTCTAAGTAAGTAAGTAGTAAGTAAAGTAAGTAAGTAAATCATTAATTTGCGTAAAACATGGTATACATTGATGGTAATATTATTACAGTAGCTCAACATGTTTCGCTAAGATATAACATAGCATGCAAAAATTTATATTTTGACAAAAGGAATCAACATCTCACGTCCATTAAATCTTATATACTGTAAAAATTACATTCAATAAGCCACTTGTGTAATTCTATCTTAAATTTTCTCGAGTTCAATATTTTAAAGCGACTTGGTATTTTGTTATAAATACGTACGCACATTGCAAGGCAGTTTTTGTTGTATTTCGCAAGTCTTGGCAAATCACTTAATACCAGTTTATGAGGATCTCGTCTGTTTCTGGGATTTACATCATTTGCTGATTTAAATAAATGTTTGTTGTTGACTACAAATATACATACCTCATATTTAAACAGACATGGTAGAGGTAGCAGACCAAACTTCTTGAACATTGGTCTAACCTAACCTAACCTAACCTAACCCCTCGGTTACACTGTGAGGTATTAAAAAAGAAAAATACAAAAACTTGAGAGGTGTCAAGGGACACCCGGATGGAACAAAGTTTTATTATTATTTTTTATTATTTATTATTTACAAAAAACCTGTATACACTCAACAAAAATAATCGTCGCGACACCACACTGTTCAATGCGAAATAGAAATGAAAATATCTGGCTTGCTTTCTATAAGAGAGAGAGAGACAGACAGAGAAACATGCGACGCCGCACAGCTTACAATAGCTTACTATAGCAAAAAGTGTCGTGACAACTTTTCGTAAGAATTTTTTCCGTCTAGCCCCCTTTCATAACGCGCGATAAGGAACTTCGTTCCAAAAAATCGAATAGCTGATCTATTCCTCTAGTAACAACAGACATCTTACATACTTAGCGCACAATACACAAAAAATCAAATAGTTTTCCTAAGACATTAAGCCTGACTCGGCCATTGTCACTTAGGAACCTAATAACTATAACTATTCTATTGTTGGTTTTGTGCCAAGTCGCGTTTTCCGAGATAATCTGTCATGACGGACTTAGGCCCCGACCACAGCCATGGGCATTGCGATTTGTTTCAAACGACAAACGCGTATGTTAATCTTGTTTATTTTCAGTGAGAATTGGCTTCGTGTGATGCGAGTTGCAACGCAATGGGGATTGTCCAGTTTTCAAAATTGTGCTAATTGAAAAGCATTTATTCTCCTTCCCCCTCTGGGGAATTAAAAATACTGTATTCAATGAAAATAGTGTAAGTATTCTTTTACATTGAAGCAAGTGTCGTGCGTTCGAGCTCGATTCCAATGATTTGATAGTCCGATAGCCACACCACTGCTTAAATAAAACGCTGATTGCTGGTAATCATACTAAAATATACTTTATATCTTTCGCAGTATGACTCGATTTAACCTAAATATACCAAAGTTCTAATAAAATGATCTTAGCTAGTCAAATTAACTTGCGGAGCGACGATCGTTGCCATCTTCATCATCATTTTAGCCAAAAGACATCTAATGCTGGACATAAGCCTTTCCCAAGTGTCGCCATATTGGCCGGCCCCATCCGTCTCGCAACCAGTGTTTCACCGCACCCTTCACCTGGTCATCGGTTTATTGAGTACTAGCGGACGTGACGCGGTTTCACCCGCGTAGTTCCCGTTCCCGTGGGAATACAGAGATAAAAAGTAGCCTATGTCACCCGGGTATATAATAGTGTAGCTTCCCAACGGTGAATTTTTCAAATCGGTCCAGTAGTTTCGGAGCCTATTCGTTACAAATAAACAAATCTTTCCTCTATAAAATATTAGTGTTGAAAACGAGAACCAAGTTACCGTTGTAGCCCGAAGAGCTGCCAAACTTAAGTTGCAGTGGGCAGGGCAAATTTCTCGCAGAACGGGTTGCCGATGGGGCCGAAAAGTTCTAGAGTGGCGACCACGAACAGAAAAGATCTCCCATTCAGAAGAGCGACGTTCCTGCCTAGCCCTTTCTCAGCTATATTGGGATCGGCTTCCAATCTAACCGGATAAAGCTGATTACATGGAGTGATTATCTATTTGACCTCCACAATCCAGTTCATAGTATGCAGTTTGCACCATACCATTGTATCGAGTCTAGCTCTTCTAACCAACCTAACAGACAGATGTGTTGCTGGGGAGTTTGTTCCGCCACTTCTTCTTTCCAGCTAAAACACTAGGAAGTGTCGAAGGGGGTGCGTTTTGGGGGACTGTCTCTTGTATATAAGTAAAGTAGAGTAAAATAAATTTTGACGTTCGAAAAGTGCTGATTATCAGCCTAGTTTGAATAAATGAGTTTTGATTTCGATTTGATTTTGATTTTGAGTAGGTAATGATACCCTTTGATAAAACTGGTTGTCAGACTTTCAGGTCACTGACTACCTGCAACGCCTTACAAATATCTATAAATGGCAGCCGGGACCAACAGCTTACCATGCTTACCGAGGAAACTCGATATATAATGTCACCCATCCACAGACCAACCTAGGCAGACTTGGCTTAACCAAAAGATCAACCCGAGTGGCAGTTAATATTAAGCCACAACGACGATACCTAAGCAAAAATATCCAGTGACGCGTGCGTGTAAGTCTTGACGCATGTCGCATCGCCTAAAGCCGTGAAAGGGGCCTTAGGGATAAATCCCTCAAACAATGAACAACAAAGACATGTATGAAGGTTGAGGACCCAAAGGGTATTGTTTAGGCTTGAGCAAGATTACGTTAATAGTTGATTAACTTCTGCTGGACTAAGGAAGGGTGTTGGGTTTACTTGTTGATAAAAATTGCATTTCTTAGGTGATTTTAACATTAAGATTTTATACTTACCCGCCGGGGCTGCGGGTTGTTCACAAAGATACCGCGGCCTCGACATGTACAGGGCTAGGAAGGAACATGGGTGGTTTTTAGTCAGTAGAAGTCTGACACTCCCTTTCGCTCTGCCCAATGGCGGGAGAGGTTATTTAATGAATTTCCACCCGCCAAAAAAAAAGTTTTTATACTTACATGGTCACTTTGTGTTGAGTCTGAGTCCCAGCAGTGAAAACATAATAGGCTGATGATGATGATGATGATGGTGGTCACTAACATTGCAAGTGACACTGAAAACGGGATATTTATCATAATTACGTTTTGAGCATTTGTTTTGAGTTCGTGATATTTCGAAGCTGTCACAAGCATTATGAGCACGGATAAACTTAAGTTATTGTGGGTGAGGGCTCTTCTTCTTTACGTGTCGATAATCTCAAATAGTGTTAGACCAGTATGTAGCCACCTGCACAGCTCTATTATTTGCGTCGAGTAAATCCTGAAAGGTGCAAGTGGTTGTGCAGGATGGGCAGGATTCGAGGTGGCGCATATCCTGCAGAGGGGCACCACACTGGGGGTGGGGGGCTGTACTTTTTAAGCCAAAGGTTGAGTGGTAGAGAATGCCTTGTGGCATTAAGTCCGCCTTTGTACCACTCTTGTAAATGAAGTTTAAATAAATAACTAAAAAGTAAACATAGAAAATAACCCGTTTTCAGTGACAATGATATTTCATACTTGAAGTGCATTTGTTTTTTGGCGACACCCACAAAGATGTGGTATGGTGCAGGCTAACAAAAGGACTGTTAGCCTGCACCATACCACATCTTTGCAAAGTCCTTCATGACTTCCTATTCCTTGGTTTAATGGTTTTATCTAGCATAGCATAAGCAAAATTAGCCTTTAATATTCCCACTGTTGGGACACAGGCCGTCTCTCTTTGAGAAATAATGGGCTATAATCCACAACGCGGGCCCATTGGTGTTTGGTAGATGTTACATGTTTATCTAGCATGTGGCAAAATTTTTCACCTTAAGGACACTGAAGTCCTGTCATACGCACTTTCCTTAAAATACAAGAATTGCTTCTCAGAAATGCCGATCATGAACGTGATTCAATTCCAAACAATCCGGATGTTACCCAGCTCTGTTCTCAAGCTCAAAGTTAATCTTTACCATACAAAAACACGACGTTAAACTACCAATATTTCACAAATCTTTCAATTTCCGGACTTGAAGCTAGCACCCTGAGACTTCTTCCATTACTCTCAATATCCAAGCCCTCTCCTTTTCCGATCTGACAAAATGTTTCATAAAATTTTAAAATTTTATACGAGATTTTCATATCAACGTGAAATATATGAGAAAGTCTAAGGGGATATGATATTTGAAATGGGAGTTCTCTCACTGTGGAAAATCTTACTTCCTACTCTGTTTGGAGATGAGAGTCTGTCTGTCCGTACATTTGTTCATGGGAAATGTTTAATTGGTACACTGAAAAGTTATCAATGGTTAGCTTTTTTACCCGACTACGGCGAAGCCAAAAGGAAGAGTAATGTTTTTGCCAGTCTATGTATGTATGTTTGTATGTTCCACCTATTTCATAATTTAATATTCAAATGAACCCCGCCTGCTTCCAAGTTTTGTTTAATTTAAAATGTGCTTGTTTCTTGCTTTTCAGTTTTTTCAGTCGGGTTTTTTAGTTTTTAACTACTTTTTTTTTACAAATACGCTTCCTCATAATTTAAAAGCCATTTACGTCGATTGCCGAATTACAAACATGCAAAGCCGTAGGCAATGTCTAGTTATAAAAGTATTTCTTTTGAATTAATCTTTAGCTCGCTGAAGTGGGGTATTAAAAGATGTATTTGTTGAGGTTGACAAAGCCATATATCGTATCTTAAGTACCGAGTTAAGGGATGAAAAAAATGGCGGTTTCGGATGAACATTTTCTTTTATAAAGATTTTATGATACTGTATTTTTCAGTTATAATGTTTTGGTGAACTCGTTTTGCAACAAATACCAGCGTGTTTTGTTATGTTATTCCGTACAGTTCATTTGGAACGTCAAATAGAAGTGTGCCTATGGTCTATATAGGACAGTCGTAGTCGTATGCCACCTTGCTAATGACAACAAGCAGCTGACTTCTGTATCAATGAGAACGCCATGAAGGAGCATCGGGTATCAGTGGCATGCGACTACGGCTGTCCTCTATAATAATTATCAAATTATCTACTTACTAGACGATTTTTATTGTTTAATACTTTTAAGACCGCGGTTTTATTAGTCTGCGTTTTTATTCGTAGTCGGGTTTTAGTTTTTAAACTTATTTTTTTTTAAAGTAAATCATCGAGGATTCACTCCTTCTGAAGTCCTAGATACGATTCCGAGTCCTAGGGCCGAGCTTTTCTTTCAGGATTTTTTGCAGTAGTAGCCACGGATTCTAGATTTGTGCCTGAATGCTAGCAATAGGCTCGCTCCCAATTACTTAATAGGGGAAAATAACGAAATGTGGGTGTAGGTACTGTTAGGTACACCCCAGCTTAACCTATCGGTGATGTTGCCTTATGTTTAAACTTATTTAGTGGTTTGTAATACTGGGTCTAAACACACACGGCACTCAATAATAATCTCTATCTAGCATAAACCATGCTAGATTTTCAAATATACCAATCAGGTCAACATTTAGTGAGGTACCAGGCGCGCATACATAGCTAGGAGGTGCAGTGAACGGGCTTAAATTATTCATGCGTTAACTGGCGTGCATATTGGCGGATTGTTGTCACACTATTTTGCGCTAGACTCGTGCTGTGATCGGGTTATGTGGCTCTGGTACTTTGGTCTGGGACGTTTTGTCCTACTAACTACTGCTACTACTAATGTCCTCGATTTTTTGGTTCTTTTGGTTTTGGTTTGGTTTTTTTGGTTCCTCACGATGTTTTCCATCACCGTTTTGAAAGCAGCGGTGATGAAATAAATTACACAAAGTAAGTAAGTAATGCGCCTGCCTGCTTCCCCATACTTCACTATAATTTGTCATCTTGTCAGACACCTTTCTGGCAACATCATCCTTTACACAGTCCACGTATCGCTTATTAGGTCTACCACTACTCCACATTCATACTTAAAATATTTCTCACGACATTTCGCTCTTTCCTTAACGAAGGAAAACGAAAACATGTGCTTCATTCTGGAAGACTGTTTAAGTGTCAAACTCCAGTTGTGATGGTGGTGGTCTCGACTAAATAAAAACTGCATTTCGATATGAAGACTATGTATAATTTTAAGTGGGTTACACGACGGCGAGCGAGTGTCCCCCGATATGGTCAAGGGCCTAGCGGTTGGCGGTGATGTAGTATCATAAGTCTCGATTCCACTGGCGCGTGATGATCCGGAACAAAGACACTGATCCCGTAGCTACATAAGTCGGTCGGGTCGATGTTCAGTGCTAGTGTACTAGCGTAGGTGGAAGTAGCTTTGGGATGGGTGACCACCAATTACATACTAAGTTCCTTCTTTTTGTAGATCTTTGATAGTCGTTACATGTCACAGTCCAGTGACCGTAAGTCTAACAGTCTTATCAAACCAGTATTACCCAGTACTGACTATGTTGTGGAGGTCAGATAGGAAGTCGCTCCATGTAAAACTGTTATTAAGCTGCATCCAGATATACTGGAAGACGACCCCATCTTGGTAGGGAAAAGGCTAGACAATTCAACTTCCCCAACGGCAGAATTCCTTCACCAAAAATATGATTTCATCCAATACAAGTTATTATTCTTCCAAAATCCATTAAAATATGAAAGGACCTTTTCGCTTGAGACCGCTACATCTCAATTCCCTCGATTGTCTTTGACGTCACAAAGGAAAGCGGTCATTAATATTGTAGGAAAGATTGTATTGACTCAATCCCGTTACAGAATTAGCCGTTTGAGGATCTGTTTTGAATTCTAAAAGCATTAAGTTTGCTGCTATTTTTGGCTGACTTGAATTTTTATTTCTGCTTCGTCATTTGGTAACTGTCTTTCTGTGAACTACGAACGGTGTCTTGTTGTAAGTCCGCGGTGATTAACTTCCGACTTGCGTGCGCTCACGTGAGTGCGCTTCCAAGGGAACTTTACAGAATATAGATTTTTCACGTCCCGTGCAACAGGGGGCGAACGAGTTGCCATCAACTGGCTAAAATTCAGACTGCGTGTCTGTTACTATGAAAGTCTTGACAGAAAAACACAATAGCAATTTTCCCCATGAGGCAGCAAGGTATTATTCGATAGAGTCGACCTCAACATTACAATCACGTTACTGGGACGATCCTGCTTAGTATAACTAGTTGTCAGATTTTTACACTGCATACTAGATTTCAATGTGAACATTCTCGTCAACACAATTCTCATTGAAAACTAACTTCCTTGCTAGTACAAATGGTTTTTAACATAAGCATGCAATGGCAGTTCAGAAGTCGTTGTAATGGCTGCAATCAAGCGACAATTTTCTATGTATGCTGCGCATTGGAGTCTTGCCTTTGAGTCTTAGACAAAGGGATTCCTTACGTTGTCTGTGAGCGTATGAAAACTCGATTAGAAATACTTATTGCAAATTTTTAGGATTATATATTGTATCCCCGAAGAGTGAAGCAGAGAAAATGTGGGTGTACAGTCAGCATCAGAAGTAGATTAAAAGCAGGTTTTTTAATAAAAACTTGTTAGACATTACTCGTTACTAACAAGCTATTGAAGAGTAGGCAATATTTCATAGAAAGATCTTCAGAAACCTGTAAAATAATAGCTGGAGTCCTGGAGATCAAATAATTAAAATTCTGAAATGTTAAGCTGCTTCTGTCGCTGACCGTACTATAAGTTATGTTTGAATCGCATGTAAAAGGAGGGTAAGAGTCAATTGCTATCAACCGAACATAATTCCAGGCTACGGGTTATTCGAAAGAGATACCGCGGTCCCGAACACAAAGGGCTAAGAAGGAACATGGGTGGTTTTTAGACAGTAGAAGTCTGACACTCTCTTCCGCTCCGCCGAAAGTAGGAGGAGTCATTATTTTGATGATTTCCTACTCTCCAAACAACGTGTCTGCTACTGAAAAATTCTTGAAGGAATCCTCCAATAACACTTTACGCAACCTAAGACACATGACCTCATGTCTGAGTGACTCATTTGTGTCTCAGTCCCATCATCTTGCCTGTGAGTCTTAGAAAAAGGAATTCCACATGTTGACTGTGAGCATTATGAAAAGTCGATGAAAAATGCTTATTGAAAATTGTTGGGACAACATAATACTGTACGAGTACATCGAAGGGTGAGACAGAGGTCTTCTTTAAAGAACATTCACATTTTACCAATGTTTCTTCTTAGCCCTTTGTATCGAGGTCGCGGTATCTCTTTCAAACAACGCGCAGCCCCGACAGGATTGATATTACCAGTTATGTTTTAAGCTGTTTCTAATTATGTTTTTCCTACTCCTCCGCTACTCTTATCTGATGTATTTCGTTGCGGTATCCAAGACAGTTAAATCGTTTCTCTGGCACTTCGTCGAGCTTCATTGTCTCGTCAAGTCCCATGTAACGGGGTCTAGCCATTTGCCATAAACTGGGCACAAATCCAGACTACGAGGTTTCTTTTGAGAATTTTTTGACGAAAAACCTAAAAAACACTTTGCCTGACCCGGGAATCGTACCGCGGCAGTCACGCTTGCAACCACCAGACTAACGAGCCTAGCTATAATAAAATAATAATGGATTCCACTAAGAACTATTCATCAGAACTTACTACAAAATTATGCAAGCTATTTATTTATTTATTTAAACTTTATGCACAACAGTGATACACAGGCGGACTTAATGCCACAAGGCATTAATTTTATTTATTTATTTATTTGTAAGAATGCAGTTGTACATTGTATGTCATATATTTGAAAAAAAATATCATAAAAGGCCAAATAATGTGAAATTTTCATGGGACCAAATCGCAACTATTTCGCATCAAACTAAAAAAGAATCACGTAAATCGAATCGATCAAATTGAGAACCTCCTCCTTTTGGGAAATCGGTTAAAAAATCATCGAAATTGTCTGAAGCGTTAAGGAATTATTATTGAACAACGTCGAACAAATTGTAAACTTCGTCCTGGCTTAGACATCAGATAAAACATTCTGCATGACTCCCTACAGCCAGAAGCATTTAGAACCCTAATAACATTGAATAAGGCACTCAAATCTCATTGACTTCCCCAAATTTGCCAAACACTCCTGGAATACAAATCGCACTTATTTCTTCTTTCCCCTTCAATTAATGAAGGCAAAACATTAACTTCGGCTATTGATAATGTTTTGCCTTCAAAATATATTGTGTTGTACGGCCATTGTATTACCTTTATTCCTGGTTAATGGTCTAGCACCACAGAGTAGTATGCGAATAGAGTTTTAACGTGATTAAATATGGAGATAAAATACAGACTTTTTACCCGACTACGGCGAAGCCAAAAGGAAGGGTGATGATTTTGGCAGTCTATGTATGTATGTGTGTATGTTTGTATGTTCCACCGTAGCGCCTCGGCTTCTGAACGTATTTTAATAAATGCCACCTTGCTAATGGCAACTAGCAGCTGACTTCTGTATCAATGAGAACGCCTTGAAGGTATATCAGTGGCATGCGACTACGGCTGTCCTCTATAATAATAATCAAATTATCTACTTACTAGTCGATTTTTCTTGTTTAATACTTTTAAGACCGCGGTTTTATTAGTCTGCGTTTTTATTCGTAGTCGGGTTTTAGTTTTTAAACTTATTTTGTTACGGTAACAACATGCCGTCCATGAAATTATAGTAACGACGCCTAAAGTAACTACTAATTACTGTTACTCTGAACCACAATGAAAATAGAGGTAGTTTTGATATGATATGTGCTTCCGCTCTAATAATCAGTGTGTTCGAATACTTTGCGTGGCATCAATGTTATATGGCTAATTGCTTAAAAAGCTTTAAAGCTTTGTGATTGGCCCTACACCGTTACAAGAAAAATGCAATTCTCTTCAGACACTGCCGATTAATAATATGAGTGATCACTCCATCGTCTACCTCCTCCATACCACTAACGATAACCCACGTACAAAAGCCAGTTACGCAACATCGTCCGGTCTAATTGACCCCGGCACTGCCTTGTTTTCTTTTTATTACCTTACAGATATACACGGGTCACAACGACCCATAGTTACAGTTTGTAAAAGGACTTTTGTCGGTGTCGAAAGTTCGTTATGGCGTCGTAAAAGAGTATGGTGGATAGTTTATGTTTTCTGTCGTTAGGTATTGTTATAAACGGTGTAAAAGTACCCTTAACGCAAACGAAAGGCACTTGTTCTCCCCACTACCGAGAGAATTTTTTGTTCTGGACCATACCTGGAAACCCCTTAGATAAGGAGATATTGGGGGTCAAAGTTCCAAATTTTGCACAGCTGTTTTTGTAAATACTAGTTTTTCAGGTTATAACTTTATTTAAATTACCTCCATGACCCGTTTACTATTCAAAGCATCAACTAGCACAATATTTTAAGAGCTGCTACATTGAGTTCTTTCAAAAAAGTTTCCCAGCAAAAAATTTTCCGTAGGGGTACTTAGTTTGATGTATAGAATACTTGTTTGACGTATGTGTGAAAGGTTAATTTACACACTGTATTAGGTACACCTCTAATCTGCTCTAACTCTTCGGGGATCACAGGTTATGTTATGTTAAGTCTTTATGAATAGTTCTCAGAAACTTTAATCACACTAATAAATTATAAAGACGAAAGTTTGTGAGTGTGTATTTCACGCAAAAACTACTGAACGGATTTGGATAACATTTTGTACACAGATAGTTTATAACCTGGTTTACACCTATGATAGTTTTTATACCGATTTTATCTTCCCGTGGGTAAATTTTCGAGTTGTAGCGGGCAAAGCCGCAGGGAACAGCTAGTAATATATAAGTCTAGAATAACAGAGGTAGTACTAGTCGAATAATACTGAAAATCTCAACTTTCCATTTCGATTTAAGATGTTAACAGAACAAAAGACAATATCGAAATAATATAATGTCAAACTTTACTAAAATATTTGAACTACGACGAATACGTAATCGTCTAATGAGACCTCGCAGATAATTATGTTAATTAGTTTGTCTAGACTGTATATAAAAGATTTTAAGCCTAGCAAAATAAAGCCATTTATAACCTAGTCATCATTATTTCAACAACATATTTTAACCGAAAGATGTCTACTGCTAGACATAAAACTACCCCAAGTGTCGCCACATTGACCGGTCCCTTACGTCTTGCATCCACGGATCCCTGCAACCTTCACCAGGTCATTGGTCCACCTAGTGGGAGCATCTAAAGCAAAGTCTTTTAGTATCAAATTGCCACTCCAGTTTTTGGCAACATCGGACATCCTTTCTGCGAGCAATTTACCCTGCCAGTTATCTTAAGTTTGACAATTATTCGGGCTATGTCGGTAACCTTAGTTCTCTTGCGGCATCTTTAGTGCTATTCTGTTTCGTTCACTAGTTCACTTCACTCAAGTGTGCGCAAACAATTCGAAAGCGAACTTAACATTGTTTGCGGTCTTAAAAGTAGAAAACCAAAAATTGCTTGCTTATGGCAACTAGCAGCTGACTTTTGTATCAATGAGAACGCCATGAAAGAGCATCAGCTATCAATCAGTGGCATGCGACTACGGCTGTCCTCTATAATAATTATCAAATTATCTACTCACTAGACGATTTTTCTTGTTTTCTTCTTTTAATACCGTAGTTTTATTAGTTTGCGTTTTTATTTGTAGTCGGGTTTTAATTATAAACTTATTTTTATTAAAGTTAATCATCGCGGATTCACAATGAGATACCGTTAGAATTTCAAACTGATGTTTAGAGAGCTGCAACCCAGTTTGAACGTGTCGCTATCTTTAAATGAATCTTAGGTCTTAGGTATGAATGTAGCAATTGGCTTGACGCCAAATGGACCGACATTTAACTCTTCTCATTGGTAATTCTTATCGCGTCTTGGTCTAGTTCTAAAATGTTAATTTTACAATTAAATTATTGAATTCTATTCATTATATGAAATGAAAAGTACCTTTTCAATTTATTGTGTTAGCCTTCTTAATTGATTGTGGATACGTTTGGTTTGTAAAATGAAGCAATTTGTATTCGAGGTTGTATGAATAGTACATTGTTCACCGAGAGGAGAAAGTGACCGATTACCGTCGAGGGTGTCGTTTGAAGCCCGAGCCGTAGGGGAGGGCTTTAAAACACCCGAGATCGGGAATCGCGCTTTCTCTCGAGTGATACATAGTGCTTTATACTACACCTACGAGGAAAATAAAAAACTAAATCTTTACTAATTGAAATTTATATTGAAATTGTTGCAGTTAGTGAAGCTTAATGTAACACTTTTTCCATTAATGATTGTTTGAGATGTTTGCGACAATGTAGGAGGAATAACTGGCTGTGCTGTTGGCACTGCGCTCGTAGAAGGCTGTGGTGCCAAAGGGGCAACTGGCTGCTGAGGAGCATTTGGCATCGCCGCGCTCGTTGATGGTTGAGGAGATGAGTCTTGATGCACATTAATCGATCCCGATATTTGGTTATTTATTCGTGTTTTGTTTCCTACGGAATTCTCTATGTAACCTTCTGCAACAGCGGACGATTTCCAACCACCGTGGCGTTTTATTGTGGTTAAATCAGCACCAGTATCGGCAAGAATAGTCGCTGAAGTTCTGCGAAAGCAGTGGCCAGTGTATTCTAGTGGGTTGAGTAAATTAAGGTAGGAAGCTATTTCTCTTGGCACAGTACTTATTTTATACTACACCTGCTTGGAAAGTACCTTGATACTTTATCAAATTTACGGTAGAAAGTACGTCATTGCATATCGAACAAATATGCGGGGAGAAAACGCATCTGAGCGGGAGAGAAAAGTGTATGAAAATCCATTTCTTACGTGGTTTTTTTTTTTTAATTTTGGGTAAGATTATGCGCCGGTAACCTAAATATCAAAAGCCAAAAAGTATTTACAGTGAGTTTTTATCTCCAAGTTCGCAAAATGGCACTGGCCACTAGCTGTGTGTTAGATGGGGTCGGGCTGGCAGTGCGACCCTGCGGCGTAAACAATTTGAAAAAAGAACATGTAAAAATTGCAGACGCCATTGGCGCCATTTTCAATTTGTGTGTTGTTTGAGGATTCAGTTTTCGTAGAAAGTAAAATAAAACTATCAAAATGATAAGTAGTGATAGTGATGATGAAGATTTTTCAACTCCGCCGCAGTTGAAGGAAACAGCAAAAATACTGATTGATAACCTTTTACCACAGAAATCAATTAAAAAATATAATAAAACTTATAACGATTTTTTGCAATGGAAAAGTGAAAAAAATGCGGCATCTTTTTCTAAAACAGTTTTGCTAGCTTATTTCAGTGAAAAAGCGCAAAAATACAAACCAAGTACGTTATGGTCTATGTACTCAATGTTGAAAAGTACTAAATTGACAAGAAACGACATAAATATTCAAGAATACAAAAAACTTACAGCATTTCTGAAAAGAAAGTCGGAGGGATTCCGTAGTAAGAAATCAAAAGTGCTTACTACAAAGGATGTTTATTCCTTTTTGCAGAATGCTCCAGATGACAAATATTTGTTGATGAAGGTAAGTTTATGAACAAAATGCACTGGTTTATGATTTATTACGTACCTATTTATGAGTAGAAATCTAATAGGTTTTCATGTTTGATATTTTTGTTTACAGGTTATTTTGATTTTAGGAGTAAATGGGGCCTGTCGTTCGCAAGAACTTGTGGATATGACAACAGACGATATCGAAATCCTCGAAAATGGAATAATTGTCAATATTCCTAACACAAAAACCAAAATTCAGCGATCATTTGTTATATCAGGCTTATTTTATGAGATAATGAAGAAATATAACGAAATTCGCCCCAGTGACCCCAAAACCAATCGGGTTTTACTACAATATAAAAACAAAAAATGTACGAAACAAGTAATTGGGAAAAACAAAATAAGTACTGTGCCAAGAGAAATAGCTTCCTACCTTAATTTACTCAACCCACTAGAATACACTGGCCACTGCTTTCGCAGAACTTCAGCGACTATTCTTGCCGATACTGGTGCTGATTTAACCACAATAAAACGCCACGGTGGTTGGAAATCGTCCGCTGTTGCAGAAGGTTACATAGAGAATTCCGTAGGAAACAAAACACGAATAAATAACCAAATATCGGGATCGATTAATGTGCATCAAGACTCATCTCCTCAACCATCAACGAGCGCGGCGATGCCAAATGCTCCTCAGCAGCCAGTTGCCCCTTTGGCACCACAGCCTTCTACGAGCGCAGTGCCAACAGCACAGCCAGTTATTCCTCCTACATTGTCGCAAACATCTCAAACAATCAACAATGGAAAAAGTGTTACATTAAGCTTCACTAACTGCAACAATTTCAATATAAATTTCAATTAGTAAAGATTTAGTTTTTTATTTTCCTCGTAGGTGTAGTATAAAGCACTATGTATCACTCGAGAGAAAGCGCGATTCCCGATCTCGGGTGTTTTAAAGCCCTCCCCTACGGCTCGGGCTTCAAACGACACCCTCGACGGTAATCGGTCACTTTCTCCTCTCGGTGAACAATGTACTATTGTTTTTCCCAATTACTTGTTTCGTACATTTTTTGTTTTTATATTGTAGTAAAACCCGATTGGTTTTGGGGTCACTGGGGCGAATTTCGTTATATTTCTTCATTATCTCATAAAATAAGCCTGATATAACAAATGATCGCTGAATTTTGGTTTTTGTGTTAGGAATATTGACAATTATTCCATTTTCGAGGATTTCGATATCGTCTGTTGTCATATCCACAAGTTCTTGCGAACGACAGGCCCCATTTACTCCTAAAATCAAAATAACCTGTAAACAAAAATATCAAACATGAAAACCTATTAGATTTCTACTCATAAATAGGTACGTAATAAATCATAAACCAGTGCATTTTGTTCATAAACTTACCTTCATCAACAAATATTTGTCATCTGGAGCATTCTGCAAAAAGGAATAAACATCCTTTATACTACACCTGCTTGGAAAGTACCTTGATACTTTATCAAATTTACGGTAGAAAGTACGTCATTGCATATCGAACAAATATGCGGGGAGAAAACGCATCTGAGCGGGAGAGAAAAGTGTATGAAAATCCATTTCTTACGTGGTTTTTTTTTTTTAATTTTGGGTAAGACTATGCGCCGGTAACCTAAATATCAAAAGCCAAAAAGTATTTACAGTGAGTTTTTATCTCCAAGTTCGCAAAATGGCACTGGCCACTAGCTGTGTGTTGGATGGGGTCGGGCTGGCAGTGCGACCCTGCGGCGTAAACAATTTGAAAAAAGAACATGTAAAAATTGCAGACGCTATTGGCGCCATTTTCAATTTGTGTGTTGTTTGAGGATTCAGTTTTCGTAGAAAGTAAAATAAAACTATCAAAATGATAAGTAGTGATAGTGATGATGAAGATTTTTCAACTCCGCCGCAGTTGAAGGAAACAGCAAAAATACTGATTGATAACCTTTTACCACAGAAATCAATTAAAAAATATAATAAAACATAACGATTTTTTGCAATGGAAAAGTGAAAAAAATGCGGCATCTTTTTCTGAAACAGTTTTGCTAGCTTATTTCAGTGAAAAAGCGCAAAAATACAAACCAAGTACGTTATGGTCTATGTACTCAATGTTGAAAAGTACTATATTGACAAGAAACGACATAAATATTCAAGAATACAAAAAACTTACAGCATTTCTGAAAAGAAAGTCGGAGGGATTCCGTAGTAAGAATTCAAAAGTGCTTACTACAAAGGATGTTTATTCCTTTTTGCAGAATGCTCCAGATGACAAATATTTGTTGATGAAGGTAAGTTTATGAACAAAATGCACTGGTTTATGATTTATTACGTACCTATTTATGAGTAGAAATCTAATAGGTTTTCATGTTTGATATTTTTGTTTACAGGTTATTTTGATTTTAGGAGTAAATGGGGCCTGTCGTTCGCAAGAACTTGTGGATATGACAACAGACGATATCGAAATCCTCGAAAATGGAATAATTGTCAATATTCCTAACACAAAAACCAAAATTCAGCGATCATTTGTTATATCAGGCTTATTTTATGAGATAATGAAGAAATATAACGAAATTCGCCCCAGTGACCCCAAAACCAATCGGGTTTTACTACAATATAAAAACAAAAAATGTACGAAACAAGTAATTGGGAAAAACAAAATAAGTACTGTGCCAAGAGAAATAGCTTCCTACCTTAATTTACTCAACCCACTAGAATACACTGGCCACTGCTTTCGCAGAACTTCAGCGACTATTCTTGCCGATACTGGTGCTGATTTAACCACAATAAAACGCCACGGTGGTTGGAAATCGTCCGCTGTTGCAGAAGGTTACATAGAGAATTCCGTAGGAAACAAAACACGAATAAATAACCAAATATCGGGATCGATTAATGTGCATCAAGACTCATCTCCTCAACCATCAACGAGCGCGGCGATGCCAAATGCTCCTCAGCAGCCAGTTGCCCCTTTGGCACCACAGCCTTCTACGAGCGCAGTGCCAACAGCACAGCCAGTTATTCCTCCTACATTGTCGCAAACATCTCAAACAATCATTAATGGAAAAAGTGTTACATTAAGCTTCACTAACTGCAACAATTTCAATATAAATTTCAATTAGTAAAGATTTAGTTTTTTATTTTCCTCGTAGGTGTAGTATAAAGAACTATGTATCACTCGAGAGAAAGCGCGATTCCCGATCTCGGGTGTTTTAAAGCCCTCCCCTACGGCTCGGGCTTCAAACGACACCCTCGACGGTAATCGGTCACTTTCTCCTCTCGGTGAACAATGTACTATTGTAGTAAGCACTTTTGATTTCTTACTACGGAATTCCTCCGACTTTCTTTTCAGAAATGCTGTAAGTTTTTTGTATTCTTGAATATTTATGTCGTTTCTTGTCAATTTAGTACTTTTCAACATTGAGTACATAGACCATAACGTACTTGGTTTGTATTTTTGCGCTTTTTCACTGAAATAAGCTAGCAAAACTGTTTCAGAAAAAGATGCCGCATTTTTTTCACTTTTCCATTGCAAAAAATCGTTATAAGTTTTATTATATTTTTTAATTGATTTCTGTGGTAAAAGGTTATCAATCAGTATTTTTGCTGTTTCCTTCAACTGCGGCGGAGTTGAAAAATCTTCATCATCACTATCACTACTTATCATTTTGATAGTTTTATTTTACTTTCTACGAAAACTGAATCCTCAAACAACACACAAATTGAAAATGGCGCCAATGGCGTCTGCAATTTTTACATGTTCTTTTTTCAAATTGTTTACGCCGCAGGGTCGCACTGCCAGCCCGACCCCATCCAACACACAGCTAGTGGCCAGTGCCATTTTGCGAACTTGGAGATAAAAACTCACTGTAAATACTTTTTGGCTTTTGATATTTAGGTTACCGGCGCATAGTCTTACCCAAAATTAAAAAAAAAAAACCACGTAAGAAATGGATTTTCATACACTTTTCTCTCCCGCTCAGATGCGTTTTCTCCCCGCATATTTGTTCGATATGCAATGACGTACTTTCTACCGTAAATTTGATAAAGTATCAAGGTACTTTCCAAGCAGGTGTAGTATAAAACAAATTAATTTAATGATTTGGTATCAAACAATGATTTTTGCTCGTCTGTGAAAACAGACGACCACTGTACGACCACTTTGTAACAAGAATTTGTTGTTTAATATCCACTACATTATAATATTACAATTTTTGGTAAATATAATAATAATAAGGAATTTTTGTCACCCCAATAATGTTATAGGATGTTTCTAGCCATATCATTCATCACACAGTCCATTCACCGTTTTTTTTTTGGCCTCACTCTACTCTTCTACACCTCCTCATTCATACTCAATATGTATGCTATTTATTTATACTATTTAGGAGAAAAGTGTAGTGAGGAGGTGGACCTCTTCACTACATTAACATTTACTTTCATTTTCCTTATTCCTCCACATCACAAATGCCTATCTACGACAACACAGTGGAAATGGCGGAAAAATCTTCTCAGAAACTATAAAAAAAATATCCAAAAACGCCTATAAGAAATTTAAGAAATTGGCCTTAGGCATGTAAGGTGAACAATGAGGCTATACAGCACCAGTTTATGTGGATGTCTCATTGTACGGGAAATCTATACAATGCGTGGTTTTACTGGAACTGTAAAGCTCGCCGTGTTTACCTACGCATATGAAAATTAAACTAGTTCTGTATAGCTCATAACTCTGTGTGCCTGCACCCTTAAACATTATTCTGTATGCTAATTTAATTTTGACCCTAACTTTTGCTGTAAATCAAACCTAATAGGGTTTTAAAATTCAGAAACCTTACGAGGCAAAAAGGGTTAAGTTAGCGTTCCTATTTTATGTCAAAGTAGATATTTATTTTAGCTCTCGTCCTAAGTAAATATTTATGTGTTAAGGTAAGATCGAATATTTTGTTATGATACTAGATTTTAATACGATAGTGTAAATCCTTTATTTCTTTTAGATCGTGAAAGAATATTGTATAATTAATCCAATAATGGTTCTCATAGTGACCAATCACACCCTGAGAACATAAGTGACCTAACACGATATTTGCATTATGTAGGGAATTTTAAAATTGTGCTCGTGTTTGGGGTCATTTTAGGTCACAAAATGATTTAATTAGTGTATGAATGAAATCATTTTGTGTAATGAAAAAATCGAAAAAAAAAAACAAAATTATTACGTCTCTTTCAATTTTAGTAGGAAATCACCACTTTTTGATTCACTAGACATTATTAGGAGTAACTTTAGTTTATTAAGTGGAACGAACTTATAACTTGGTTAGGTAGCTATCAACAAATGAGAGATATAAGTCGCCTTGCACTCAGGTACTGTAACTTACTGTTAACTGAAATAAATTAACAACTTAGTGCATCTTAGTGGAACGTATAAACTAATCTAACTGAAATCACAAACCTTCACGACAAATCGGTGTACGGAGTTAACTATTACAACCCGTGTGAAAAAGTCTTGAACTTTTTTACTTTGATTTTTCTTAAAAAAAGGATTTAGTGTTGTTTTTCAAGTATAATTAAAAAACTGTTATTTTTATTTGTAAATGTCCCACGCATAAAGCACACTGTAGTATCATTTCGTTAGCCACGGGTTGTACACTATTTATCGCGGCCTCGACATAGAGGGCGAAGAAGGAACATGGGTGGTTTTTAGTCAGTAGAAGTCTGACACTCCCTTTCGCTCTGCCCAAGAGCGGGAGGGGTTATTCGATGATTTTCCACCCGCCAAAAAAAAAGTATCATTTCGTTTCCTATTTAAAAATTATGATCGTTAATTTTTTTTTTTGGTCTGGATGCCGAATTAGCTCAAAAAAAGAGAAACACTTAAGAACTCCGTCTTGCACTTATTATGCACACCTTGCATAGTAGTCATATATGAACCATGTCGATTCATTCTTTCACGTACACACATCATACATTTCTAATACTCCAACCTACTTACGTCTCAAACATAGGTCCATACCTCGCTTGAATTTCAACACTGCAGGAATGACTAATCACATTTTTGTAAACTCTCACACCGTTTAAGTTGAAACTGGATTCTCATCGCTGGTTCAATTATGGCGAAGTGGAGATACTTAATCATGAAATATAAAATTGTGCCTATGTTCCTATGTAGAATTGGGCAAATTATTGGATAAGTAGTTAGAAGACCTGTGAAACAGAACCTTCATTTTACATTGGACTTGAATCTAACTTGAGAATAAGTTAGTTTTAAGGTACACTTTTCTCTAACCTTTCGGGAATTATAGTAGTGGTGTTCTGTCTTTATGTCAATCGAATAGATTTTAGATTAAATCAATAACGACTTATTGCTGATAGCTGAATGCCATTTTATCATGGCCCTTACTTACAGGGTAGATCATACTCATTACGAAATCCAATCAAAATTCTCGAAATGCCATTTAAAACTAAGATACAATAAAATGGCTTCGATCAATGCAACACAATTAGACGTTTATTCTATAAAAATTCATTCAAATGTAAAATATACAATTGTACTCATAATAATAATTATGTCTTCTGTACGGTTTACAATAGGTTTCAGAAAAGCTATTGTTTTAGGCATAACCTTTATTAATATCTGCCTGTTATATAAAGGTCCCACTACAGATTAAATGCTACGTCTCACACAGAATAAACGAAAATTTACGATTGCTCACTACAACTATTTTGAGTGATTTCATTGGATTTCATATCTAAATTCGACCGATGCACGGTGTCTCGTTGTGGTTCTTAAAAACAAATGAATTAGCTTTTAAATTGAGTGCGGTTACTTGACAGAGCTGAAATAGTAAACTTTACGGAATATAATTGCCATGACAAGATGCCATCAATACATACAGGTATGTATGCATTCCTCCTCAAAAATTCCAAATCCATTCAATGCTAACCATAGATTATACTATCAGAGGGCGATTGATTGCAACAAGAAGAAAGAAGAAAGAAGAAGATTGTTTTGCCATTGTGTAATGGATACAAGGTGTAATCGGTTTATTTACGAACCCGTTAACCAAGCATTCTGTACATAAAACTAGGTAATACTACGTAAGCCCTAAGCAGTGATAGTGGTGTAACCGTAGTACTGCCAAGTCATATCTCTCGAGTTCAAAGACAAGACTAGTACCTATGATATCTCAAATGCATGTGAGTATTGTGTAATTATCATTGGCGTCGGTGAAAGAAAAGGTTTCTTGACAGGCGAATAGCTGAAGCAAACCAAACCTATTCGGTATGTCAATCTTATACAGTTGTGACTTATCAACCAACGTTATCACTGAGAATCTCACTTTGTCTGAGCTCTTAAGATGTCACCTCCAACCAGTAATTTTCAAGACACTGGTTTCCTACGCTTACGTTAACTTCGCTTACACAAAGTAACACTGTCTCGAGAGGTTTCCTCAACCTCTGCGACATATTTTGTGACTGCGTAACTTCATATAGCCACATCAACAGATACGTATAGAAGGATAACTTCATACAGGGAGTAAAAACGCACGCATACTTTGAAAACGCTTCACGTCTAGCCCAAAGTGGTTTAGTGGCAAAATGTGTCCCTTCCCCTCTAACTTTTGAACTAACAGAGTAAAAACACTAAAAAAAAATGCTGTAGACCGCAAAAAAACTTTCAACGAAAGTTAGTTTGAATGAGACATAGTTAGCGGTTTTTAAGATATAACACATTAAAAAAAAACTTTGAAATTCGCAAATATAACATTCATACAAACACTATGAAAAACAAACTTATCACAAATTAAATATGTTTAATTTCTTAGGACTATATGAGAAGCAAGAGTAGAAGTGTCTGCTGAGATGACGAATAAAGGGAAAGATGGAAGAAGTTGACATGCTGTCCTCAATTAATGAATTAGGATAAGAGTAAGATTATAAAATACTAGCTATTGCCAGCGGCTTTACCCTCTACAACTCGAAAATTATCCGACAGGAAGATAAAATCGGGATAAATACTATCCCATGTGTTAATCCAGGTTATAACCTATCTGTGTACCAAATTTTATCCAAATCCTTTCATTAGTTTTTGCGTGAAGAAGTTTTGGTTAAAGTTTGTGAGTGTGTGAGTGTGTATGTTACACTCACACACTCACAAACTTTAACCTTTAAAATATTAGTGTGAAGTGTGATTAGATTGTAGAAAAAAAATTGACTTCCGCTCATCATAATAATGAACCTTCTGTACAGTATTTTGTGACATAACTCTGCGTGTTCTACATACAGACGAACTTAATAAAGTAGATCTACCCAAGTAGGACACAAGTTCTCGACAGCAGTTAGTTATTTATACGATGCGTGTCGTGTTACCTGCAAGATGGAGTGTGTTTCGCATTAGACTAGCTTGAGTATTATTTATGAAGGCTCCTTTGGGCAGGTTGCTGAAAGCTTAGGTCATTGTCTGACCTCTGAATCGATTTGCGGTTTGGTATTCAAGAATTAAAGCATTTATTTCAATTAGGCACTTTTGAATTGTCGGTAAAAAGGCAATTATGTATTGTAACTATAGTTCCAGTCATGGCTTAAAACTATGAAATTACTGTGGTTGCCCATTTCAAAGTGTACATTCCTATGAATAAGAATGGTCAAGAGACTCGATAGACACTCTTTTAAACATAAACATTGTCACAAATTCATGTTGAGATTATCTACACTAATATTATAAAGAGGATAGATTTGTTTGTTTGTTTGTGACGAATAGGCTCCGAAACTACTGGACCGATTTGAAAAATTCTTTCACCGTTGGAAAGCTACACTATCCCTGGGTGACATAAGCATACTTTTTATCCCTGTATTCCCACGGGAACGGGAACTACGTGGGTGAACCGCGTGACGTCCGCTAGTACGTTATACGTGAGACTGCTTCAGTTCTTCAACACTACGTCAGCTGTGAGGCCAGTAATTTTTCGTTCGCCCGGTTTTAAGAAATACGCAGTGTTTAATTTGTATTTATCTTAAAAGTTAAAGATCGACCTATGCGGCTGTAAGATCCTCTTATCATCATAGCTGAATTTCAGTATTTTACATCATGTAACTGTCTATCTGACCTCCACAACCCAGTAAGTACTGACTACATTTAAGACTGGTTTTCAAACTTTTAGACCACTAACTCATCATCAGCCTATAATGTTCCTACTGCAGGGACTCAGGCCTCCTCTCTAGGATAGGGATGGGCTATAATCAACCACGCGGGCCCAGTGCGGGTTGGTAGATGTCACATAATTTATCTTCGATTTTTTTGATTCTAAGACACAGTTTTTTTCACCATTTGCAGAGCAGCGGTGATGAAATAAATTACAAAAAGTAATGCGCCTGTCTGGATTCGAACCAACGACCTACTGTTTGTAAGTCGGGGTCGACACCACTGGGCTACCGCTGCTGTCGACCACTGACTACCTACTGCTAAATGGCATCGGTGACCATCGACAACGGTCACCCATGTACCGACTTCCCTTGGCAAGTGTGGCTTAACTTTAAAGGTCGACTCTCTATTATTATTTAGCCACTGATTGCCCTCTGGTTAGTGAAAATAAAACCGAATCCATGACGTAATAATCAATAAACTCTGCTTGAAAACAATACAGTTCATTAACCTCACATGGAATTAATTTGGGTCAAAGCTTTATTGCAAAATGCAATTTTATGTCGAGTCGTGTTATTTCGCCAAGTGAATTTGTGGAAGGAGAAAATTTTGCGGAATCCATATTGGATTTATTTATTGGGTTCGTTGTGGTTGGGTATTTCGTTCTCAATTTGACACGTACATACATTTTTTTTTTATATTTGAAGAACATTATTTCGGGATTGATTGAAGCATTATCCGTTCCAATGGAGAGGGCTATGCTCGGAGTCTCCTTGCGGGATCGCATCAGAAATGAAGACATCCAAGAGTACCGACATAGCCCGAAGAATTTCCAAACTTAAGTGGCATTCGGCAGGCCTCCCACATTGTGCACCGATGACCTGGTGGCAGTTGCGGGGTCCCGCTGCATGCGATGCGGATGATCGCTTTAGAGGGTTAGATCTGAAACGGTAACAAACAAACTTGCTTTTGCATTTATATTATTAGGGTTAAAATAGGATATTATTATAATATCTCTAGGTTCATCAAAGTAGTTGTCTCTTCTAAATCTCTCCACTTATCGTGTCATGACTATCGTCTCATAATTTTCGTCTTAAATACGACTTACTGTCGAATAAATCTCTCACTCCTTCGATCTCCATTTACAACTCAATAAACATTACTACAGCCTATACATTCGTACTCAAACACCTCCCTGTACCACTTAATTGCATTCTGCAATAAAAAGCCTGACCCAAATTGATGCGTCATGCTTTAAGTAAACACGCTGTATACGCTCTGTTTCGGCACAGAATGTATATGGGTCGAGTGCTCATTGGTCAGTTATAGCAGTACCCGTCAGGACTCGTGACGTCAGGTCGAGAGAGCGAGTGAACGGTTTGCTATTGGAGTTTATATTTCGATTTAAAATTCGAGTCAAGTGTCGTGTCGGTAAAATATTTCGTTCTCGTATTTATTTTATTGAAAAGTTGTAGGTATGGTTTAAAAGCTATATAGATAACATCACGCCTGTAATCTCCGTAAGGTTAGGCAGAGGTGTACCTACCTAATAGAACACCCACGTTTCGCCAGTTAAGTATGTTATGTTTATGTGATAGGGGTGGGTCTGGGTAGAAATCCAGACTGTGTAGCTGTTACTAAGAAATTCCTGATGGAAAAACTCAATAACACTTTGGCTAACTTGGGAAACAAACGTGCTCAGTACTCATGCTTGCGACAACTACACCGACGAGGCAGACAAAAAAAAAACAATTCTGTCATACTAAAACACTACTACAAACAGTTGTAGCGGGTGAAGCTACTGGCAACAGCTATGTTGCCAGTAGCTTCACCCGCTACAACTCGAAAATTATCCCACGGAAAGATAAAAACGGGATAAAAACTATAAACTAACCCCTATGTGTTAATCCAAGGTGTCAGCACACTCCATACCAAATTTTATTTTATTTTATTTTATTTTATTTTATTTTATTTTATTTTATTTTATTTTATTTTATTTTATTTTATTTTATTTTATTTTATTTTATTAAAATCGCTCCAGCCGTTTATACATGAAGAAGTAACAAACATACACACTCACACACTCACAAACTTTCGCCTTTATAATATTAGTGTGATTAGTGTGATAGCTAAAACCATACTGTAATAGTTTATCAGTGAAAATAATATTTTTCCTACTCCTCCGGTATTCTTTTCTGATTAATTTCGTTGCGTGATCCAAGACAGTAAGAAAGTTTTTTGACTTCATCGAACTTCATTGTCTTGACGATGTTCTGGCGGTCAAATCTACAGTAATTCTGGTTTTCAAGAGTTATAGTGACATTTGAATTCACATACACAAATACCCAGACCCGAAATAACTATCTGTAGACCATACAAATATTTGTTATGTGCGGGGATCGAACCCGCGACACGTAGCGGAGCAGTCAACTCTTTGAGCCACTGAGCCAACCGTGCCGTCGATTATCGTATATTAGTATCGTCATTATAAAATCAGTCATTATAAAACTAACAACTATCTACAACCGCCTTAAACATTTCCTTTTATTGGCACAATTCTACCAATCTAATTTTGGTTAAACAACGGTTTAGTTAAACGGACAGATTTAACGGTGCGTTCGGGCTGTGGTCGGCGGCATCCCGCTCACCAGATCTGTGACTATAGCAGGCTATATACTTGTGTTTATCTGTGAATTTCTAGCTTGGAAAGGCGATTAATTATACTAAGGAATATGTTTTTCAATACGCTTTTAGTAGCTTATCCAGAAAATAGCAAAATCTTAGAGTGTTTGTCACTTAGAGGATATCTTCCGTGATAATCCGATATTTCCACGCTGTTGCAAGCGCCATGATAGTGGGATAAGCCATCTCATAATCGCGGGACTTGTAACTCATAAATAATCTCGTGAGATATCTCGTAAGTGACAATATTAGTTCAGTTACAAATCGTGAGAGTGTGTTCAAAATCTTAGAAGATAAAATGTCAATTTTACTACCACTTCCCCGGTTTACGTTTAAGCTGTAGTTTTGCATACATATTGTGTGTGTGTGTGTGTTAGTGTGGTTAACAATTAGCCGTGAGCCGCCATTCTGAATCCAATAAGGTGTAAACCCACATACCGCGGCTGTAACTCAGAAATTCTTAATGGAAAAATCTAATAACACTTTGCCCAATCTACGATTCTAACCCAGGACCTCATGCACGTCTACTACACCAACGACAACAACCATAACGACCTTTACTATTTACCCATGATTGAGATTTGTAGACAGCTCTGCCTACCCTTTCCGCCAAATACAGTGCGAAAGCTATGATGTTAACTAGTAAAGCCTCTGACTTAGTTTACAAACTACCCAAAAAGTAATTATACACACCAACTGAGGTAAAGCTAAGTAAGTTCTCATACAAACTTTTTAATTAGGTTGTGGTTAGCTAAGTTGACTATGTAAGTGCTCATGTACACACGCTAGTTCTGCATTGTGTAGTTATTTTATTTTTCTGTGGCCCACTAAATTTTTACTACGAATGATGATATTCAACTCACTTGAAGTCAGGTGTAATTAGTTTTTACTGTTTTTAGTCATGTCTGTTTGTCTTAAAGTAGTAACACTACTAGTGTAATATCAACTTGAGATTGTTTGTGTCTCCCTGTATCTGCCTCTTCTCGTTTGTGGCAATCATAGCTACACAGGCATTTAGACCATAATTCAAAACTTATAATCTAAATAAATTTGGAAAACTTGACAATTCACCTTTAACTTTTCCGATACAACCGTCAAATTTTATCAAACGTCAAATTATCGTATACATCAAACACACTTACCGGCTTAAGACTACATTATAGAAGAACTCGACAACTACAGTACTCTCGGGCAGAAGCCCACTAGACATTACACCCGTCAAGTCAGAGGATCCTCCCGATTCTAAAGGGGATGAACAGCTTTGCAGCCTGTTCTTCATGCCCCTAAATCGCAGTGATAGTAAATATTGTCTCAATATATCATTTAAAGTTCAAAGAATGACACATCTACTTCACTCATATCCTACCTTGTAAATACCCACACGAAAGGAACTGGTTCAGTAATAGCTCTACAGATAGCCCAATCTGTGAGGTTAAGCCAGGCTTATCGCAGTCATTTCATGGGTTATCATTCTGGACACAACAGGACCCCTACGTGCTTTGAATGTCAAGCACTCCTAAGCACAAAACAGTACCTACTATTTTCTAAACATCACATCGAAATTCGAACGCTGTCTCTTTGTGGTACCGACGATTTTCTTTGAAAACAAATGAATTCGCTTTCGAATTGTGTGCGCTCACTTAAGTGAGGTGAACTAGTGAACGCAACAGAATTGCTCCACTGTATTATTGCCCAGTAAATTAAGTGCCAGAGGTTAAATAAGCTTTGTTATCAACGACATTAAATCTTGAATCAATCTACATGGCCTTGTCTTAACTAATCAACGTTTATTCGAATCAGAAGCACATGAATAAGTGATTATCAGTAGTGTATATGAAGTCACTAAAGAAACGATGGATGGACTGTGTGAAGGACGATATGGCTAAAAAGGAGGTGACTTCTGACATGATGAGAAATAGAGAAGTATGGAAGAAGAAGACATGCTGCGCCAGCCAAAAATAAATTGAGATCAGGGCAGAAGAATGATGTTTATTCTATTGAAGTCACTACCTATCTGATCTATAAACCAGTAATTAACTGCATTTATAGAAATAGATAGAGGAGTATATGAGATAGTATAGGATTTACTATGGGTGACAGTAGAGGAGTTAGTATAGGAGCTAGTAAAGGAGTTAGTATGGGTGATAGTAGAGGAGTCAGCATAAGAGATAGTATACCCCTACCCGGTCCACCCCTTGGTAAAACTGGTTGTCAGTATTTCGGACTACATTCGCCCACAGATTACCAATGACGTAAACGTTCCAACAAACGGCCATTGGGATCAAGGATTTAACGTAATTAGAGTCATCTTGGTAAGTAAGGAATGGTCACCAACCTACAAACCGACCTCAGCAAGCGTAGCATAACTTTAATCCGCTGTTATTATTAAACCATAAGCTGCTTGTTATCGATATAAATAACAAGACTAGTGTGCAAACGACACAAACAAATAGTTTACCTAACTCTGAACCCTCGATCAATCAGAAGGTTCTGTCGATGGGGGACGTCGACTGCAGACAATACGAATGTTGGTCCCGATTGATGTCGGTAGAAAGGGGACAAACGTCGGAGTTGAGGCAAAAATAGATGGTTTGGTGAGAATTGTTATGGGGAGTGACCAGAATCAGACGTTGCTTTTTTTTTTAAAGTTTGCCCGACACTAGGAATTTCTCCTGTATCGTGGGTGCATCTACAAACATTCAAACTCAAATACAGAATACCGGCGCTGTGACATTTGTCAATGTTACAGCACCATGCTGAGATAGTGGCCTTTTGGCTTCGTACGGGACTAATTTTAATTTAAACTAAGTATGTCCTAATTTTAAGTATTTCTCTTATGTTTTAAACTTTTGATTATTGTTGGTTTTCTGTCAATTTGTTCTGTTCTGTGTGAAACCAATAAATACATTTCTTTCTTTCTTTTTAAACATACACAAACACACCCAGAACCAAAACAACTATCTATAGGCCATTAAAATATTTGTTAAGTGCGGGGATCGAACCCGCGACACGCAGCGCTGCAGTCCAATCTCTCAGCCACTGCGCCAATAGTGCCGTCTGATGTATGATTGTGGAGGAGGTAAAAGGATGTAAGGATCGTAGCAATTAGCGTTCTGTGAGTTCTGCCTACCCCCACGGGAAATGAGCGTGAGTTTATAAATGTTGGGGCGTAACTCCCAACAGCGAAATATTATGTATATTATACTATCAAGTTAGAGAAATACACAGCGAAACAGTATAATATATGTGCATAAATGAGTGTGACGTACAACAAACTACAAAAGGTCAACGTACAGCGTTGCTCGTACAATGCAATTAATTTTGTGTGTATTGTGAGAGACTGTCTCATTGGTATAGTGGGGCATGAAATACTGTTACTCCCAAATCGAGTACGGTGTTATTGGGTTTTTCCGCCAAATATTTCTTAGTGGTAGCCTTGGAGTCTAGTTTTGGACCAAGTTGATGGTAAAGGTTCGCCTTTTATAACATGGGGCTTACATTAATTTGGTTGTTCTATTAGGCACACCTTTGCCTGTCCCTTCGGATATTACAAGCTTGATAGACTTTTAAAATAAAAAGTGCTGTTAAATTGGACTTCGTTGATCTTAGGCCTTATAACATGACGTATTTTAAACGCGCGTCGTCGGCGCCATAGATGCCAATTTTTGCGTTTTTATAGTAGGTATAAAAAACGCGCGTAAAACACGATACAAACGCGCGTGTGAACTCGGATCGGTTTGCGATCGCTGTATCTGCGCGTATATGCACCGACAACGCGTATATACGCACCGAAACGCGCGTTTCACGATCGCCCCGTGTGCTTAGGTTACAAGGTTGCGTTCAAGTTTCGTTTGAAGCTAGTACGCGCGTTATCAACGCGTCTTCGGCGCCGTAGAAAATACGCAGTGTACTATGGGCCTCATAGTCGCAAGAGCGGCTGTTCATGTAGATCGTCTTCCTGTCTTGGTTCCTAATTACTTTGGATCGTCCCAACACGATTTTTCTTTTTAAATGCTTCCCTGTCGGCCTTCACACTTCCTCGCCATTTCGATCCAACAATATCTATACTCTGTCTTAAGTCTTTAGTATCTCTAGTAATTTTTTTTTATTTAGCCAGTGTAGTCCCACTCCTGAGCAAAGGCCTCCCCCCATTCCTTCCACTTCTTACGATGGTGTGCTTCATCTTGCCAGTTGGTGAGAAAGCCATCCAAGGCGTCCCGTCATCTTCTCCATCTTCTTCTTCTTCGTCATACTAAAAGAAAAATATTTAAGCAGTAATTAAATAAAATCAACAAATTCGGTGTCAACATCAACATTTAATATTATTAATAATGTTACTGTTTTACGTTTGTTGTTTACATCGTATGAGGCAGTGAAAATGTTTTTCGAAACAGCGTCTTTCGCGACTACTTCATTCGAATCCATGAGCTTTCGAACCTGTGAGGCAGTGGAAAAATAATTCGCAACAGCGTGTGTCGCAAACAACATAGGGGACCCTAAGCTAACATATTATCCGTTTACCACCAAACGATTAAACAGAACACGTTTACCAGTCGTTATGGCCATAAACACCAGCAGCTTGACTAACCGCGCTGTGTGGTTTTATCTACGTCGCTGATATTAGTGTACATTACAAGGGCACCTATGAATAGATACGTTCTTAATAGCTTTTATAAAGTTTTTGAAATAAGTCTTGTACTAATTTTGACCTCTTTGGTTTAATGGCTTAGTGTGGTAAATCGATTACCACACTAGACCTTTGTCGTGGTATGGACATTTGTGATGTGAAGGAATGAAGAAAATGCAGTGAGAAAAAGGTTGAGTATGAATGTAGATGGCTATAAGAGTAGAAGACCAAGATAATGTGGGATCAATCAGCATTCCTTTGCATTCTATTACATTGCATTACTCTGTGTAATTTATTTCATCACCACTACTCTCTAAAGATTGAAGGAGAACAACGTGAGGAAACCGGCATGTTTTAGGATCAATAAAAATATAAGTTTATAAACTAAAAGCCGACTACAAACCGCGGTCTTAAAAGTAGAAAACAAGAAAATAATTCTTGTCTGATATTCATATACTGAATTTGTATATTTCTATTTAAATATAAGTAAAATTATTATAGAGGACCGCCGTAGTCGCATGCCACTGATACCTGATGCTCCTTCATGGCGTTTTCATTAAAAATTAGTGTTATCCAAATTCCATCGCCCTCGTTACCTTTATCCTCGCCAATTATCGCCCAAAAATAATTGCCGGAGGTAACGATGTCTATAAACGAGCAATCATGTTAATTTGCTAAAAAAAGTACGCACTCCAATCATCTCGGCAATATCCGTAATTGCTCCATATATTCTGTGAGGGCGATCGATCTTAAGGCCGTGACAGACGTTCGAGGTACAAAAATGTTATTTTAGACGGCTCTGAAAATGTGTGAATGTGTGAATATGTGTGTGTGAAATTAAACGATATATGGACTGTTTAAAACATGATATTATGTCAAGAGAGAAGGTGCCTGATAAGATGATGAATAATAGAAAAGCATTTATAAAGTAGACATGCTGCAGTCCCCAAATGTTAGAAGCTAGTCGCTTCGCCCAAGCCCGTGGGCGAGGCCTTATAAATTTAGGTAGTTACACTAGGCCATTTCAAAAATGAGTGACGTCAAATAAAGCAACGAAATGTACTTTCTGTTTCCTGTACATTGGCTTTTATTATTTGTTTACGTACAGGGCTCTTGTTTTTATTATCTGGGGTAAGGCTGTGTAGAAACTAGCGGAGCGGGAGCGGAAGCGATAGTAAACGCCTGAAATGGAAAATAGCCTAAAGAAAGCCTAGTTCGTGTAGCGGTCGCAAGCGCGACTACGGGGTGTTATTGGGTTTTTCCTTTAAGAATACCTCAAAAGCAGTCACGGAGTCCGAACGTGATGGATGTTATGACTTTCGTAATTTAAAACTTGAATTGAGTGAGAACGTAGAATGCCTTTTTTTTGGCGGGTGGAAAATCATCGAATAGCCCCTCCCGCTCTTTGGCAGAGCGAAAGGGAGTGTCAGACTTCTACTGACTAAAAACCACTCATGTTTCTTCTTAGCCCTCTATGTCGTGACCGCGATAGCTAGTGAACAACCCGCGGCCCAACGTAGAATGCCTTTATTACACTTTGAACCCCAATATCTTTGTAACTTTATTTGCTGCCAGTTCAAATAGCAAAATTAAATAGCATTAGTTGACCCGCAAACCTACATAAATTAAAGTTCTTAACAATAAAATTAAATAAAAATAAGACTGTTCATATCTTGCATGACCATGTATTTCCTTATGAAAAACGATATATAGTTCATTTATTTTGGTTCGTACGAAGAGATAATAATATTAGGGAAAGGGCAATGACCGCTATTGCGATCTTAATTGTCAACTAGGTACTACTGTACAGAAGGTATGGTCTGTAACAAAAAAGTTAGGTAGAGCAAGTGCCTATAAGCTTCGATAAAGGTACTTTTACACCCATTATAAAATTTAGACTTGGTCAAATCAGCAGTATCGCTCTAGCCATCACTATAGCCTAGGCGTAATAGTGAAGGATTTGTGGGGTCACTTGCTTTTATTGTAAGAAATGTGTGTCAATGGGCGCTATTGTTTCTATTATATTCCCGTGTTTAGCCTGAGGGCGAAGTCCTAAAACAAAACGTTGTTTACACTTTATTTGTTTTGGCGAAATCTAGGGTGAAAATATTTCGGCTGTTTTATTTTTGTTGTGCCTTTTTTCGAGTTTTTGTCGTTTCGTTGAGAATAAATTAATTTTGTTTTACGAAGGATTTCTGTTAATGAATATTGATGGAGAATATTATTCGTTTTCGCACTTTCAGTTTTCTTTTGCAAATAGCCATAGGTTTCGGCATGGTTTCGGCTGTTATTTTTAACCAAGCATTCTGTATATAAATCTAAGTGAGGCACAATTAATTATAATTACTTTTCTTTGGTGTGGGTAAAAAATAGGTTTTTAAGGCTTATAAACTAGGTAACAATTATTTTAATTCTCTGACTCCTAAACTAGGTGTATGTGCCTGTGACACAGGACTCAGTGATTCACCGTAAGAAACAATACAGAGCCATAGTCAAATAAATCGGG